>CALNHX010000257.1:0-400155 GCA_940337035.1 Agriotes lineatus | reverse complement strand
ATAGCAGATCTGAAGATCGCATCTATGGTCTGGATAATACTCAATCTACAACCGTTGGCAATAAACCTCAAATAGCAAACAAAATGTGTTGTTATGTTATACATGGATTGTCAACAAGATACATCATTCAAGCAGGATATTTTTTTCACTCTTTGAGAATTAATGACTTTTACTCGTTAACAATGAGAGTACTTAGTCTTCTTACTGATTGTGGTTCTCTTGTTTTAAGAATTGGTACAGATAATTTTTCCTCAAATGTATCTTTATTTAGAAAATTTGGTGGTGGAAATTTAAAAACTACATTGAACATCCTTTCCTAAAACCTATACCCTTGTTTTTAAGCTTAGATTATTGCCATATAATAAAAAACGCACGAAATTTATACCTAGATCATGATACGTCCTCTTCTGATGGTGAAATCTCTGCTTCATATTTAACAACCTTATATGATCTGCAATATGGACTAACTTTCAAGCCTTTTCGGTACTTAACAAAAAAACATTTATACCCATCAAACTTCGAAAAAATGAATGTTTTGCGTGCTATTTAGATCTCTTCACCCGCCATCTCTGCCTCTCTGCAGTTTTTAAAAGAAGCAGGACACATTGAATTTCAAAATGTCAACAGTACTGTGAATTATTTGGAAAACATATTACTTTTTCCAGATACACAATGTGTCTAACAGAATACAATATCTGCAAAAATTAGATAGTAGAACTGCACGGTTTATTCATGTTTTTGACGAATGACTCTTTTGGTTAGACGTAACACTTCAAAATTGTAACGATGATATAGAAAACTTTTCTGCATCTGTTGGTTTGCAATGTTTATCCAACAAAGCAACTCACGCCTTGAAATTCACTGTTAAAAGCACATCATTATGCATAAAATTTTTACTTCATGAAGCTGGTTCTTACTATATATGTATTAACACGTTCATTTAGTTCGGATGCAGTGGAGGCAATGATTTCACACTTGAGATTGAGTGGTGACTCAAATGACGCAACAGATGCTCGAACTGCTGAGCATGCTGTTCGTCAAATATTACGCTGTGGTATTGTGAAGGCTTCGCCTTCTTCAAATATTGCACATAGTAGTAATTTCACCAGCTCTGCAACATTTGCAATTACATCAAGCATAACAGAAAACGAAGATGTTGAACTACCTGCACTTTTAACAGGTAAAATTTAGAAATTATATAACCAATTTATTCCTGGAAGTAGCATATCTGCCGCTTCTACAGCTTTTGTGGCAGGCTACATTATAAAAAAAATTGGATGATAAATTCCACTGCAATACATGTCTTGGCCCATTTCTTTCTTTTTCAACCCCTGGGCCAGTATTACGGCGGATTAGCCTTCAAGATCGTGGAGGCTTAAATTATCCAAATTCGATTTTTGTGGGAATGTACTTGAAAATTTGCCTTTTATAAAATGTAAGAAAACTTGTGATCAGATGATCATTATTCTGTATCCGCATCTTTGCCAAAATCCAATATTTAAATGTATAGAGCATAAAGATATTGTGTGCAAAATTATTATTACATGTGTTGTAAAACCAATTATTGATAATATATGTAAAGAGAGAACAGATCTGTTAAAGAAAAAAGTTTACATTGTAAACCAACCAGTAGAAATGTACTAAAATTGTAATTTTTGTTATTAAAATTTTTCCCAAGTTTCATGATGTTACATTTTTTGCTACGCATCACAGAAAATATAATTCACTGCTCAACAAAATTAGGGGAACAGTTTATTGAACGCCTATAAGTTTTCCAACAAATAATGGAAGCAGGATGTTTTCTTGTTATATTATCTCTAGACTTGTATTGACAAACTACAAAAAGAATTACGGTGATTGGTTTGCTCGTTTTCTTCTTAGACGCCAAAATGTAAAGAACATCTCAAAAAAATCGGTTTTTGACCACAAAACAAACATCCGAAACTCATCAAATTAGTCATTGGACACAAGAAACGTCAGTTTTAACTTTTTCACTGCTTCTGAGTCCAAAATGCGTTATTTAAGTGACATTGAAGTCGCGAGGGCTGTTGCTTTGCTTGAAGATAATCGATCTATGCGTTATGTACGTAGCCATGGATATATTAAGTAATTCACTACTTACATGTAAACGTACGTCGAATCTTAAAGTAACATATCACGGAGTTCGGTACCTTCCCCCATTTCATTCTAACCTGTATCAATTTATTTCGCTCTTCCTTTAGACGTATTTCATACAATGTTCTGTACGCTTAATGTTGAACAATTGAAATGAAAACGTCAGAAGTGTCATTCAATTTCACAGTTTATTTCTACATTCGAAACTTGAACTTTACCAATGAGAACGTGCAAATGGAAGAATTTCTAAATTATGGTAACATTAACTATAATTTCAAATAGCAAAAAGTTAATTTTAATTCCGAGTGATATTTTTCACAACAAATAAGTGGATTTATGCCTACAGGGGACACCACTATAAAAAACGCGCTAAAATCTCTACCTCACGGGAGGTGTGGAATAGTATATTACATACCGAGGTGGGAAGTGTTTCATTACTGTCGAGAGATTAGGTAGTTTACCGAGACGCGTAGCGTCGAGGTTAACTTTATCTCGAGACAGGGATGAAACTTTCCACCGTGGTATGTATACGATTTTATTTGCAATCATCTAATTTTAAAAATAACTACAATTGAATTCTGAATAATAGATATCTTGATGTAGCTAATATTTTTGTTACCATGAAAACAACCCACTCAATGTTTTGTTACCATGGAAACACCCCACTCTTCAGGTATGTAATATTTTTCGGGGTATGTAATAATTTCCTGGCTAGTTTCAAGTAATCATCTAGTTCCCAGCTGTTGTCATGTCATGAAATTGACACATTACAATGTGATTGCGAATAAAAGAGATTCCAGTAAATTTAAGGCATTTTTCCAAAAAATGTAAGTATCACTTTCAAAATTGGTGCAACCAAAATTTAAGTTAATTTATCATTCCTGTATCTTTCATAAAAATCTGTCTGAACTGCAGCATTTCCTAGGGAATTTATGTTTTAAAAACGCCAATTCCAAGATTAATGTTTTGTAAGTCTGTCTGCCTCCCATAATTTGGCTCCATATAAGCCAGCAACAATTATTTTTAAGTCTCGACCATTTTTTCTTGCAAATTTATAACTACTTTTTTGCTCTGAAAATATTTGTTCTTTACTTGCAAGAAGGCTATGCTCAACGTAGTTTGCCGTAAACAATAATCTCAGAGGTTCCTAGTAGTTCTGAGATTCGTCTTACATGGGTGCTTACTTTTTACGTTTTCTATGCAAGGAGCTTTTTAGGAGAAATATTTTTCAATAGATAAAGTAAAAAAATAGGGGTTTTCGGGCTTTGAGATTGTTCAGTTAGCTAAAGATAACACACTCTAGAAAAATCTCATTCGAATCTTAGTTAATTTTCGAAAAATGGCACTTTTTGGATTTTTACAATTTCGAAAAACTCCATTTTCTAAATAAGTAAAAATTACTCGGTATATATACTGTTTGGCGAACGCTGTATATAGTAACGATATCAAGTAAGTAAAGTTGAGGCACTTCATTCCATGCAGGAACATGGCCTGAGACAAGGCGAGTCAGGGTCGCCGAAATATCTCTTTCCGAAACCCAGTCAATCTGGCACACTGTTACCGGCGTACTGGGTGATGTGGTTAGCATTACGCCTTCGACGACTGCATTACTTTCTCTACTTTCACAACTGTGATTTTGGTACCCAATTTTTAAAGCGACTGGGTGGGCCGCCCTCCAATTGCCAGATATTGGGATTGAACCCCGTACCGTGGCACCGCAGCCTGACGCCCTAACCGCTCGGCCACGCTGGCGAGAACGATATCAATCCCTCAGTTAATTCTTTGTAATTAAAATAAACCATAATTATTCAAGTTGTTTACAATACCGCCAACTGTCAATCGAATTGCTATTTTAAAGTTCTACCAACGCTAGCAAAATCCCCTGTTGATTCCAGCGACTGCCCGTACCGTGGATTCCGGACGAACACGCAGGCAATTGAGGTTGCCTACCTTCCCGACCCTAAACCGAAGAGTCTTATGTTAAAATAAAATTTACTTTGTATATATTTATGAATTATCTATTTAGTTATTTTCCAATTGTACACGGTTGATAAATAAATGTAATTTATGTTATTTAGTATTCTTTGAATCAGTCAAAGTGAATTTAAATCGAACCTGGATCCAATAAAAGCTACCCAATTATTTGAGGCAAAATTAATTAATGCTATTGTTAAATAAATATACCAGGAAGCATTGCACGATAACACTGTCACAGCGGATCTTAAGGGAAAAACTTCGTCGTTGTGCTAAGCCTGCCAGTGAAGTGAAGTTCCGAATACTATCCCGTAATCTGCTTGTTTCAACAGGTTTCGTTCAAGTTACCTTCGTCTTGGGGATACAATGCCGCTCACACACGCTTGAATATCGCCCCCATGTTGTTTCCAGTAGTTTTTTCCCGTATTTTGTGACACTAGCTGAAGTGCGGCCCGCAGCTGGAAATGGACATCAACATAAAGCATCTGAATTCCTACAACAGGTATTTGCGAGCCAATAATGTTTGTAGCGAATAGAAATTTACAGTGAAGTGATTTTGAAGTGTTGTCTTGGCCGCAGTGCCATTGTTTGGTTAAACTTTTAATGTCTATATGTCGTTTTGCGTTGTGAGATTAAGTAAACGTTGTCGTTGTGTCATTATCTGAGTTATTGTTAATTTTGATCATGTAAGGTAGTCCCTTTGTGAATAATTTAAAGTCATTACTATTTAGAAGGTAGCCATGTCGTTTGCTGTCATTTTACCGCCGTACTTAGTTTAAACGTCGCACATTTAACCTAACTAATCTCTTTCGCATATAATTTTTAACTGTAACGAGTAAACATTTTCACGTTCATTGGCACTTTTGCTAATTTTACTGCCTCAATAGTTTATTGTTAATTACTTATGATTTTCATTGATGTTTGCATGCATATTTGTGTTTTGTTTCGATGTACAGGAATTCGGATGATTGTAAGATAATGTCACCAAAGGTAAGTTCAATTCAGCTGTTGCAGTCGCCGCCTCAAGCTGTGCCAAGTTAGAAGTAGCAAGGTGAATCACTTACTTCCACTTTCAGGGTGAGTTTACCTGTGTTGCTGATCTTTCCCGATTTAGTCCGAAAGTGGTGGGGCTTCCATATTTAACATCTTTTAGCTCATTTACCAGAGCGCAGCCTTAATTCTAAGGCAGTAAAGAACCAGGCGTTGTCCCTGAACGTTTCAAACGGGGACCTTTTGTTACCGTCCATCGTAACGGGGTTAGGGCCGCGAAGTTGTGTAAAATTTCCCGAGTGTGTCGTAAAGTCGCGTTTTGTGGGTAACAGCGTTCGAAAAAGCTGGATTTTAACTCAAAGGGAAAAATCCTACCCACATGAACGTCCTTTACTTTCTGGCGTTTCACTGAACCGGCTCTAAAATGTTTATGGACCAGTGGTAGAAAAGGTACACATTAATATAAAACATGAATTGAGGTTTTTTCCACGAATTAGCACAATCTACAGGTGGCATTATTTGCGATCCCAAATAATAAATAAGTCGTTTTGTAGGTGACCGTGGTCTGTTGGAAAGCCCGTCACCATTTTGTTTTCCCTGCTCACTAGCAGGAGAGTGGAGGCATTTCCCCAATAAGGAGTTTCGCCTGACGTAGTCTTGGTGTTAAAGCCCACTTAGCAGTGGATAGGTTATTTAACTAGTGCTCAACCTGTCTTTGAAGTAGCACTGGTAATTCCTTAGACTCACGCAGGGCCAATAAGTAACTCTTGGAAACACCTACTGGCGAGAGCATCAGATTTTTCGTTTCCGCCTATTTCGCTATGGCCTGGTACGCACTACAATGTATGTGACCCAGTTTTTTTTGTACCTTGTCTATTCAATGTTTAGCAATATTCCAGAGCCAAGACAGAGTTGATTCTGGGCAAGCACAGTGATCTTAGTGCTGTCTGACTGTCTGTACAAATATAGATATGAAGATTGGAGTATCCTCTTTGAAGGTTCTCCTGGGCACCGGTCAAGATGGCAAAGATTTCCACCTGGAATGCAGTGGCGTATTATCCCGGTGCAATGGTGAGCTTGGCCCTAGGGGAACAGAACGATTCGGTGCATATCTGAAAAATGATGGAATTTAAGGTATTAAGTAAGACATCACAATAAATGTCATTAAAAGAGCTTTTCAAAAATACAAAAATATAAGTGTTTCAAAAAATCTAATTATTAAAGTTGCAATTTTCACCATCGCTGGCATCCAGTCCCATCTACACCACTGCCTCCTTAAGAATCTTCTTCCATCCATTTTGGTCTCTAGTTCTTATTTTCTACTGGTGTATTCCGTGTACTCGCAGATCCCTATCAATCTCGTCTAGATATCTCGTTTTCGGTCGGTCCACGCCTCGTCTGCCTTCTGGTATGTATGCTTTCTAGTATTTTTTCGGAGTGGATCTTTCGTGCTCATCTTTTGACAGTGCCGATACAACGTAATCTTTTAATTCGTACTGCCTATTGTGTCTGTTCCATCAAATATTTGCTAAAGTACTGCGCCTGTACAGTACCTGTACCAAATTCCGTTTTTGTCTATAGCGTCATATATACTTTTTTTAAATCTTGCAAAGCATTGTAGTGAGGCGTTATCTTGTTAGATCAATTTGAAGCCCTATCGCTTACCCAAATTTTACCAAATACTCCTCTGTCCGCTTATTCGAATTATTTTCGGACTTGTCTAAGCAAGAAATTTAAGTAGTTTGCGAATCAGTAATGGCTGTGATACGGCTGAGTAAATTCAGCAAAATGTCAGGCCGGGGAATTACCTCTTCCGTAAGATAAAGCGCCTCGCTCGTCTATAAATAATAGCCCTTTGTGTTGCTATGACGAATCACTTCCGGCTACCAGCCTAATTATAGCAGCCGTTAGAAAATATTCCATGCCCTAGGAAATCGAATCTCGAGTCACCACCTCTCTACGAGAATTACGCCCACTCGACCTGCGATGATTACTTTCTGCCACTAAGTGCTTCTGCTAACTAACTCTTAAGGTCTTGCACAACGATACGGCGGAAGCAAACGGCATAACGAAGAGTTCCAGCAGATTACTAACTTTTTGGCTGCTCCCGGTACACACAACCTTCCGCAGGCAATAATACTGTTTGACTTAAATTCACGGCCCCGTTCGCGCGAACTAACTCCGGAGACGTTTGTTAACTAACTCTTACAGACTAGTCTAGGAATCCTGGCACGAAGGATTTGAATTAGCGAGCCCTCAACAGTTTGAAAGCCGCCGAGGACCACCATACACAGCAACATGTTTAAACCCTTTAAATATGCTGTCGTAACTAACTAAACTAACTTTAAAGATCAGGGCTCCGTATAATCTCGAAGCGAAAAGAAAGGGTAGGGGATGCTAGACGAGTGCTTGATATTGGTGCTTTATGACATCTTACTAACTTAACAACGCATAATTAGTGAAGCGACTCGCGGATTGCAACACGGTTACCGAAAATTGCAATGGGTCGTTCTTAGGCTTAAACACTGACTCGACGCTTTCACATATGTGTATTGGTTGCCCTAATTAAGATTGATGAAAACATTAATGCCCTTTTGAATAGCTTTATTTTGCGTCTAGATGGCGCCAGAAACTTGAGAGAACTAAGAAATCAGTGCGTTTCAATGCACATACTCTTGTAAGACGAATTTTAAAACTACTGGGAACCTCTGAGATTATTGTTTACGGCAAACTACGTTGAGCATAGCCTTCTTGCAAATGAAGAACAAATATTTTCAGAGCAAAAAAGTAGTTATAAATTTGCACGAAAAAATGGTCGAGACTTAAAAAGAATTATTGCTGGCTTATATGGAGCCAAATTATGGGAGGCAGAAAAACTTACAAAACATTCATCTTGGAATTGGCGTTTTCAAGACATAAAATATGAAAGATACAGGAATTATTTCGTGCTCTGAAATTAAAATAGATATGATTTTAAGGATCTGATGTTGAGTAAACTGTATCTTTTAAGCAAATCTAATAATACGAAGTATGATTCCTTACTACCTTCAATGACCAGCGTTTCTCTTATTTGCGATGCTAGAAATACACACGATCTACAATGGATAAACAATCAATGGCAATTTTTTTAAATTGATTTATCAGAAACTGAATAAAGCGACATATTTTATTACGAATTAGATCAAAATTAGTGGTTATGACGCAGAAGTACGTTTTCCTGATCTGAGAAAATTTGCCTTGAATTCGTTATCACTACCTCACCCAAGTACCAGTTGCAAACGGATATTTTCGAAAGTTAATTTGATAAAAACAAAGGCACGGAATAGACTAACAAACGGTACATTAAATGGAATTTTACTTTCATCACGACATATAAATCTGGAAAATGATTGCGTTCATTTTCAACCAACCCAGAAAATGATGCAATCTATGACGTCTACCAAATTATATATCAGTAAACGTCGAGAAACGGAAACAATGGGAGGGGGAGAAGAAAACTAGGAAGAAGAAGAAATCCGATTTGAAGATGTAACAAAGGCGATATAACAGATATATTGTTTAACGTTACTCAGTTCTGTTGTTCTAAACTATGTTAAATGTTTATAATTTGTGTTCATTATATATTATCTTCTAATTTTCAAGATAGTTATCGTCACTTAAAATTAATCCAGCTTTATAACAAAGAACGTTCACAATCTTTTTCTGGGCATTTTCGAGTCTGTTAACGTGCACCTTAAAAGCAGGAGCCCAAATAATGCAATTTAAATCTAATACAGAACGCACAAAAGCCACATAAACTACAATTAAGCATCTAACATCTTTAAACTCAGCCGTTATTCGTTTAATAAAGCCTGAGCATTCTCATGCATTTCGAAATTGTATAATCAATGTGTAGAATAAAACATCAAGAATTACCTAAGAGCACACCTAAGCCTTTTATAACAGAAACTTTATCAAGGGTATCATTATTTATGAAATAGTTATATTGAGTACTGATCCTTTTCCTACTAAACGTAATAGTTTTAGATTTTTTCATATTTAGATGCATATCATTTTCAATACACCAAGTTGCACAAAAAACGGTTTGTAAACCTTTGCGATCTGCTTTAGAAGTAATCATTCTAAAATTTTTTAAATTATCAGCAAACATAAAGAAGCGTGACTGCAAACAAGTACATATATCATTAATGATTAATGAATTGGGCCTAGATGAGAACCTTGTGGTACTCCTGATGATACTATAAATTCTGATGATTTGAAATGATTTACATTAACTAGTTGTGATCTTCTTCTTAAGGTGCCGTCTTCTTTGGAAGGTATTGGCAATCATCATGATTATTTGCGTCTTATTAACTGCTGCTCTGAAAAGTTGGTTTGTTGAGCAATTGAACCATTCTCTTAAGTTGCGAAGCCACGACATTCTTCTTCGTCCAGTGCTGCGCTTTTCTATAATTTTGCCCTGTATAATAATTTGAAGTAGCTGGTATCTCTTTCCTCTCATTACATGCCCTAGGTACTGGAGTTTACGTTTCTTTATTTCATCAGTTAGTTCTAATTCCTTTGCTAGTCTTCTTAGAACCTAGTTGTTGGTAACTCTGTCAACGTATGATATTCTGAGTATCCTTCTGTAGAGCCACATTTCGAAAGATTCTACTTTTTTTGTCATTTCTTTGTCCAGTGTGGCGGCTTCTATACCATACAACAGGATACTGAATATATAACATTTTAACATACGTATTTTAAGGTCTATGTTTAAGTTTCTATTACAGAAGAATTGTTTCATTTTTATAAAGGTGCTACGTGCGATTTCGATTCTTGTTCTTACTTCCTTTGAAGAATCATTATTGCTGTTGATCATGGTTCCTAAATATTTGTATTCATATACTCTTTCTATGGTTTGATTTTCCACATTCAGTTGAATGTTGGGTTCTGGAGACTTGGTAAAGATTAGGAGTTTTGTTTTATTTAAATTTAGGTCTAAGCCGTATTGTTTACTTACTGTGTACACTTTCTGTACTAGTCTGTGCATATCCTCGATGTACTATCAATTCTAATGTTTGCCTTTTGATGATAGTACATATTTTCAATGATTTTGATGTCTCGTGTGTCTATTTGTTTTTGTTTCAATATTTGCATAAGTTGGTCATGTCGAACTGTGATCTACCACTGACAAATGAGATAATCCCTAGTAGCAGCCTATCATAAATAGGTACCATATCCCTCAAGTTTAGTAAACAGTATAGCATAATTGACTCTATCGAAAGCTTTACTAAAATCTGTGTAAATAGCGTCTACTTCAAATCCAGATTCAATAGAATTATTTATAAAATTTATGTACGGAAATAAGTTCGTCGACGTACTTCTACTCGGATAGAATCCATGCTGTTAATCGATTATGATATTCATGAAAAGCTCCTGGAATAATTTACTCACTAATTTATCCAAAATCTTAGGAATGCAAGACTGTATACTAATCGGTCTATAGTTATTGACGTCAGAACGGTTTCCATTCTTAAAAATAGAATATATATAGGAACGCTTCCAAACTAAAGGAAATACACCTGTATCAAGAGACATATTATAAATAACAAATAAAGGAGTAACTACCTCGATACAGCAATTCTTAAGAATCATAGGATGTACACCATCAGGGCCAGCTCCTTTATTAATATTTAATTTATTAAGACTCTTTAGAATTGCTTCACGAGACACAGAATAAGAAGAAATACAAAAAGATAATTGAAAGTCAAAAGGGGAATAATTTAAATGAGCAACAAATTATTTTGTGAGCACCAACTTTCTGCGGTAATTTTACCAAAATAATACTTTGGCAACAAAAATAATAAAGGAGCACCAGAATTCTATTACCATAAATATTTTTGCAGAGCACCAAAAATATTTTTTGAACACTAACAAAGTCTACCTTTATCGCCAGAAATATTAAATAAGGGCGAAACCTAGTAAAAGAACACCAGTAATAATAAATGAGCACTACAAATAATAAGGGATCTCCGAAAACATTTTAGACATTCTATATTATTGTTTTTGCAAAATAATTAATGATCGCTTGTAACACTGCTTGGTTACTTTACAATGATTTCTGCTTTGTATTTAATTTGAAAAGTAAATCTGTAGCATTGTTAATATTGTGCCCTTAATAATGATAGCTGCTTGTTGGGCCAGGGTTCGGATTGCTTACACTTTGACTGATTTAAAGAACTGTACTTAGTAAAAGGTACATTTATTCCCTATTATATACATATAATAACTTAAAATAAATTGTTTACTGAATTATGTACAAGATATAATTCGTTTTGCCTTAACCCTGTGGCTGGATCCTGAATGGATAGGCTGCCTTTCTTGCAACTGTGTAGGGCCGCGATGTTCCCAGCTTTAGGTTGTTGGATAGTATAGTGTCTGCGCGTTTATGTTGGCAGACCTGTAATTCCAAACCAAACTAAAAATGACAACTTAGTGCCGATGTAAATAAACAGGAAATTCTAATGTATTTCAATTATCAAGTAACTTGATTGAAGCTATGGGTTATTTAATTTATGTGAACATCGATACACGTGTGCGTCCTTATGATATCATGGATGCGCACTCGGCCTTTTACCACAGATCAAATTCCATCCAACGTTATCAACACTTCGACGCGTGCGAAGGTCGTCTGCACGTAGTGACCAAATATTTTATTACAGGGTGAGTATCGATTTTTGCAATGCTTGACTATTTTCACGGAAAATATGAGATTGGTTTTGTAATCTGCAAATCTATAACTCAAACGAAGTTTACTCTAATGTACTCGGATGTACGTGCAAATTTGACTGTACTCTGACAGGTGCTTTAATAATTTGTAGGATTTGAATTATTGCCATTTCAACATTCGTAGATGTTATATTTGTAGGCTAGCTTGGTTTCCGTGAAATAACCTCAAATGACAATCGCCGATATTCCAGCCGAGTGTCAATTGTAAATTATGAGTTTCGTGGGACTGCTAGAATCGTCCAGGCTGCGAATCAAAATTATTTCGATAGCCCAAATATAAGATTAATTCGCAGGCAAACGGTCGGAGCAAACCTCACGAAATATCAAACCGTACGGGCAGTCCAGTCCGATTATCCAGAGCTGTACTGAACGAACTTGCAGATTCCGATTTACAAGGGAATTCGAATAAATGCAGTTCGATTATTCCAGAAATACGTTTATTAGAATGCAGTCAGGTACCTGGGGGAGTCGAGTTATTAGCTCGAATTCTTCAGGTCGGTTTCTGGTGGTCCAAACTGCAGGGAATTCTGTTTTAAACACTGCCTTCGTGGTAGAGGAGGCGGGGATGCGTAGAAAACTCATTTACGCTAGACTGGCGCACAACGGAGGTCCTGCAGGTTCAAGCGTATTGGGAAATTCGATAATTGTTAAAAGCGTATTTTTAAATGCAATAATGTTAGATTATTTTTTAATAGCATTTAAAATAGGAGCGGAACGTTACACTCTAAACATTATCAATATTTATTTGTCATAAATAATACAAAACGTATACATATACCTTTATTATTTACTAACATACGAATATTTTACATGATTTTACCTTTAATTTGTGGGAAAATAGTTTAAAATTTAATTTTCAGATTTGATATTCAAATAGTATTTCCAGGTGCTTAATCTAAATTTTTGAAAATAAATTGCATGTATGTATTTTGATGTTCAAGTTTTGGTGATCAAATATAATATCTGATGACGAAATTAAATATTTGGTACTCAAACTGATAAATAGGCAACTAACCTCTATGTCGTGGGTATGAATTATTAATAATTTAGGGCTAAAATCTTACTGCACAAATATAATTTTTGGTGGCAAAAGGAAAATATTTGAAGATCACATCAATATTTCTTTGGTGCTCGGTTAAATACTACCCAATCAAAAGTAGTAGCTGTTGGATTGTTTTCGCTGTAAACAGACTTAAAATATTATCAAAACAAAACAGCGATTGCAGGCCCTTCACTGGCAGATACATCATTATTAAGGCCCGGATTTGTAGGTTTTATCCTTTTTCATATTAGTTTAGGCACTGATGTGAGACTTACAGATTACAAGAATTATGAAAAAATACATTTTTTGCGCTATACTTCTTTTTGCCTAAATGCCTAAATTCTCAAAATTTCTTTTTGACGATCTAAATATCCTAAAAAAACCTAAATTGCATTTTTATACAACCGAAATTAGGCTAATTCGAAAATTTACAAATATTAAGGTGTTATTTTACAAATTTAAAACTAAAATTACCGTAACTTGCCGGACGCGGTACATTATACGTATATGATTCATTTGATATGTCTTGCACATGCCCTTAACTTAGTTAGTGAAACAGAAATAATTTGAAAGATGTTGACGGATTGATGTCCAATGTAAAGAAGTGTTTTTCAAAGTGTACAAAGATTACTGGAATGGTTTAGTTCGTTATCCAGAGCCCGTTCTGAGTAGGTGGGGCACTTGAAGAAAAGGTGCTAATTTTATGCAAATAATTTTGAGGATATAAAATCAGCAAGTTTTTCTTTGTTGGGAATAATTTGTTATTGTTCATTTTTATGTTGTTACATCATCCGACAGTGATTCAGCGCAGACTATTAAAAATCACATCTGTATTTTAACAAACCTAATATTAAAAATGATCTCCTTTATATTAAAGCTTATTTTAAAATTCTGATTGACAGTATACATAACAAGGTTGGAAACAGTGGGACTGCTTTTAACTGAATCTGTAGAAATTATATTATTGAAAAACTCTTGGAAACATTAGCAAAATACCCAAGTTTAATTGCAACACAAGCTTATGCTAAACTTGACTGTTTACTTTAAAAAATCGTGGTTTTCAAGAAATCCTCAACTTTAAAAAATTGCTTTCTGGTAAGAGTGAGAAAGACCTAGGTAGATGCCTGGAGCAAATATAACTTTGCTCCAATAACATCTTGTGATGTGGAGAGATCTTTCTCTTGGTTAAAATATGTTTTATCAGATAAGCGTCTTAGTTTCAAGCCAGAAAAGTTCGAATATTATTTGGTTTGCTATGCAAATGCTTAGTTTATATTCAAGAATTATTGTAAGACTATAGTATTTTGTACTGAGTATGTATATATTATTTAACTTACATTTAAATTTAAGTTTATAGTGTTACTTTGTTGTAGCCTAATTTAGGCTACAAAAATTATAAGTCCTAAATTAAAGCTTTTAAGACCTGAATTACGAGTTTTTAGAACCTATTTATTGACCTTTTTTGGCATTTTAACGACCTAAAAATCCGGGCTTTAATCATTATAGAACATACTCTGTGGCACTGTCTTAATAACAATATTCATTTGCCTTTACATAGTGCCAAAAGCAATTAATATTATTAGGAATGTAATTTTCAGTACGTTTTAAAAACTCAGCATAATCTGACTTAGTTTTAGATTGCTTAAATTTCTTGTAAGCTGATTTCTTTGCTTTAATAAAGCGAATTAAATCTGGAGTAAACCATTGTGGAAAAGTGCCATTTGAACAACATTTTTTAGGAACAAACAAATTCAAACCTGAATATAATACATCATAAAAATTTTCTATACAAGTATCGAGATCACCATTAGCAAATAATAAATCCCAATTAACATTCGATAAGTATAATTTTAAGTTATCGCAATCACCATTCATAAAATCAAAATAAAATTCTTGTGACATAGATAGTTTGTGTAATTCAGATATAGTAACACTAGGATTTGCTAATAATGACGGATGATGACTATCGCATCGAAGTAAAGGTTCCATGTTAGTATTTTCCAAACCTGTATTACAAAAAAGTATTTCCAAAGTCACATTATTTATATTCTTGATATCATTAAATTGACGAAGTCCACAGTATGAAAAGATATCATATATAAGCTGATCAGTTATACAGTACCACCAAGCACACAAAAACCCGGAAAATATGTGAACTAATTTTAAAAATCCAGTAAGGGGAACCAGAGAAGCAATAAAAGCAAGCTTTGGGGAGAGGTACATTCAAACAAAAAACATAAACGTCACTTCGCGATTGCTGCTATTGGGTCAGATAGAAGTGTCTAATTTCCAGTTTATTTTAGTAGGTATAGTTAACGTATTATTTTTCATTTTTAATCTTAGTGTGGCGATCCTTCCACCTTCTGGTTTAAAGTTTATTATATTTTCTCTCATATTGTTATTTATGAATAATCCCACTCCGTTACTACCAACTATTTCTCCAACTTATTTTCCATTTTCTCCGTTATTTGCTGTGATTCTTTAACTTTGGAGTTGAACCCTTCTACCTCTTTTTGTAATTTATCTTCCATATTCCTCATTTTTTATGTGATTCTCTCACTTTCAATTTTAATTGTTTTACGTCTTCCTGAAGCTCACCTATTTGCTCTTTGCATACCTTATTTTCCCTTCTTATCTCTCTAACCGCATTTATTAGTCTTTAATTAATAAACAGTTTGAAATAAAACCCATCTCGGTGCCTGCGTGAATCATGATTAATCCTTTGCCCTTCGCATTATTGCGAGCAACTCTTCATTGCTGTCACTCCAAAGGGCCCAAAGATATTTAAAAGCGCTTGTTTGTACTAATCTTAATGACTTCTTAATATTCCACAGTGTACTTAACATACTTGTGATACTTTCTAATAAATATCTAATTATAAAGCCTTTAAAGTTAAATCTTCAACAACTTAGGATAAATATCAGTGAGTAATTTAATTTGAAAATACTAAACATTAAAACATGTGAATAAATTAAATATTGGTATCTACCAATTGATAAGAAATAGCAGAAACACTACCCCACTGCATTTGATGTTTTACTAATTCGTGTCTAGCCGCTGTCGATCGGCATGCGCCGGCCGCTTGCCTTCCCTCGTGGTCCCAGCTGTACGTCTTCATAAGGTGCGTTACATCTTATTACTAGAGAGCGGATATTTACGTTGCAAAAAACTTAAAATAGATGCTTATTTTAAGTTAGAAAAATCCATATATAGGTCGCAAAATTGTCAAAATAGGTGTTGATTTGAGGATAACAAATTTATATATTTTTAAAAATAATTTAGAATCAAGTAAAGTTCTTAAATTGATTTATGTTATTAAATAAAAAACAATGTACAACATAAACAAACCCCAAAGTATAATTAAAAATCAAGTTATTTATTTTATAATATAAAATAAAATAAAAAATATAATGAACATGTAACTGAATATAATTTTAATATTTAAAACAAATTGAAAACCAAAATTCAAAGGATTGGTAACAATTTACAAATACTGAATTTGCAAATTAAAAGACGTTGGCATTGCAAATTATATATTGCTCTAAGTTCTCAGTTGTAAAATTTGTTTTCTTGTCGGTAAGTATATTTGTTAACTGGGAAAAAGAACGTTCAGAATCGCATAATGTTATAGGTGCAAACGTGTAGGAGCAATAGTTACAAATTCTTAATTGTACTTAAGGGAGGGTAGCCTGGATTTTTATTTAATACAGAATTGAGTTTATTCTCTAAAGCAATTTTTATCACATTTCTAGGAGCGTTCTCTAGCTTGTCCTGCACATCTTCGATTATCTGTAAAGAGTCTGTAAGAGCTAACCATATTGTTTCCAGTTTTGTTATAGCATTGACAATATCAGTATAACTTTTCAATTTACTTTCAATTTAATACTACACTTTTGTACTTACATATTGGCGGCACAATTTCAAACATTTAAGGTTATGTTTACTTCAAGGAAAAAAATTAAACTGTCAACGATGCTGTTTCTGTCAACTAACAACACCTACGCAAGTGACGGGCATGCCAGTGACCTACGCCTATGCACTACCAGTGGCACTACACAATTTTTGTTTAGGAACTCAAACATAATTTTAACTTTTCAAAATTAAATATGCATACTTTTCGTAAGCGAAATGTTACATGCGGAAATTACAACAAAGCAGTCAGCGATTCTTATCAGCACTGGTTGAATGACCCGGTAGACAAACTGCAATTTTGCAAACTTGCTATCTGTTTGTTATGAAATTGAACATACAAGTGCATATGAGAGCTCAAACTGGGGCAAAAAAACATGAACCTTGTAATTTACGATTAATCTATATAAATAGGAAATATTCTAGTCAATAAACAATACAGTTTTAACATCTGTCTGTATCCATGAACCTCTGTAACCACGGAAATTAAGTCTATTGTTACATCATCTCATGTGAGACTGCACGAGACCGTTGGTTTGCAACCCCTTTTTAATTCCTGCACCCCTAAGACGTATCCTGCAATTGTCCAAATTAAAATCATACAGTCCACTATAACCTCCACCCTGAACAATTTTACTCACACGTTGAAGACACAGGATGAAAATATTTACTCGAAGTTTATTGTGTTGCATATGTATAGGGCTAATATTAATTCTTTAAATGCAAAAAAAATAAAATTAGGTACTATTCTATACTTAAAAAATGAAAAAACTTATTTTAAGCAGGTTAAAAATTTAAATAGGTGCGAAATTCAAAAAATAGACAGCAAATAGGGCGTTAGGTCTTATAATCTCTAAAATAGATATTTTAGGTGATATCAAATAGGCGTCAAAATGCATAGTTTTTATTGAAATGAGTTTATATGTATCTAAAAGTGATGTGCCTAAAAAACTCACGAAATGCTAAAAACCTAAAATCAGCTCTCTACTTACTACTTACATACTAATTTACTTTTAATATTTTGTTAGGTCAACCCAGTAAAATTTTCAACCGACTGATGTTGCTAAACGAATAACCTTCTCAAATTCGTTTTTAAACTCACGCCGAAGCAACCCTAATTTTCCCTTAAAAATTCTGTGGCTCGACGAGTGTACCTTTACCTACAATGGCATGTTTAATCGAAACCAACATTATCGCTGGAGTTACGAAAATCTAAAAGAAGTGAGCGAACAACATTTTCAGACATGATTTAATGTTAATATTTGGTGCGGCATTTTCGATGGGCCCTTTCTTTATCGACGGCACACTAACAGTCGAGCGTTAGGGCCATTTTCTCATTAATGATTTAGACGCATATATTGACAAGCTGCCACTGATTGTGAGGCAGAATAAGTTTTTTCAGCAAGATGGTGCCCCTGTCTATAACGCTAATATACAAATTGTTTGAACGAAATGTTTTGGCAGAACTGGATAGATAATAAGGGCACAACTAAATGGCCCTCTCGTTTTCCCGATTCAAGCTTTCTTGACTTTTTTCTGAGGAGTGAATTAAAAGACAAAATTTTGACAACATTGCTCCAAACCGCAGACGAGCTAAAAGACCGAATTAGACGGAATATCGCAGATATTCGGGAAGTTGTACTAATTCGAGTACCTAGTAATTAGTGTGAGAAGACGATGTCAGTTATGCATAAACAACAATGGCTCCTGGTTGGAGCAATTTATTTAGTTTTGTTTTATTATCGTTGTGGTATAATATCTAATAGTAGTGTTCTTATTAGTAATAGCATTCAGATTCCACTAACGTGCAGTTAAATAGGTGTTTTAAGGTTACTTGATTATGAGTAATTATTTAGTTTCTACAGAAGTTTTGATTAAATGGCCTACTAGCTAGAACTAGTTTTTTGCATTTTTGTGAAAAATTTTATCATATACCTACCTAATTCGTTTTAATAAACAGTTGTCAAAATGTCGTCAGGTTGGTAGAGTTGTCAAAATTCAAACCTAGTTATTTCATAAATCAATGTTGGTATCTCTGAGTGTAAGCCCAATTTCGTCCGTTTGACGCATGTCTTGTATAAACATGAAAGCATACAATTCAAAATTGGCGAAGAATTTAAATTTAAAGAATGGCTTCACGTAAAATGGGTACAGGTCAGTCGTTTCTTCAACGTGAAAAGATGGCAGTAGTTTGATATTGCAAAGAATTGGGCATGGAAAAACCATTGATGTCAATTAAAGAAGTTTTCGAGAAAGCTGCTCATATTTTTTTGCATAGCGATCGTAAAAGTTCCACTTTTTTAACGCAAGAATTGTGAAAAAAGTACACTTTTTTATATAATTTGACAGTTGTCAATTCCGAAGTCCTTTTCGACTAAATTTCGACTAAGAGATCGCTACGCAAAAAAAACTACGTGCACAACACGTTTTGAAAGTCCTTTTTTCATTCATTTGCAAATTCATGAAAAAAAGTATGACTTTCAAAACTAGTTGTACAGTCCCGGAATTAAAACTCCGGGCGAGTCTTATAGAGTATTTTTGCAATTTTTGGGAAATGTAAATTGGGCTTTGCGTGTCTAGGTTAGCAATTGACAGTTAAATAATGCAACGTGAAATCAACAAGCTTGCTCAAATTTTCCCCCAAACTTTCATAAAAGAATAAATAATTAGCTATTTACTCAAATAAGCTTTTATTTTAATTTTAAATTAACATTTAAACTAAATTCAATATTTTGTAACTGCTCCATTTGTGTTTACTACATTTTGTAAACGCCTAGGCATTGAAGAAATAAGGGAGTAGGTATATTCTGGAGATAGTTCGTCCCAACTTTCTTGAATTTTATAGAATAGTTCCTGTCTATTTGCTGGTCTAAAGGCAAACAAATATCTTGTAGAAGCTGGATATACGAATCACTATTAAATCTTTGCTCGATGTTCCAACATACACCTGCTCCTTGTGCACATATCCAGGGCCACACATTTACTGAAAATCTACCGCTGTTAGGAGATTTCTTGGTGTAAGTCTCCTCAAATCGCGAATTTTGAAGTCTATATAGACGGACGCGACCGCTGTGGTAAGACTGAAATACTTTTTCGTCCGAGAAAATTACATATTCTCATAAATTTAAGTTGTGTGGTAAATGTTGTAGAGTAAAACCAACTCTTTCTTCCTTATTTTGCAAAGTAAGAAATGGTTTTTTAGCAGCCGCTCGATTTCTTAGTAATAGTATATTACATACCGAGGTGGAAAGTGTTTCATTCCTGTCGAAAGATTAAGTAGTTAACCGAGGTCAACTTTATCTCGAGACAGGAATGAAACTTTTCACCGTGGTATCTATACTATTTTATTCGCAACCACTTTATTTTTAAACAATAATTTGAAAAATTATTATATTATGATACGACAGGTTGTGACGCGCATGAATGGATGAACGAGATTCCCAATGTCCCTACCTACACAGTGGTCGGAAATGTACTTCCCGCACTCACTTCCCGCTCAAGTGCGGGAAGTGAGTGCGGAAAGTAGAAGGCGGAAATGTACGACTTCCCCCACTCAAATGAGGTCATTAATGTTAACATTACATATATGGTTGCGAATAAATTGGTTTTCTTTATTCGATTTCTTGCAGTACGAACAGAACCAGGAAAATGGGTTGCATGAAGTGCACTTGTGCTAAGGCTGGCAATCGTCCCGCATTGTGCGGGACAGTCCCGCAATAGCATTACCAGTCCCGCATTCATATAATACATTGAAATCGTTCCGCAAAACGTCAAATGCGTCCCGCTAGTCCCGTATTCCTGGGTATATTCTTATATACATTCGTAATATATTGCTGCGAAAATTGTGATGCTTTATTTTGCACTTGACATTTGACAGATTGTAAAAGGTCATTCACCATACAGCATATTTGAACATGTAGCCTCTCCCTTGTACAGTATCTCCTGTGTATACCGGGATCAGTCCATCCATAGAGCAGCTTTTTCCCTAATAAATGCTATGTTGAAAAATAGCTTTAAATGTAGAAACGATGCGCGCAATGTTAATTGTAAAATTTAATATGTGAAGAACATTAAAGAAAAACCCAAAACTAGCAGCTTCATAACAGCAATAAATATGATTTTAAAAATAATAGGGGAGGACCATAAAAATATGTGTTATATATTTGTTTATATTTTGTTAACCCCCTTGAAACGGGGCAATTCGTGCCACCTGTATTAATATATTTTATACATTTTTCTTATATACATTGCTGGCAAATGAGCCTAACCGTATCCTTTATGTCCTAGCATGTTAAGTTAGCACGCCGTATAAGTAGTTGAGTTGTGTTAAGTGGACACGCGTCAAAGTACCTCAACGCGAACGCAAACGTGAATAAAAACGCAATAACAGCTAATTCGGAACGCCAAGTGATAAAGAAATCGCAGCGTTGCAGTTATGAAGAACTGCAACGATGCCTTAAACCCGCGGGAATTCAGTCGCACCCAAGCTCTTAAGAAGTGCGTAGCGACATCTAAACCAGGGTCGCGAGCAGATACGCGACTCTGGCTTTACGCAAATTGTGAATGTTTGGCCGGCAGCAATCGCCACCGGCCCACGAAGGCTCCTGAGCGCCGAATTACCGCTGCGAGAAGATTCAACCACTTGGGGGGTCCTGCAAAAGGTTTGCTGCATCTTCGCACTGAAGAAAGCTGTGATCTACCGCCAGAGAAACACTGTTCGTGCCCTGACACGAGAATACTTCGGGAAAACAAAAGCCAGGTTAGTTCCTATTAGAGTCGCTGCAAAAAAAATCGGGACAGTTTCTTTGACCTAATTTTCAAAATGCGAAAAGAAGTGCCGACACTGACAATTCTAATTAATAAATGTCTTCAAAACTCATTGTTTATTCTGAATAATAACTTTTGATGACATTTATTAATTAGAATTGTCAGAGTCAGCACTTCTTTTCGCATTTTGAAAATTAGGTCAAAAAAACTGTCCCGGTTGTTATGGCCGCGACTGTAGAAGCTTTGCTACAAAATAAGAGGCGATTGCAACATCCCTGGTAATTGCTCCAATGCATGGTGGCGTATCAAATACGACGGGGATTTACCTGTAAGCAGCTGACCTGAAGTTATTACGTCATCTGCCACCTCAACACGCTGTTTAAATTAAACGGTCCAGGTCGCATGACTGGCAAGCGCATTTTAAGAACAGACAGGTTCGCGATGTTCAATTACATTTAGCGTTAGTGACATTGAACTTTGCGTTTATAATCGAACTCTAGCGGCCTATTTAAGCTGTTTTGTATGCCTGTAGCGTACAGCCTTTGTATTGTGTATTTTTTATATATGTATTTTATGGTATTTGTGTTTTCTGCTGCTGGTAGTGTTTGCCTGTGTAAGTTCACTATTCCAGGTGACAACAAACTGATCTCAATCAATATTAGCTTTCCTTAACCACACTGACGATATTAATAGGGCCTCACACCTCACCGACTGATTAAGCTAGTGACCCAGGGCATTGTAAGGTAATAGTACAGTAGAATATAGGGCTAGGTAAAACGCCGTGTTACACCCTCCTCTCCGCAGCAGAGTAACCACGTCCCGCATTGAGGCTTGCAATAGTTGGCAGCCTTAACTTGTGCGGTTTCCAAAGGGTTATTCCTTAAAAATGCTACGAGATTTTCATCTTGTTGGGGGGTCGAAAGAAATTTACGCCCAGAACCTATTCTTCTGTCAACAGTTCGTCGTTGCTGCCATTTAATGTGTATATCGTGAACGGTACTTTTACTCACAGCAAACCTATCGGCTATCCTTCTTTCCGACCACCCTTCTTCAATGAGTGGAATTACTTGCATTTTTTGTTGGACTCTTAAATGAGGCATGCTGTCATATACTTGTAAATTATTTTGACTTTGACACCAGGTAACGTGATAAGTAAAGTAAAGTAATATGTACACTGAATCATTTTAAGTGCCCGGATTTTTAATTCCGCGACTGCACAAATTACTATTGATGTAACAGTTTACCTATTTTTAATAATCATATATCATAATATTGGATTTCAAGTAAATATTCCGTACAAAACTTCATTTCTTGTTGCTAAGTTTGAAGACGCAACTCACTTTTCAGCATCATTAAACATCATAACATTACTTTTGATGTGCAAGGTGTTAAGAGATACACAGAGTAGAAGTCGGTTTCTATAGCATAAAAATTGTGACAGAAGTAAAGCATTTACTCTATAGAGACAAAATAAGACAAACATTTCTCTAGGGAGTTTTCATTATGACTTAAACAACTATTATGTCAAATTCGAGGTTTGCAGGTTAGGTTTTGCGTAAGTCTGTGTCAAAACTGATGCAAAATCTAACCTGCTAACCTCGAATTTGACAAAGACTTACAGTGCCACCAACTTTTTAAAAAGTCAATAAATTACGTTTAAAACAACAGGTTTGTAGTTTTAAATCTTCCTGCAATTTGAAAAAATAGTATATGTAATGCGCAGAGACTGTTATTTTGCTTCAGTGCTATGTGCCATTATACATCTGCACAATAAATACGATATTCTGGGGAATCTGGGGTGGTACAGTTTGGTCTTTTAAGAATTTTTGACATTCACAATTGTTTATTAAAACGAACGGACTTTATAAGTATATAATTATCTAAAGTATATAGAGTGCTTTATAGACCAGGCAAGCTTATCCCACTAGATTTTGTATCACAGGGGCTTTAGCGCCAAGCCGTTGGTTGCGCTGACCGGTAACGGTGCGTTCTGTCGTCTGTCAACCAAGCAAGACTGGAAACCGTTCGAGTACGCAATGGTCCATCCAGACGAACACTGCACGCTGATTTAAATCTTGGTGCCTTCCATTACGATGCTAATTATAATTACAGTATTCATCCAAGTGTGGTTATTAAATTCTATATAGCCTACAGTGTGTAGGTATTGTTCTGTGCTGTCAACTGTATCTGTCAGTTCTGTTGAGTTCTTTCGCTGGTCATTGTTGTTTGAACTAAGGTACTACCGGGTGACTATAAATGATTGTGATTTTTTTTCTTAGGTTGGCACTGTTTATGTTAGTGGCACTGTAAGTTATGTCAAATTCAATGTTCGCAGGTTAGGTTTTGCGTCATTCTGTGTCAAAACTGACGCAAAACCTAACCTGCTAACCTCAAATTTGACATAGACTTACAGTGCCACCAATATAAACACTGCCAACCTAAGAAAAAAATAATCTCAATCATTTATAGTTACCCGATATTAAAGTTCTCTAGTTTGAACCAAGTGCGCGTTAGTTAACAGTGTTTTCACATATAATCTCATAAGAGCATTAATTCTTTCCGGAATTTTTTTTGAGTGAGTTCGAACAACGTCGTATTAATTTGCCCAAGCGGGACGCGAGGGCAAATTAGGACGTTGTTGAATGCACGAAAAATAATTTCCGGATATGAATTAATGCTCGAATGCAGATTCGGTAAGAAAATCGTAACGACTAAACCCTAAAAAGAAGTAATGTCTACCTACAAAAAATTTCCAAGAAATTTTATTGTTGTCTTGGCTACGGCTGGTGAACTAATTTTTCTATTGGTCATTAATGAGTGTCGTACGATTTTCGTTCTAATTTTTTCTGCTTTCTTTTATTTGTTTAAAAACCATCCTTTTTTAGGACGGCGAAAATTAAATGACATGATCACTGTTTTTCCGAATTACCGTATGCTAATTGGAAAGTAACTAGAATTTGAATTTGCCGCCGCTTTCAGTAACTCAAAATGGCAAACAAGCTTGCTCGTATAAGTATAGTACCTTACTCTAAAGAATACACCAAAAAATTTAGACCGATCAATTTTTAAAAATTGGGTGCGATATCACAACAAATAACGACGTTAATAGTAATTTTTGTATTCAGTGCGCGAATTGAGTGTTTTTTTTATGGAGCGTGAGAATGTCAATTTTCGCCGAGGTCGTTAGGTCGAGGCAGAAAAGTCATTCAAACGCGCTATAAAAACACGAATTTTGCAACGAAATACAAACAACGTTTTTTCTACAGCCGTCAAAACAAGAATAAAAAAATTTGTATGTCAAATTGTAGCAAAAACCGTTCAATTTAACACTACATATGGTTGGTTGGAGTAAAATACAATTAAAGTCGCTATAGTTTTGGGCCGTTTTTGTAGAACAGAATGTACAGTCGTGTGCAAATAAATCTGGGACAGTGTTTTTTTCACATGCAGATTCAGTTAAGAATTTGAAGAATATTTCCTTGGATTTCCTCTTATCAGAGAGAGTTACGGGTTTCAGTACCTGTTAAAGTTTAATGTAACTCTTTCTGATAGCAGGAAATCCATGGAGATATTCTTCAATTCTTAACTGAATCTGCATGTGAAAAAAACACTGTCCCAGATTTATTTGCACACGACTGTACCTATACTTTTCGATTCGAAATAAATTCCCAAATCTATCCTTGCAATATTACAGAACGTTTTGGGACACCCTGTAGAGAGCTAGTTGAAAGGTAGTTAGTGTTACGGTCATGGAGGTTTCAAGTTTCTCTTTGTAGTCCATTTCATGTTGTTTCTCTAAGTAGGCGTATTGCACTCGAGTAGACCAAGCACCGAGAAGCGAATTATAACTAACAACTATTTGAATTTACTACGGCGTCGTTTGCAAACTGTTAAAAGTTGTGAAAGTTATAAGAGCCGTTTTAATACAGTTCATACGAAGCGTTTGTGAAAATTAACCCGTGGTATGTGTAGCACTTACCAATCGTTAGTCAAATGGTTGATCGTTACAGGAGTTTAGTTTGGTTAAGACTCTACTTGCTGTATATCTGTAACATAACCTAAAATACTTAAAACTTCGTGGTCACCATCAAGTGTCTTGTATGGTATGTATGATTTACAGTCTGACGGAATATATTTCATAGGAACACGCCAACGGTAAATTCTATTAAAGTTTAACGTTTCCTTGACATGGTCTGTGCTGCTCAGCAATTCTTTGTCGAATTGGTCTCTGCACACATATATATTATAATTCATGGTTCGTTTACGTTTACAGTTCCATTTAATTTTTATTTATAACCAACATTAAAGATCCTCTCTATGTTGCATAATCACACTGTACAATAGTTTAATATTCGTAAATTAATATAAGTAGTAATTAAATGACCGACAAGCATTCGTCACATGAATTTACTCTTTTTTCAGAACCTTGGCAAAACTTCAAGTGTAGCATCCGATGGAATATAGCAACAAGATGCCTTTTCTGATTCTGTAGATTCTATATGTCACAGGCTTCAGGTATAACGGGTGTTGTATGTTTCTGATATCAGAAAAAAGTAGTCTTTGGAAAAAAATGGTGGTGCATTGTTAGTTTGACGGCAGTCTTTTTGAACATCTGTAAATTTAATACCTATTGAATTGTTTCGATGTTCGCTTTATTATTGTTTGTGTAATTTCTTTATTTATTTGGTTATTAAATTAACGTTTCATAATTCAGACACAAAGTGCATTTCAATATAATAATGGCATAAACATTTCCCAACTTAATACTGTTTGAACCTATTTTTATAAGCAACTAGCTGTTACCCGCGACTTCGTACGCGCGACGTTCGTTATTTGTGTATTAAATAATGACTAATTATTTCCTGTCATCCCATCCCCGTCCCCGTCCCTTTTCCCGTCCCCGTCTCGTCCCGTCACGCCCCGTTCCCTCTCCGAACTGTCAAACGCGCGAAGGTTAAATAGTCGTTAAGTTTTCTGTTTTCCACTTTTCTGCTCAATTTTCTTAATTTTTCTTTCCGTAAAAACCTTCTACAGGGTATTAGAAAACTTAAAAAAAAGATTAATGAAATCGGTAAAGTCGTTCGCAAGTTATGGCGTGTCCAAGGGAAATATGGATTAATTTTTATATATATTGTTTTGGATATGCTAGCTCCTCGTCGGTCGGCTACATAGTCATTAATTATGTATTACAATTGCACCACGTTGGGTGACTTTATGTTATATTATATTGGAGTTATCTCATATATTTGAAATAGTCATAATTTATGTATTCAATATTTTACATTAAGCTTGCCCTTAATTAATACAATGCCCCGTTAGTTAAAATATAATTGCTTTCAAATCAAGTACTCTTATTTCAGAGGTGGTTCGCCAAATCTAGATCTGTATTAGTTGAAGTTTAAATTTTTAAATTGATTCTTAATTATTCAATGACATCAAACGTCAACCCAACTTCTACACCTTCTCAAACCAGGTATTGACAAATCTATTTTTTACATTGACATAATTAATTTATTAAAATAATTACTGTTTTGTATTTTACTTTTTCCCTTATTGCTGGTTATTTAAAATGTTTTGATATTAATTATTAACACAAACCTTATCACTTCGTAAGCTCACTCTGCAAATATCCAAACACTACTGCTCCTTCCCTCAAGAGATCCCGACGTTCACCTTGTGTGATACCTGCAACCTGTTCCTGTCAACCAATTCCAATAATCCGCTGAATCCAGCGTCAACCCCCTCCCTCCCCCCCAAACGTCAACTTCAACTCCAATAGAGTCCTGGTAAGTTTCAGCTTTATAAATGAATCTGATATATCCTTGTTTATTCCTTAGATAGTCCTCTGCATTCAGCAATCTCCTCACAAGCCTTCCAATTCTAGTAGCACTTCTACTAATCTCCTTATAGATGAATAACCTTACTTCCATACAACCACCAATGTCAAAAATAAATATTTAATTATGTGTCACGTTCACCAATAAATCCAATCTTCTCCAATTCAGTAGTTCTCTGGTTCTTTCTATGTAATTCACTGTATTCGTCAATCTCTTCACAAATTGTCCAGCCCCAATAAAATTAATATTTCACTTTCATTTCTATACCTCGTAAATTTGTTAACAGCCTTAATATTTGTATTCAACCAAACCACTATACAAATAAGGCATAATTTCTAGTTTTTATTAAGCAAAATTAAATACTTCAAGACCAATTGTACATTTTTCAATGAGTTTATTTATGTAACTAAACTAAACAAAAATTGCATTCCTATTAGATACTATTCTTATGACACTCTTTTCAATTTTAAATATTGTATTATTACAGGATATTCATTCTGATTATTATAACAAATACATTTGTCAATTGTAAACTTGGCTTGTTCTTTATTAACATTCACTGCAACCATCAAATTTGTATATTCAATTAATATCTTACTATCAAATTACCTTTCTCATTGTCTCAATTAATTTCATTATTAATATTTAAAAATTAACAATTACAGTAATCTTCCAAATTTATTAGTTTCAAATAATTCTTTGTTATGATTGATCATACCACTTCGTGTATCATACTAATATAGATGAGAAATGCAGGTCCATATCTTAAAAATTTCTGAATGATCAAATAGGTTTGGAACGTAATTCAACTGTACTTTGTGGTACATTATTGAATTTAGAATAAAAATGGCTTCTAAAATTTTACATCAGAAAATCCAGACCGTTTGGTTAATGGTTGTTCGAAGACGAGATCTTTAAGTCTATTATGTAAAGGTTGTTATACAGAAGTTTTGTCAGTTTTGTTCCAACTATAGTATTAACACCACACAAAAATAGAATTCTAAATCTGAAATTTCGGCTTTTTTGGGATATCTCAAAAAGGTTAAATCGTATTAAGGATTTCTAGGCGTCGTTCTGTTACCACTTTAATTGACGTAACTTTTTCCCCGTTTAACCAATCGCGTATCTCTTGCTATTAAGGAGATCCCCATATTGGCTCCCTTTATCTTGGGCACACTGTACCTGTATAAGTAAACATTATTTGAGGAGCGACGTTTCAACCAACGTTTGAAAAATTTTGTTTGTAATTTTTCTTTATAAAAAAGGGTTCTGTGTTTTGTGAATGTCAAACATACTGTGCTGAAAAATTTTAACATTAAATTAGTAACTGCAATGAATGTTGAGAGGTTCTTGTGAAGGATACAACATTTGACTCTCGAAAAAGACTTTAAAAATTGTTAGTTCTGGATTTAAGTTTTTGCTTTGCTCACATATTGAATTACATTTCTTAGTTGTCTTGTTTTATAATAATTTTTGTTTTTTTATGAACCAACACATTTTGCTTAATATACTAAGCTTGGAATAACATCTTTACAAATTATTAACGTAATTTTCTGGTGCATTTTTATTAAAAGTTCGAACAAAATGCAGATTTTTTAGTTTTAATGCTTGTTTATGATGGGAATCCAAAGAATAGATATTTATGTATTTAGTGTGTAAAGAGAGCCATACCAAAATGGCTCTTTACACTCGAAATACATACAAAAATTTGTCTACGGTCCTAAATAAATGACAAAATTGTTGAATAATTGGAATTTCGATTCACACCATTTGATGAAGTCGTTGTACCGTTATTCATAAAAGCCGCGCGATTTGGCCGGCAACAACTCATTGGTTGCTGTCGGGCCCGCTTCAAATACTTCAGGCGGGGTGCAATTATGTTCAGATTCCATCGTCAACTTCACAAAAACTCACAAACTCAATAAAACTGTTGCGTGATTATGGACGTGCCGTGATGCAATTGTCAATAATTTTAGCCAGATCCGGAAAAATGACGAATTACAATAATAATCAGGTTAGCCATGGCGATGCGTAAAGTAAAACGAAGTGACGCGATTATTTCATTAAAACATTGTTGACGTGGTTGCGATGTTAAAATGGTAACTAGCTGAAGTGCTTCTATTTTATTCTCACAAAGCATCATTTTTTTATATACAGTCCACTGAAAATACACTCATACATACAATTTCATTGGAAGCAAAACCAGCATAAGTTTAAGTTTAGAAAAAATGCCCTGCCTAGGGCAGTTGCCCCATGCATTGCAGGTACATTTCCCATAATGAAAAATTTTAGGAAGTAAATGCACAACCGCTATCACCTCCCAACTAGGTATATCAATATTACTTCAAAATTTTAAAAATTCTTGATTAAAAAACATCTGTCTTTAATACTAAGGAGATTCCTTGCAGTAGAAAACTGATGCAGCTTCATAAATTTTTTTTTTTTGCGAAAAGTGCTTCGTTTCCGAGTTATTAGACCTAAAGGTTTCCACATGTAATTTAATTTTCTAGATTTTATAACAAAACCAGATCATAATTTATTTACAGGATGTAAACAATTGACATTTAATATGAATTAACAGTCAAAAACCTTCAAAATAATTAGAACTTTTTATGAGCATATATTTCATTCATTTTTCGCTCCCAGGCATGTGTCCCGTTCAAGGTCCTTTTTTGAGAATTCGTTGTAAATTATTTAATTTTTGTCCTGTTGTTTTTGTTAGTAAAATATGCGGAAATAATAAATAATTTTAAAATCCTGCACATGATATTTTTAACTGAGTTTTTTGTCATGTCTATAATGGCCTGGTGCTGAAACGGAAACTTTGAGATCAAACAACAAGGAAACAAAGACCTTCCTGCAAAAAAAAATCACATTTTTCAGCAGTATGACCCTCAGTCAATTTTCGCCTTCTGTATAATAAAATCGAGAAAAAATTTGCCTTCTTCAAAGATGAACTTGCTTTTTAATTTGAAACGTTTTATAGAAATCTGTATATTGCTCTTGCAGCCACTGGATAACTGCACTTTTAACACTTTCATCATATTTAAAATGCGTTCCACGTAAATGACTCTTTAAGTTCCTAAATAAATGGTAATCAGAGGATGCCAAATCAGGTGAATATGGTGAATGTGACAATATTTGGAAACCCAATTCGGCTGCTTTTGAAGTTTTGCTTTAATATTTTCTCTCAATTTAGTTAAAAGAGACGCATAATAGTCACCAGTAATCGTGTGTCTTTTTTTTCAAAACATCTGAGTATAATACCTCTTAAATCCCAAAAAACTGAAAGCATCACCTTCCCAGTCACTGGCGTGATTCCACTTGATTACTTTGTTTCAGGATGAAAAGATGAACTCAGCATTGTAACGATTTTGTCAAAAAAATCATCAGGGTACAGCTTCAGAATAATTTAAAAGTTGACGACAAATATCGACTCTATCCTGCTTTTGAAAAGGGGTCGGCAGGTGTAACGGAATGTGTAAAATAGAGCTTAAAGATGAGCTGCTTTGTACTTCTTACTATATCAGCCACCGTAGTTTTCTTCTGTCCTTCATAACTAATTTTTGCACTTATGCCACTGTTTCTTCATTTTGGGAAGTTACAGGGTGCCCACTTCTTTCACGTTTCAATTCTATTGACCAATATCTAACTGTAGATTCTGAATGTTCAGACAATCCATATACATTTTTTAAACGTTCCAAAATGTATGTGCAGTGAAGTCCCTCTTTTGCGAGAAATTTTATTGCAGTGCGGTACTTGATTTTTCCATTTTTGATTCCCTGTTATATCAGTTTCATCAATTAGAAGTTAATAAACGAAACTTGATGAAACTTGCAGGCACAACTACCAAAACTGACAATTATAACAATTAAGAACTTTTTTCAATGACGTAATGAGATCGGTAGAACTTTTCTGGTTTCCTCGTCATAGCACATATCAGAAAATGAAAGTTACCTTTGAGGCCTTCACCTATGTTACAACAATTTCAATTTTCTTCATATGTGGAGCTTTAAACACACTCGAGTGATTCCCCTACAAGCAGCAATTTTTGATATCTAAAGTGCCGGATATTTCTCAACGTGGAAATGTATATCATACCCTCCACAGTCATATACCAGTAACATTGTTATTTAAAGTAATTAGTTCCAACAACCCATTTACCTCTGATGTGCATTGACTAATTCACCATCAAACTAAATACAATCATTTGGGCTACTACTAATTTTGATTTGTTTATGTCCTGTCAAGTCTATCTGTAACCAAAATTTTGTTTTACAGCATGGAATAAAATGCTCAGCTGTCAAGAACTTTTAGATGCTATTCCATGGCTATTCCTTAACCTTAACAAAACAGACCTTGACGGATAAATTTATTGTCTTGAGTCACCATGGTTAATAACTTCGAAGACACACATCGACTTTGTCGAACTTGTTTCAAACAGATTACAAGTAAATCCATATATTATGGTTTGGATGAATTGGAACCTAACACTAACCCTTCACTTCGACAAAAACTTGAAAGCTGCGTTCCAGAACTTGTGAGTATCCCATTAACTTACTTTAAAGGAAGGTAATAAATTTTTGTCAATGTTTTGTTTTCAGAATTTAACCGTTACAGCAAATGCAATAGTCTGCAGATCTTGCTTCCATTCCATTAATTCATCATACGAATTTAAAATGTTGTGCCAACAGTGCGAACTGCAAATCCAGAAGTATTTACAGCAATTACACTTTAGTGTGGCTACAGTAGATCTTGTAGAGGTTGAAGATGTTCAAATTAAACAACAAAATGCTAACATTTTACATGAATTCCCTAATGGGCGCAGAACAGGGCAACGTTCAGAAAGTACAACGGAAGATGATTTTATTGAACAGAATATGAATAAGCAATGTACGTCTAAAACATGTTTACAAAGTACTACTGGTAAAACTTCACACCTCAATAAATCAAGTAAAAAAGACACAGCTGTGAAACAATTTCATGTCAAACACAGTGCCTTTAAAATGAATATTATTTACAAATGCCGTATGTGCACTTTTATCACTAAATATAAACCGCACTTTGTTATGCATGTAAGGAGTCATTGCACAAAAAATGATTATCGTCACATTTATACTGGTCATAAAAGTGGCTCTTTGCAGATTCATAAAAAGTATGGAACGGTAGATAAAGCGCGTAGGACTACTAACAACACAATAGCAACTCCTAATAATGAGAATTCAACGCAAAAAGATTGCATGACAAATGGTGCTTTCAGACCGGCTGTTGCTTATTTAAATACAACTAAAATACAATTACAAAAATCTGGAGATTACGCCAAAGCCCCCTCTAATAAAATTGAAAACACAAATACCTCACAGAGAAACAGTGGGATTGTCTTAAAAGGAAAGTCATTTCTGTGTATTTTTTGTGACTACAGAAGCAATGATAAGAGTAATTTAAAACGTCATATGATAATTCACACGAGAGAGAAGCCCCAAAAACATGAAAGAAGCCTACAAGCAGGAGATAAGCCATACGGTTGTTCTATCTGTGACTACAGAACAGCACAGAAAAGTCATTTAGTTGCACATGTAAAGACCCATGCAGGAGATAAGCCATACGGTTGTTCTATCTGTGACTACAGAACAGCACTGAAATGTAATTTAGTTAGACATCTCAAGACCCATACAGGAGATAAGCCATACCGTTGTTCTATCTGTGACTACAGAACAGCACAGAAAAGTCATTTAGTTGCACATGTAAAGACCCATGCAGGAGATAAGCCATACGGTTGTTCTATCTGTGAATACAGAGCAGCACAAAAAAATAATTTAGTTAGACATCTCAAGACCCATACGGGAGATAAGCCATACGGTTGTTCTATCTGTGACTACAGAACAGCACAGAAAAGTAATTTAGTTGCACATGTAAAGACCCATGCAGGAGATAAGCCATACGGTTGTTCTATCTGTGACTACAGAACAGCACTGAAATGTAGTTTAGTTAGACATCTCAATACCCATACAGGAGATAAGCTATACGGTTGCTCTATCTGTGCATACAGAACAGCACAAAAAGGTAATTTAGTTAGACATGTGAAGACTCATGCAGGAGAAAAGCCATACCGTTGTTCTATCTGTGACTACAGAACAGCACTGAAATGTAGTTTAGTTAGACATCTCAAGACCCATGCAGGAGATAAGCCATACGGTTGTTCTATCTGTGACTACAGAACAGCACTGAAATGTAGTTTAGTTAGACATCTCAAGACCCATACAGGAGATAAGCCATACGGTTGTTCTCTCTGTAACTACAGAACAGCACAAAAAAGTACTTTAGCTACACATGTGAAGACCCATACAGGAGATAAGCCATACAGTTGTTCTATCTGTGACTACAGAACAGCACAAAAATGTAATTTAGTTACACATGTGAGGACCCATGCAGGAGATAAGCCATACGGTTGTTCTATCTGTGACTACAGAACAGCACAGAAAAGTCATTTAGTTACACATGTAAAGACCCATGCAGGAGATAAGCCATACGGTTGTTCTATCTGTGAATACAGAACAGCACAAAAAAATAATTTAGTTAGACATCTCAAGACCCATACAGGAGATAAGCCATACGGTTGTTCTATCTGTGACTACAGAACAGCACAAAAATGTAATTTAGTTACACATGTGATCACCCATACAGGAGAAAAGCCATATGGTTGTTCTATTTGTGAATACAGAACAGCACATAAAAATAATTTAGTTAGACATTCGAAGAATCATACAAGAGAAAAGCCATAGAGTTGTTCCGTTTGTGAATCGAGAATGGCAGAAATGTAGTTTACCACATGCATTTTTTTTTTATAAAGCACCTGATATAGTTTTAAATTACGTCTATTTAAAATATCTTGATAAATATTTGCATATTACTACATATGTACTTCCTTCCTTTGGTTATAAATTGTTTTAGTTGTTTATTTTGTTTGATTGTGTTAGCTATTATATTGTAACATTTAGGTTCTAAATACATGAAGGTTTTCTGATTTGATGTATTGTTACATATTACTACTACATTTTCATTAATTTTGCTTCTCGTTTCATATCCATGATTTGCATAAATGTGCTTGTTTTTGCAGTGATAGTAGGAACAGATTTGAAGTATATATACTAGTTGAGTTTTTTCAAGTGTTACAAGGCGATATCTCGAAAACTGTTTAAAATATTGTAATGAAATTTTGGTGAGGTAGTAGGGAGATGGGGGAACATATTTAAACATATTTTCGACATTTACCCACTCTATTTTGAGCGGCATGAGGGTAACTAGGAGTTTTAATAGTGTTAAAGTGAATTAAAAGTAAATGAAGGCGAATGAATGCAAGACAAGAAGCATATAGAACTAAAAAGTAGTTAAACCTGAGCCAGCAGATATGAAAATAGTGAGTTTTGGTGCGAAAAATGCTGAAAGTGATAACGGAAAGGCGGTGACTTCTAAACGTGATGGGCACGCGAGTACGTAAAATCGGCCACCGCAAAGTTCACGCGCGTAATTTTAAATTGCAAGTGACGAGGGTTAACGCGAGTGGAAAGCAGGAAGGTTTAATTTAGTTAGATGGATAAAAAAGAATTAAAATCAGGAAGTCAAAGAGCACTTAGTACAGTGAGTAATAAAGATTAAATTAAAAGAAAAAGGGAATCAGTTGATTTAGAAGATCCAGAAGAGTTTCAAAAGTGGGAGGAAGAACAAATAGCTTTTCATAAAAGTGCAAAGATTCAAAGGAGCCCACAAAAACAAAAAAAAAAGGCGAACCAACAAAAGATACTCTAAAAAGAGAAGAAGAATTAGAAGAAATAGAGGCAGTGCTGACAAAGCTAGACGAGGTTAAGTAAGAGTTAAAAAAGGAAGCAGACAAAAAACACGTAGATGTTATGGTAGAGATAGGGCAAGTAAAAGAGGAATTCCAGGCGGCAAAGATAGAATGGGAGAACTAAGCAGAAGAATGGAGACAGGATAAGGAGAAAATGGAAGCAAGAATTAGCAGACTTAAAGCTAGACTAGAAAAACAGGAAAGAGAAAAACGTAGAAATAAGGTGGTGATAAGAGGAGGAATGGTAATAGAGGGAGACCACATGGAAGAAAAAGTAGAGCAACTGTTATTTACGGATAAACTTAAATCATCGGCAAAAGTCACAAAAGCATATAGTATCCAAGAAAAGGACGATAAACAAATTATAATAGCAACTGAGCTCGTGGAAGGAAGGACAAAAAAGAAATCATGGACAGGAAAAGTTTATTAAAAAGCACAAACATCTTCATTGATAACGAGAAAGGAAAAATGGGCTACCAGAAGATAATTATAAATGATGTAAAGTACGACTGGGACGTCAATAAACAACAAATAGCTATTCACCCGCCAAAAACCTAGCGGCGCAACAGGACGTTGGACTAACGGAGACGAATTTGGCAACGGATACGGAAATGAATTTGAGAATGAAGAATGAGATTACGAGTAAGAGTAGTACCATATGGACACGACAAAAACTAGAAAGTAAGAAAAGAAATACAATCAAAATAGCAACGTGGAATGTTAGGGGCACTTACAGCGAAGGAGCAATGAAAATTTTAATACATGAAGTGGAAAAATATGCATTGGATGTCGTTGCAATACAAGAAATTAAACAAAAACAGAAAGTAATTCAAGAGTTGGGCCAGTACATATTTTTCAATCGGAACGGAGAAAAACTAATAGAATTTGCAACTGAAATTAAAATGAAAGTAATAAGCATGTACTTTGCACATAAGGACATTCATAAGGGCACATGGGAATCCCAAATAGACGTACAATAAATCAAATCGACCATGTATTAATCGAAGCTAAACATGCAAGAACCATTCACGGCGTCAAAACCTATCGGGGGGCCGATGCAAACTCTGACCATTATATGGTTAAAGTTAATCTAAAGTTAAGTGTCCCCGAAGAAAACAAGAAACTCTTGGAAAAGAGAACAAAATGGGATTCAAGAAAACTACAAGATGAACAACATAAAAGACTATCAGAAAATCGTAACAAGAAACACAGGGAGGATTAGAGAGGAGGTTGGTGTTAACTAGAAGTGGCAAAGGATAGAAGAAACCATATGGGAGGCAGTAGAAGTGGTAATGAAAGACAAAATGAACAACAAAGGAAAGGGATGGTTTGACGAAGAGTGTGCCAAAATAATAGAAGAAATGAAAATTGCCAGACTAGAGATGTTGCAAACCCCCATAGAATATAATAGAAACAAGTAGAAAGAAAAACAAAGAAAATTAAAGCAAATTTGCAGGAGGAAGAAGAGAGAATTTATGGAGTCGAAACTGGAAAATTTTTATCAACACGTAAGAAAGGAAAAACGAGGATATCAAGTAAAAACACAGTACTATGAGGACAATGATGGTAACCTAATAGGAGGGGAAGAAGAAATTATGCAGGGTTGGATGCAGCACTTCCAAAACATGTTATATGAAGCAGAAGAAGAAGTAGAGGGAGACGAAATGAATCAACCGGTGATGAGTGCAGAAGGAGTAAGGAAACCAGAATTATAAGAAACAATAGAAATTATAGCAAAAATGAGGAACAAAAAATGCCCAGGAGGAAACGGGATAATGGCGGAATTAATAAAAAGTGGAGGGGAGGAACTGCACAGACTAATACACGAGTTAATTGCAGAAGTGTGGGAGAACTAGGAAATGCCAAGCAGATGGGAAGATGCAATGATATGCACCATACATAAAAAGGGAAGCATATCCAAATTTTAGAATTATAGAGGGATTGCACTCCTAGATGTAACATACAAAGTTATGGTATCTAGCTTAAAAGAGAGGTTAACGGAATGGGCTGAAAGAATCCTAAGCGACTACCAAGGATGCTTTAGGTCGGGAAGATCAACGGTGGGCCAAATACATATACTGAGGCAGGTGCAAGCAAAATGCTATGAGTGTGGCATACCGCTGTACGCTCTGTACATAGATTTTAAGGAAGCCAACGATTCTGTTAATAGGAAAAAGCTATATGAAACAATGAAAGAATTTGGTATACCAGCCAAAATAATAGGATTGGTCAAAATGACGCTAAGTGGAACGAAATGTAAGATAGAAGTGAATGAAAATAAATGCGAGCACTTTAAAGTAAATAAGAGATTAAGACAGGAAGGCCCGCTTTCCACCGTACTATGTAACCTTGTTCTGAAGAAAATAGTTAGAGAAAGCGAATTAAACATTAACGGAACAATATATTTGCTTACGCTGATGACGCAGCAATAATTGCAAGTTCGAAAGAGGAATTAAGCAATGCAATACGAAAAATGGAAAAAGCGGCTGCAACAATGGGATTAAACATTAACGAACAGAAAACCAAATACATGATAATGGGACCCATAACACAACAACAAAGGGAAGAAGACTAGTTAAAGATAATATCGAATGAAGGAAGAACTTACAACTTTGAAAAAGTAGAAAAATTCAGCTATTTAGGCACAGTGATAAGTGAAAATTGGGGAAATAGTGAAGAAATAAGGACAAGGATAGATAGTGCAAATAAAAGTATAACAAGTTTGAGAGCAGTGTTTAATTCAAAAGTGATATCGCATAAGACAAAGCTGATAATATATAAAACAATTATTGGATCAACAGTACTTTACTGTTGTGAAACGTGAGTGTTAAATAAAGTGGATCAAGAAGAAATGGAAGTATGGGAGAGGGGTACATTAAGAAGAATTTTTGGAGAGAAGCAGGTGAACAAACAAGGAGATATACGAGGTGTTTAGAGAACCCATCACCACGAACTGCATTAAAGCCCGGAGGATACGTTGGTTAGGACATGTAATGCGTCAATCAGAGGAGAAGACGACCAGGAGAGTACTGAGATGCGAGAACATCAACACAAAAAGAAGAGGGATGCCCCGCAATAAATGGCTGGAGCAGGTTGAGCAAGATCTTAGAACATTAGAACTGCAGAGATGGAAAGAGGTGGCAGAAAAGAGAAGGCAATGGAAAAGATTAGTACACCAAGCCCTGGTTGTGACAATAAACTGATGGGCCTATAATTTTTCAGATTTGTCGCATCACCTTTCTTATATAGTAAGACCATAATCGTGTTGCTCCAACATTTAGGAATTCTCCTCTCGTAATAGTACATTATGTACACAGTACGCAAAATTGAGTTTTAGGGGACGAATAGTTTTTAAAGACGAGGCGACGAAGTAGCCGAGTCTTTGATGAGAAGAGTCCCCTAAAACGATTTGCGTACATGATGCATACACGATTTTTTGGTATCAGCTCTGCAAATTGTCAATAGGTATTTCCTTGTTTTGTTCTGTATAAGTAATAATTTTTCAATTAAAAAGATCACGTTTTTAATGTGTTGCAAAATTACCTTTCAGTCCGCTAAAACCTATTAAAGTATTCGACTCAGTCCGCTAATAGTAATTTTTCGTACACTAGCATTGAAAGAGCTACTTTGCCGCACAATTTATTAATCAGAAAGTTTACTTTGCGGTATTCGTACGGCAAAGTAGTATTTTGCGGTATTCCTTAGTTACAACGCATATAAAACGTTACGTACATAATAACATTACTCTACTTATTTGCTACATACGAGGATAAATTTAGTATTCCGTTTTGGACGTAATAGTAATTTACGTTACAAGTATAGAAAGTGGAGCTTTTCAGTACAAGTGAGATGTTTCCGGACTCGGCCTAACGGCCTCTTCCGGAATTTCGAGACGAGTATGAAAAAGCCACTTTCATACGAGTTTCGTACAATATTTTTTCGTACACTAGCATACAAAACGGAATACTAAATTTATCCTCGTATATAGCAAATAAGTAGAGTAATGTTATTATGTACGCAACGTTTTATATGCGTTGTAACTAAGGAAACGTACGGCAAAGTGCTACTTTGCCGTACGAATACCGCAAAATACTACTTTGCCGTACGAATACCGCAAAGTGCAACTTTCTGATTAATAAATTGTACGGCAAAGTAGCTCTTTCAATGCTAGTTTACGAAAAAATACATTACGGTACCATTCCGCTAGTCCATTAAAATAGCATTTTGCGGACTCAAACGAGCCTGTTAAAGTGTCATTTTGCAAAGCGTGTACCAAAAATACTGTAGATACTGAACGTAGTATACTCAAAATATTTATTCAGTAACTAATACATACGTTATGTCAGAATGACAATATCAACTAAAACTATGTTGGTTTCCATGACGCGACGCCAAGGCTCCTACAGTGCTCCCCCCCTAGCGACAGCGGTGTACGTACAGAAACGCACGGGACGTTGACGAGTACGATGGGGCCGGGAAGTAGAGGGAACAGGAATAACAGATTCGGTTGGAGTGTCAGGAGCAGCTTTAGCGGTAGACGTAGTTGGTGGAATAGGGGCAGTTGGTGAAACAGATGGAGGTGCTAACGGTATTGTGATAATGGACTGACTTTCCAAAAATGCCGGTTTAAGTCTGTCTATGCTGATATTCTTTTCTAATCCTTTAACAAGCAGCTTGAAGACTTTGCCCATTCTGCTCAGCACACGGAAGGGTCCTTCAAATGGGGGTTGTAGTGGAGGTTTTACAGCATCTGAGCGGATGAAAACATGAGTACATGTAGCAAGATTCTTGTGCACAAAAGTTTTCATTATTCCGTGATCGGCTGCAGTGGGCTTTAATTGCCTGATGGTATGGCGTAGATTGTCCACATATTCATTACCATAGCCGTGAAATACTCTTGAATGTTCGAATAAGTCACCAGGGAGCCGCAGCGTTGTACCATAGAGGAGCTCGGCTGATGAGCATCCAAAATCCTCTTTCACGGCGGTGCGTAATCCAAGCAGTACAGTTGGCAAAATCTGAGTCCACGGACGTGGAGCATGACACATGAGAGCTGCTTTTAGTGAGCGGTGCCAGCGCTCAATCATTCCATTGCTAGCTGGATGATAAGGTGTAGTACGGAACTTAGTGACTCCTAACAGGTTGGCCAGAGACCGGAATAACTCAGATTCAAATTGCCTGCCCTGATCTGATGTTAACCGGGAAGGAACGCCGTAGCGTGATATCCAGTTCCCGAAGAAAGTCTTCGCTACTGTATCCGCCGACATATCAGTCATTGGAAAAGCTTCAGGCCATCTACTGAACCGGTCGATGCATGTTAGAATGTAGCGAAAACCTTCTGATGGTGGAAGTGGACCGACTATATCGATGTTGACGTGGTCGAAACGATCTTCCGCTAGTGGAAACTTGTCCAAGGGTGCCTGTGTATGACGACCAACCTTACTGCGTTGACATTGGACGCAGTTGCGGGCCCAGGTGCGGCAGTCAGAGTTCATCGATGGCCAAACGTATCGGCGCCGCACCAAACGGACCGAGCTACGAATGCCAGGATGAGACAGGTTATGTAAGCTGTTGAAAAGTGATCGTCGTAGTGTAAGAGGTACATAAGGACGAGCGCGATCCGTGGAGGTATCACAATACAACTCACAGTCATTGCACAGGACGACTTCAAGCTTGAGGGAGGTCTTCTTCGATTGTAACAGGTGGGATAACTCTTCGTCTTGCCCTTGAGACACAGCCAAGGTCTCTGGATCAATATGGGATGGTATCTCGATGGTGCAAAGCCTCGATAACGTGTCAGCCACGATGTTATCTCGACCTGAGATATGTTGAATATCAGTGGAAAACTGCCCGATATAATCCAGATGTCTTAGTTGACGCGGGGAGCATTTGTCAGCTTTCTGCGAGAATGCGTAGACGAGGGGTTTGTGGTCAGTAAACAGCGTGAACTCTCTGCCCTCAACCATATGCCGAAAGTGCTTTACAGCCAAGTAAGCAGCTAGAAGCTCACGATCGTATGTGCTGTACCGCTGCTCCGCAGGCTTGAGTTTTCTCGAAAAGAACCCGAGTGGCTGCCAACTCCCGTTGTGAAGCTGATGTAGCGCCGCTCCTACTGCCAAATCTGATGCATCGACGGACAAGCCAAGACGGAAACTGGTCGACGGGTGTGCTAGGAGTGTTGCAGAAGCGAGGTCATCCTCCGTGATGATTTTAAATATTCATTCAAAACAGCTTGATGATGAGCTGCCTGGGGAAGGAAGCGGCGATAAAAATTTATTATGCCGAGGAACTGACGAAGCTCATGTACCGTAGAAGGTTGCTTGTACTCTAAGATTGTTTCTACGCGTTTGGGTAGCGGTTGAATCCCTACCGCAGTGACCCAGTGACCGAGAAAGGGCACCTCGTTCTGTCCAAAGTGGCATTTGTCCATGTTAATTGTCATGCCAAAGTGATCTAAGCGTTCGAGAACCTGTATCAAGTGCTTTCGATGTTCGTTTTCATCCCGGGAGGCTATGAGAACGTCGTCTATGTACACGAAGACGAAAGATAAATTTCCCAGAACCTCATGCATAAAGCGTTGCATTGTCTGAGCAGCATTTCTGAGCCCGAACGCCATCTTTACAAACTCAAATAATCCAAATGGTGTAATTATTGCGGTTTTAGGAATGTCTTCTTCTTGAATTGGAATCTGATGATATGCTCTATTTAAGTCCAGCGTAGTAAAGATAGTTTTACCTTGTAGCAAGTGCGAAAAGTCTTGGAGATGTGGTAAAGGATACCGGTCAGGGACTGTTGCGGCATTTAAACGACGAAAATCTCCGCAAGGTCTCCAGGTACTATTTTTCTTGCGAACCATGTGCAATGGACTCGCCCATGTACTTTTGGAAGGGCGGCAGATCCCTGCATCCATCATGAACTGGAACTCTTTTTTAGCATCCTCAAGTTTATCTGGAGCAAGCCGACGAGCTCTGTCGAACACCGGTGGCCCTTTAGTGATGATGTAATGCGTTGTTGTGTGCTTTGCTACTTTAGGGACGATTTCTGGTGGTCGTGTTATAGCCGGGAATTGACAGAGAATATCGTGGTACGTTATATGCTGGTCGAAGGTCTTGATGCTGGGAATTGGACTGCCGATGACAGAACATAGTGAACGGTCAGAAGTTAGTCGGTCAATAAGACAGCGGTTCTTGAGGTCGACTAACAAACCAAAATTTTCTAAAAAATCGGCTCCGATGATAGGTTTAGTCACATCGGCCATAATGAAGGTCCACTTGAATAGTCTACGAAGGCCTAGTCCAACTTTCAGGGTTTTCTGTCCGAAGGTCTTGATCACCGAGCCGTTGGCGGCATAGAGGCGATACGAATCTACCGGCAAATTACGTTTCGTTTGAGGAATTACTGAGACATCTGCTCCAGTGTCAATGAGAAATGACAACTGGGTGGTCGGGTCGTGTACAATGAGGCGACTAGGGTGCGTGGCAGCATTTGCCTCTAATTGCGGCCACGTCTGCCGTTTCCCTGAATAGGAAATTCACAAGGTGGTTTGCATTGGCGGGCCCGGTTGCCAAACTTCAGATGATACCAGCAGTACCGTGTGCTTCGACCTGTCGATGATGGCTGAGGAGTAGGGGAGCGAGGTCGAGACAAATGTGCTTCCAGTCGAGTAATTGTCTGGGTGATGTTGTCCAACTGTGACTGCAAGACTGAGGTACTTGGCTCCTGTATAGTAAGCACTTCGTGGTTTGATACGTCATGTACCTTGTCAGCAATAAGGGCCATATCATCAAGATTGCCCTGAGATACAGCTATAATAGACTGCATCTGGGATGGTAAACTTCTGATAAAAATAGATTGGAGAACTTCGTCGTTGACTGTCCCTGCAGCTATGTTTCTCAGTTCTCGTAGCAATTGAGTGGGACGCTTGTCACCCAGGGACGTACCTTTCAGAAGGCGTGCAAGTCGTTTCTCTTGTGATTCCGCAAAGCAAGAAGTAAGGCGTTTTTTAAGGGTGTTGTAGGGGTCTGTCGCAGGTGCATTACGAATGATGTCGGCTACCTGAGCGAGGACAGAGGTGTCGATGGAACCTACAACGTAATGGAATTTTGTCAGTTCCGTTGTGATGCCAGATGTAGCAAATTGTGCTTCTATCTGTGCAAACCAAAGAGCTGGATCTTCTCGCCAAAAAGGAGGCAGCTTGACCGCGACACGTGCGACAGCAATGCTATCAGCTGCTGTCTCGGAGAGTGCAGTGCCATTTTTCTCATCCTCACGCGATTGCCTTGTTTCTGACATCGTCGGTGTCACCACTGTAGATACTGAACGTAGTATACTCAAAATATTTATTCAGTAACTAATACATACGTTATGTCAGAATGACAATATCAACTAAAACTATGTTGGTTTCCATGACGCGACGCCAAGGCTCCTACAATACATTTATTTAGCAGTATCCTTATTGTTTCAATTAATTTAACGCCTTCTAGTTTAATCAGTTCAGGGATAATATCATCTTCGCACCCACTTTTTCCATTTTTTATACTTCGGATTGGTATTTTATTTCTTCCGTATCTATTTTTTATTTTTCTTCTGTTTGAAAATCATGTTTTTATTTGGGTGGTATATAGATCTCTATAAAACGTTTCAGCGATTTCTGTTTATTTATTTGTGTTGGGAGTGGTTACTTTACTGTGATCTTCTAGAAGAGTATTTATTTGTCTTATGTTGTTTGTTAATTTTCTTCATAGCATTTTCATATTTTTATTTCCTTTCTTTTGAAGGAAGGAAGGAAACAGATGCATTAGATTCAGAAATAATCATAACTCATAACTAATTATACCATGTGTATATGCAGACTGCGCATCATAGGAAATCACATGTTAAACCGAGATTTCAAAAACGTTGACTTAGGTGTATTTGTTAATGATTTTCAAATGTTGCCCTTGCAACAAATTTATTATACAAATGATATTAATATTAAAGTAGATAAACTAAATAATAACCTAATTAATCTATTTGATAGACATGGGCCTTGAAAAACAACTGAAATTACAAAACCTTACGCGCCTTGGCTAACAGATAACATTAAGCTAGTGATGAAGTTAAGAGATAAAGCTAAACTAAAATTTAAAAAATCCAAACGTAATTCCCATTGGGAATACTACAAATCGTTGAGGAATCTAACAAATGCTAGTATAATAAATGAAAAAAAGGCATACTTTGCGCATAAGTCAAAAAATATTGTTCATCAAAGCAATTGTGGAAAGATATTGTTCATCAAAGCAATTGTGGAAAGATCTAAGTCTTTAAATATAAAAAACTTAACTCATTGTCAAATTCCGTCAGAGTTATCTGATCCTAATAACATTAACAATTTCTTTATAGATAGTATGTATGTATACCTAAATTAACGGTTGATGTAAATATAAAACAAAAGTATGCGCGTACTACTAATAATACCACATTTTCTTTTGTCCCAGTATCAGTAGAGAAGGTGGCAACTGCATTAGAGACATTACAAGTAATGCGATGGGATCTGATAGCCTAAATATTAAAATGATAACATTGTGCTGTCCATTTATTCATAATTATTTAACGCATATCATTAATTGTTGTTTAACGGAGAATATTTTTCAGGACAGTTGGAAGCACGCTGTTATAACCCCAATACCAAAAATTAGTAAACCAGTTGTATACTCAGACCTAAGACCAATCAGCATTTTATCTACCTTTTCAAAAATTCTTGAAAAAATTATGAACCACCAAATAATTAATTAAATAAACATGAACTGCTTCCTGATGTACAATCGGGTTCTAGACCTTTCCACAGTTTTACCACTGCGTTGATGAATATAACAGATGACATAATTGAGGTAATGGATACTGGAAAATGAACAATAAATTCTTGCACTCCTGGATTACAGTAAAGCGTTCTAATCCATTAATCACGAGTTATTATTTTCAATTCTCCTTTCTATCGGGTTTTCTTCAAATGCGTTAGAATTATGTAGAAGTTATTTCAATGGACGGACACAAAAGTAAAAGTTCTCGCGGTTAGTTTCACAAGAAGTGCCTCAAGGTTCGGCTTTAGGGCCGCTGTTATAGACGTTATATACTTCAAAATTTTATCAACTCGTCACATATAGTAAAATTCATATGTATGCTGACGATACGCAGGTTTATTATTCTTTTCAGCCCATGTGTTTTGGCCAGGCATTGGGGGAAATAACACTTGACTCAAATAACTTGTTTGAAATGTCAACCAAACATGCATTGCAACTAAATCTTTCTAAATCATGTGTACTTCTGTTTAGTAGAAATGCTGATTGTGAGAGTGTAAACCATTAATTCAATTATCAATTAACCTTTCGAGTATATTGTTGAAAGACAGTGCTAAAATTTAGGTATGGTCCGAGATAATAGTTTTAGATACAGAACTTATGTAAATAAATGTATCCAAAAAGCTTATCTGAATCTAAAGCTATTATATCCATACAGGAAGTATCTAAGTGAAGCACAAAAAAAATGTGCGATGTTTTGGTACTTTCGCAATTTACATATTGCTCAGAAATATATGCTCCATGTTTAGATTATGATTCTTCTATGCGAATTCAAAAAGTTCAAAATTCTTGCTTAAGGTTTATCAACCGCATTCGAAAACTCGGCCATATTTTACATAAATTAGTAGACGCCAATTGGCAAAATATGGAGGACAGACGTTTATTACACACAGTTTCCTTATATCACAAAATAGAATTTTGAACTGATATGAGGTATGAATGGTCCTCGACACCGAAAGGTAAAAGAAGCTATAGATTATGAATGAATGAATGAATGATGTGCATAATCTAAATTTAAGATTCAAGGGTCTAATTACACCTCCGCAGCACAAATCTTCTCTCTTTGAACGATCGTTTCGGTATAATATTAGCAAAGTTTACAATAATTTACCACATTTTTTGAAAAGTACATCTTGTACAGCTTTTTGAAAATATTATCTCAAATATCTTTTATCGGAATAGCCTTAAGTGTGCCAACACAAGTTTCTAATTAATAGCAGTTAGTTTCTTGTGTTCATATGAATCTGCTACCATCAGGTTAATTTTTGAGTTTAATTTAAGTTATTTATTTAATTTATTTAGTATTTAAACATTACACTGTGTATTGTTTATTTATTTATTTACAGGTTCGGGAAATTAATAGACAGTAGGCGGATAAGCACGGACAATCGCAAAACGCATGCAAGATTGAAAGCGGCGTCGGGTCAAGAAACATTTTTTGGTACGATTAGTATTCGCACGGAAGCGGGGGTCCGGGCCTGGTATGAGTAGTAAAAATAATTTAAAAATATTGTAAGTAATAAAAAAGCACCAAGAAGCGGCTTACCTCCGAAAAGTTGAATTGGGTGAAGGCACTTATCGTGGTGATAGACATAACGATAACAGACAGACAGCGGACACGTGTAATAACTGATCATAAATATAAATGAGTGAAAAACCCAGGAAAAAAACAACAGATCTACCAGAACAACAAAGGAAGAGAGAAACCGAATCACCGGAACAATTCAATAAGTGAGAATTAGCTAAATTATCAACATCCCAAAAATCCAAAAAAACCATAAGATCGCCAGGGACGAAAAACAACATAGAAAATAAAGAAAAACAAACAACTGCAAACAATTCTGAATCGAAACCAGAAGAAATAGAAGAAATAATGAAAGTACTAAGCAAATGGAAAGATGAAATAAAAGCAGATAATAAGAAAAATCAAGAAGAACTGAAAACGGAAATGAAGAAAGAATTTAAAATTAACTTGGATGAAATTACGAAAATTAAAACAGAGAACAACATACAAAATAGGAGAAAAAACGTATCGCATAGAATTAGAAAACGAACAGGAAAAGGCAAAAGTTATGGCAAACAAAGCAAAACTACGCAAATACATAACTGAAAAAGTTTACATTAACAATGACCTAACAAAGTTAAAAAGAGAAAAAGAGAGACACATGAGAGAAACTGCCAAGCAAGAAAGGGAAAAAGGCAAGATAGTGAAAATTGGATATAATAGAATTATAGTAGATGGAGACATATAGAGATGGAATGGAAACATAAAGCAACTCCAAAAAATAGACCCAACAATACAATCATGCCCAAAAAACTAGCTGAAAAACATAGGGCAAAAAGGAAGTCCCACCAGCTTGTCCAAAATATCTGTACACGGACGCCAACAAAACAAACAAAACCTGGTGATAAGCGAAATAAAGAAACAGTGATCAATTTGGCAACATGGAATTTACAAGGCTTAAACAAAGAAGGAAAAAAGAATCAACTAGTACAAGAATTTAAAAAATATGATGTAGATATACTGGCTGTACAAGAACTAAATATAAAAGAAACAACAATAACAAACTACGAAAATCTTACATGGTGTATAGGTGGAGGAGAAAGAAACAGACTTGGCACAGGGTTCATAATAAAAAACGAGATGAAACAACAAATACTAGACTTCAAAACAATTACCGGCAGAATAAGCATGATAAGATTAAAAGGAACGTACAGAAAAATATCAATTCTCAACGCTCACGCATCAACAGAAAATGAAGATGAAGACATAAAACAAGAATTTTATAACACATTAGAAGATGTAGTAAACAAAATCCCCAACTTTGATATCAAAATTATAATAGGAGATCTCAATGCACAAATTGGAAGAGAAGAATGCAACTATGAAATAACTGGAAAAGAAAGCCTACATGTTACAACTAACAAGAATGGACAAAAACTAATCGACCTTGCAGCTAGCAAAAGAATGGTTGTCAAAAGTACACAGCAAAAACGCAAAGACATACATAAAACAACATGGATAAGCCCAAACAACAAGGTATTTAACCAAATCGACCACCTAATAATAGAAAAAATTCACCAGGAACTGATTTTAAAGGTGAGAACATATAGGGGAGCAGACATCGGTTCTGATCACATGCTAGTAATAGCAAAACTCAAACAAAAAAGGCCCGTCCTAACAAATAATACAAACAAGAAGCAATCTAGCTGGAACAAAAAATACGACCAAATAAAATATGAAGAAAATACTAAGAAAATAATAACCTCTAAAACCGAAGCACAAGATGTGAACGATGAATGGTGCAACATCAAAGATACAATACTACTAAGTGCAACATTATCACTAAACACGCCAACACACAGAGGAAAACAAGAGTGGTTCGACAATGACTGCAAAAAAGCAATACAAAAAAGGAAAGAAACAAGAATAAAAATGCTACAAAATAATACACAAGAAAACATTGAACTATATAAAAGAACTAGGAACGATACACGTAACCTTATCAGAAATAAGAAAAGAGAAATGGCAAAACAAAAACTGCAGGAAATTGAAGAACATTATAAAAACAAGAACACAAAACTATTTTACAAAACTATAAAAAATGAGAGAAAAGGCTTTAAACCGCCCACAGCCGCGTTAAAGAATCAACAAGGAGAAGTCTGCTTAGAAACGAAAGAAATCCTAAATATTTGGGAACAATTCTTCAAAAATACCTTAACACAAGATAGCAGTGAAAGTTCAAATGAGTCACATATACAAAATAATCCTATTATATATGAGAACGAACAAACTGAAGAAGAATTGATAAAAGTGATCAAGGAAACAAAAAACAACAAAAATCCAGGATCTGATGGCATCGTAATCGAGGAAATAAAAAATTGCAATGAAAAACTATTTAAAAGAGTGCACAAACGTATTAAACAAATCTGGATAAACCAAACTATGCCTGCTGAATGGAACCAATGGCTCATTCACCCCATACACAAAAAAGGAAACACACAAAACCCCGAAAACTATCGCCCAATTGCACTACTAAACGTTACTTACAAACTGTTAGCAAAATTAATAAACAATAGAATACAAAACAACATCCAGAACAAAATAGGCCAATATCAGGCGGGGTTCAGAAGTGGCAAGTCAACAATAAACCACATATTTCTGCTGAGACAAATACAAAAAAACTGCGAAAAGAACATCACAATCCATGCACTATTGTAGACTTCAAACAAGCATTCGACAAGTTAATAAGAGAAAGTATATACGAAGCAATGCAAAATCTAGAGATACCTACTAAACTCATACAGTTAACTAAAATGACACTACAAGAAACAACAAATAAAATAACATACCAAGGACAATATTCCAGAGGCTTTAGAAGTAACACAGGAGTCAAGCAAGGCGACCCACTATCATCCACTTTATTTAACATAACTCTAGAAGATGTAATAAGAAAATGTAAAATAAAAACAAATAATACCATCTTGAACAATTCATACCAACTGTTAGCTTTTGCCTGGGAAACCGAGCAATGACCCAACCTCCTACAGACCCATAAGTTTGTTTTCACTGTTCTCCAAACTTTTTGAACGTATGTTCCTTAAACGGCTCTCCTCCATCATTGAACACGAAGATCTCATACCCAATTGCACGCCTTGTCGTGAAGGTTACAATGAATAATCAAGCCTTACTGCAAACAGATTGTGCGAAGTATTTAGGACTGCACCTCGACAAAACATTAACATGGAGAACCCATATCTGGACTAAGAGAAAACAGCTAAACTTAAAATTCAACTCCTATTACTGGTTACTAGGTCGTAACTCCAAGCTGTCTTTCTCCAATAAACTCTTGGTCTATAAAACCGTTCTAAAGCCAATCTGGAGTTATGGAATCCAGCTTTGGGGCACTGCGTCAAACTCTAACATTGAGATACTGGAACGGTTTCAGTCGAAGACTCTTCGTACCATCTGTGATGCCCCCTACTATATCCCAAATAAAGAAATCAGAGAAGACCTTAATATCAAATCAGTTAAAGAAGAAGTAGTGCAGCGTAGTGCTAAGTATTTTCATCGATTGGAACTGCCTAGACTTATGTGTTTCAAGCCTTTGGATCTTCCTTACCGCTTTTAATTTGTACCTGTATTTTCCATATACATTTGTAAGAAAATTTATTAGGAGGAATGCCACTGGGTGTTTGCTCCTCATGTACATTTCACTGTAATTTACCGTTTTTGTTATAACTAACAGATTGCAAATAAACTTTTATTAAAAAAAAACTCGGTTATTTGCAAAAATCATTTTGAAGACCATTGTTTGGATTACACTTTGAAATTTGTTCGTTTGAAGAATGAAGCTGTCCCTTCCTTAAATGTATTTGACTGATATAAAGTATTCCTTATTTTCAGTTAATTAATAATACTTCTAATGACATTCTCTCTGATAATCTCCCAACTTCTGATTTTTCCTAAACTTGTACTGTGGATAACCATAAAAATTTAGTGGAACATGTAAAGTTTTAACTACCGAGTTAGAAAAACTTAATCGTAAATATCAAAACTATTTATTATGATTGCAAAATGCGGAACAGAAACTAAACAAACATTCTAAAATTGTGGAAAATGCTACTAACATTTGTGATGATGCAGAAACGTCAGATGAAAAGGCACAATTTTTATTAAACCTAATTCAAAATTATGATAAAAAAAGTTCCCAGGTGGTGTGAGTCATCAATACGCCTTTGCACTATTTGGAGATGTTGTTCCCCAAAAGGATATCAATTCTGTCGCAAAAATGTAATCAATCTGCCATCCAAAACAACAATTTCTAGATTTTTCGACAACTTTAATGGTCAAAACCAATTAATTAAGGATCGCCTTCACACTGATATTGCTCATTTAAAACAGGAAGCAGGAAGACTGTGCTCGTTAATCATAGATGACATGTGCATCAAATAAAAAATGTATTACAACAGATTTGAAGACTGTATTTATGCCTGCATACTTGTACTTCTAGTTTCATTGAAAAAACCTAAAATTGCTAACAAATTGTTATGCTTTGTTGTACATGGACTTTCTGTAACATTCACCATACCTGTCAGATACTTTTTCTATGCATAATTAACAGTAGCAGATTTCCATTCCTTGACCTTAGGAATACTAAAATTAGCGACAGATTGTGGGTTGATTGTACTGAGGATTGCAACAGACAATATTTCATCAAACGTAGCTCTATTTAAAAAGTTAAGTGGAGGGTCAATAAAAATTTTTATTGAACATCCTTATCTTGAACAGTTACCCATATTTTTATCATTTGATTACTGTCATGCTCTAAAAAATGCACGAAATCAATTTTTGGCTCATGATATGTGCTCTTCAAACGGTATAATTTCTTCTTCACATATAAAATTTTTACACGATCTGCAAAAAGGATTACCAATAAAACCTATAAGGTTTTTGACAAGAAACATTTATATCCATCTAAGTTTGAAAAAATGAACGTCCTTCGAACTATACAAATATTTTCACCAACAATAACTGCCGCACTAAAATTCCTAAAAGAATCTGGAAATGATGGGTTTGCTGATGTTGACGCGACTGTATTTTACATGGAAACTATGTATCACTTTTTTAAAATTCACAATGTTTCACACAGGTCACAATACGGTCGTGCTTTAGATGGCAGCATAGCACCTTATGTAGATATATCCGATAAACGGATGCACTGCCTAGAGGAAACATTTCCAAATTACATAGATGCCATTCAACATTTGTCTGCTGATAATGGTGCGCAGGGACTAACGAAGAAACTGCACATGCTTTCTGCACAAAGCACCAGTTTATATGTGAAATTGTGAAATGCAAGTGACACCAGTATTTATTCTGCATCTGTGGCTTTCCTTGCTGGGTACATTATCATTGCAACAGAAAATTAACTGTGCAACTTGTATCACGCCTCTTCTTTCTTACACTATTCCAGGACCTTTATTACAATTAATAACTCTTCAAAATCGTGGAAATTTAACATATCCAAATGAATTATTTGTTGGCCTTATTCAGAAAATAGCAAATATAACACAAGAAGCTATGCAATCCTTAACTATAGTTTCAACACTTTCTTTACCGAGACAGGAGCTGGTAAGCACATACCCAGAGCCGTCATGATAGATTTGGAACCAACAGTAGTCGACCGAAGTACGTACTGGTACCTATCGCCAGATATTCCATACTGAGCAACTGATAACTGGTAAGGAAGATGCAGCTGGATCGCTTGTGAAAACTAGCGGATGAATGTACACGCCTTCAGGGATTCACTGCCTGATGCTAGAGTACAAAGCACCAGCCTCTATACCGCTAAGGTAACAAGAGGTTAACGATAATACATACAAGTAATTTGAAGAACCTAATAATATACTAAATTAAGATTTAAAAATGAAATTTGTTGAATTATTGGCAAATAATCAGCATGTATAAGTAATTTCAAGAAAGTAACACTATTTTAAATTATTTTATTGCTTATCCTTCCAAACATTCGGTACAGATGCATTGGAGTTTGTCAAGCCATTAAATTTATTTATTGAACGTGCTTGGCCTGGACACAAGAGAACCTAAACGTCAGTTGACACGTTTCAGTAAAAGGATATTTGTAACTAGTTGCCGTTAATAAGGTATCCATTATGGTTTTCTTCTTCTGTAGAGGCTTGGGCAAAGCTGATTCCTTCTTTTAATATTGCATCTAATATTAAGACTATTATCCACCTGTGAAGTTGGATAATCCTTGCTTGGAACACCAAACGTACTTGTGAAAGTGCGCGATATTTTCCCCTGGAATTATATTGTTTTGTTATTTACAAGTTTTTAAATTAACAATCAACATTTTTCAGAACTCTAATTGAACGTGAGGTTACGTTCTTCAACGAATCATGTGTATTTTCATTCCTTTATATGTTACAGAGGCAATGAATTTTAATTCATTGTACAGAGGAGACTACCTAACCTTTATAATTTTATTAAATGTTACCTAAATTATTTAAGTTTTTTTCAGCTTACACTAAATTATACGGCAGTATAAACAATTACACTAGAGTATTAACTTTCCTTGACAAAGTCCTAACCTAAACTTTTGCGTAATTTTTTAAAATCTGCTATTTATTCCATAATATCCACTGTATATTGACAACTGATAACATCAATAATAAATTAATGACCTCATTAACCCTTTTATCATATAAATGACAAGCACGGTGATGACATGTAATAACAAAAGCATAGAATCAAACCAGTGTTGGCTTGGATAGTAGTTACATATACACCCGAAGAGGGCTCTGAGTGGAGGACCTGTCTACAGTGGCTTTATACAAGACAGTGTGGCCATAGGGATGTCTTCGCCGCTATTGGTCGACGCGAATATCCGCCATTAACAGGCAAAATATTTAGTTACTTATAAGTTGTTCTCAAAGAGGTTGGTAGAACCTGTTCATTTGGTTATGGAAGAAAATAAAACCTTTCAAATTTGACAATTGTAAATTGTCAGTGTCAAATAATTCATTAGCGTCGCAAGCGGGTGAAATTTTAACATATATTGCCCTGAAAAACTAATATTCTGCACAGTATTTAAATGTGACAATCTAGAATTGTGCTATTGTTGAAGGTAATAGCACAAGATGCGTTCGACTTGGAATGTATGATAAAGAGATTACATCAGTGCTACGATGAATGGGGCTTTAGCATAAGTTTAGAGAAAACAGAGTACCTATTTAGTAATCAACTCGGAAGCACAATATAAAGTCTTAATAAATGAAGATGTCGCAGTAAGATAAGTAGAAAGGTTTAAATACCTCGGTGCTACAATACAATCGATGAAAAAGGTTTGGGAACAGAAGAGGTCAAAACTCGAATAGTACAAAGTAAGAAGATAATGGGATGCTTAAAATCAATTTGATGGGACAATACTATCTCTAACAAAAACAAAAAAAGAATAGGTGAAGTAATGGTAGAGTCGATGCTATGTTATGGCAGTGATGTATGGACTGTAACAGCGGAAATGAAGCGAAGACTAGACACAATTCAAATGGACGAAAAAGCGGAAAGGTATCGAAACGAGATAGAGTGACGAACGAGGAAATAAGACGCAGAATGGAGACACCAGAATGAGTTGTGGACAGAACTGAACGGAAAGCGTTAAACTGGTTTAGTCATCTGATGAGAATGGAGGAGACGACGTGGCCTATGAAGATCTTTAACTGGTCGCCGCCGGGAAAGAAAAAAAGAGGTAGACCACACAAACCGTGGAATGAGGGTATTCGGAGAGCCATGGAGGAGAGGAACCTGGAAGAAGACCAAGCACAAGACAGGGAGGTTTGTAGACAGGGAACAGGAAGACGGCATTTAGCTGTATTGTAAACTACCATAACTGAAACCGCTTGTAAACTTCATGCAACACCTTAAAGCACAACGAACGAACGCCAATGGAAAATGTCAATGTCCAAACATAACACTGTACGTGTAGCTAACATCAACTAGTTAAAGTAACTAGCGCCAAAATAATGACCACTCAAAAACGTTCGATTATTTCTAAAGGCACTGTATATCTCGACGCTCAAATTTGCCTGAAAATGGCCGCCAACAATCGTATGGCCACACTGTCTTGTATATAGTCACTGTAGACCTGTCAAAAATTTAAAATTCAAATTGGAATGGCCACGATCACGCGTCAGCGGGTACAATGAAGCTGGCCATGCGTATACATATAAGGTCTGAGGCCTTCCTCGCAGATGGCGCTTTTTGTATTTCCGTTCACGGCCAACTAAATTACTATGGCCTGCACATAGGGAATAATATATCCATGATAGGGAACATGGATATATTAGTACAGGATACGTTCACTACATGTAAACGTACGTCGAATCTTAAAATAACATATCACGGAGTTCGTTACCTTCCCCCATTTCATTCTAACCTATATCACTTTATTTCTCTCTCCCTTTAGACGTATTTCATACAATGTTTCGTACGCTTAATTTTGAAGTTTTGAAATGAAAACGTCAGAAGTGTCATACAATTTCACAGTTTATTCTTCGAAAATTGAACTTTAGCAATGGTTTTGATTGCTATTATCAAAGAGGATATATCCTCTTTGGCTATTATTATCAACCGTAAAACTCAAAGGCGTTAGCGAATGAATATCTTGCACACCCCCACACCTCATTGAGTGAGGTTATCAAGTGTTACCTGTTGAGGTTATGTTTTCTAATTTGTGTTTATTTATACGATTACTTCTTTTCTACATTTTGTAGCATCTTGAGACCAAAAAGACTATTTCTGGCACCATGTAACACGAGTTAAATGTATTTTATCAGAATTTCTCTCAATGGCGAGTCCAAGTATCTCTCTAAAGGATAGCGCTATACGTAATTCACGCATTGAGAGTGACAGAAATAGATGGTACGTCTTGTTACACTATATCAACGGCACGCCGTATCTTGTACTTATATATCTATGATAGGGAACTATGTAGGGAACACCAGCTGTAGCCATCTATTGTGAGAATTTACAAGCATTTTGGTGTGTTTCTTAGCTGAAATGTCAAAATTTGAAGTTTAAAAATTAAAAGGTTAGCTGCACTGCACCGGGAAATCTCAGCGTATTGTTTTGTTGAAATTTAACGCAATTTCCATGGTGGAGAATAACGTGGTGTGCTAGACGGCCGACCCAAATTCGTCGTGTTTGCGCAGTGAAGTCAGTATCTAGGAGAAATTTGAGGCCGTCAATTTAGCGAGTACACGTTGTGTTTAGTTTTTTAATAGTAATAATGCCGTCCTGTGCCGTTTCGAGTTGTAAGAATGACAATAATAAAACTAAGGGTGCCGAAATAAAATATTTCGGATTTCCAAAGGATGCTGGTGTAGCGAAAAGGTTGATAACCCCCTGTAAGCGGAAAGCTAAAATTAACTTCAAAAATGGTAAATCGAAAACATTTGGTTTAATTTGTATTTAATGTATGCTATTTGCTTCACATACAGCTTATATATGTTCAATCCACTTCGCGAGTAATGCTTACGAAGTACCTCTGAAGCACCAATTGTTGAATTACACTCCAAAAACAGCAAGACTTTTGAGACAAGATGCTGTACCCTCGTTGGAATTCCCAAACATCTTCCAACCATGCCTCCAAGTGTCTCCAAACATTCTAGTAATGAAAAGGAAGCGAAAGTTGGACGAACGTGTAGAGCGAGCCGGTAAATAGGAACGACGAGCTGCAGTAGAGGAAATTTTAGCTACGGTGATGGATTGTGATGGAATAAGTAACATCAAGTCGGAGTTGGACACGAGCAACAGTGTTTTTGCTCGCATCGTTACGATCTATCAATGAAAATTTTTGTCTTCGCTGACGCGCCTCATCTGTTGAAGCTCCTGAGGAATCCTCTTTTAGATCAACGTTCAATAATGACAGCAGAATTATTGACAAATCCTGTTTTGAAAAGTTATTGTCAGTGACTAACGCAGAACTTACAATCACGTATAAAGTCAATCAATATCACTTGAACGTGACTGGCAGTCAAAGACAAAAAGTTGCGCCTGCATGCCAACTATTATCAAAAAGCATTTCAAAAGCTTTTGACTATTGCGGTAACTTAATCAACGGTTGGTTTGATTTGTTTAATACGTCCATCAAGTACGATTGTAAAAACCACGCACGTGAAGTTGATATTGAAAAACAAATCGCACTTCTCGATGAGGGTAATTCTACCATTTGGCATTTGCGGATCGGAAAACACAAAGGACTTGTTCCATTCCAAAAGGGCATGTTATTGAGCAACCGGTCATTGTTAAGTGTGTACGTTTATCTCAAGATGATATCGTAAGACAACTGAAATTAATTGAAACAAACTTGAACGGCCAACTTGTGAATGAAAAATATTAAAACAAAAAATTGTAGTAAATAACAAAATTTTAAATATCCTCCATATTAACATTAGAAGTATAAATAAGAATATAGACCAGTTGTTTATATTAATGGAACAATTTAATATTTCATGATGTCATAATATTAACGTAATGCTTTCAGATAGCAAACTCTTTATTGTAGAAAATTCTAATCTGTTGTGTGTAGTCTCTCCTTTTTAATGTAGATATTAGCTGAAAGTTGTGACTTCTCTTTATTTTAGAATTAAATTTGTATAATCTAGACCTTTTATATGTAAATGTATTTTTTCTACGATCGTGTCAAAATGACAACTTTTTGCACAGTTTCCAGTGTCGAAAGTGACGTTTGTAGCACTCTTAATATTAGTGCTCGAATTACGTCTTTTTAACACGTTGCCATTGCAGGAGTATTTTAATAATTTATTAAAACACGCTTTGCCGTAAGTTTGAATATCAACATAACCTAGAATATCTAACACAATGTGACGAAAAAAGTATCACCAAACTAAGTTTTTATATTTCTATTACGATCATAGAAAAAAATAGCGTATGATGCACGTGTATAAGAGCCATTAAAGGACTAGCGACGTTGAAAGCACTCCGCTCGCGCGTTGTGCTTTAAAACTCGTAGCACGTACTTTAAAAGTGTACTTATACACTAGTATCATAATATACTATAAAAATTTAATTTAAAAATGTGTATTTTAGTTCTGTTTAAATATTATATAGAAATACTACTCTCTGATACATACAGGTGCTCCAGCACCTAGGTACCTACCTATCGTATGTATTTCATATTGTATATAAATTGTGTATGTATATTGTGTATTTTTTTTTGTATGTAAATAAATTATCTATCTAAAATCAAAGTACGATTTGGAGTAGATACTCATGTACCATCTAAATCAGGATGTAGTTGAGAACTTATTTTCTTATGTTAGCGGAATGGGCTGTCAAAACGACCACCCCACTGCCCTTGATATTAAATATCACTTACGATGGTATATTTTAGGCAAACATTCCGCTGTAATTTTTACAGTTAATAAAAACGCACAAGAAGGTTCCGAGGCATGTCTAGCCACCCCTCTAAAACTTGATGAGGAAAAGAACTGTATTACTCACGATATGTTGGCCTCTAACGTGGATGAAAAGGAGCAGTCAGAATCAACGTTATTAGAAGAAGAATTCCAACTGTCTTCAGGATTCTTGTTGAGCGACATATTTCTTAGCACAACATTCAAACAGAAAACGTCAAAATTTAATCGGCTAATTTAATGCACTTGGGATATTACTGTTGATAATTTAAAACAGGGAATTTATAATTTTTTTCTAGAGCACATGTTAGAGTGTGCTTTTATCAACTCAAAACAAAAGGTCAAGTTTTACTTTAACAGAAGGGTAGATAAAGTAGCACTTTAACATCAAGGATAGATAAAGTAATTTAATTTTCTAACTTTTGTTTAAATTAAATATTACAGCTTCGTATTATCGAAGCAACCCAATCTAGCTACTGACATTTTGAAATGTGATTGACTGTCGTTATTTTCTTTTGAAATTGTTAAAGTTCTTGCTATAGAAAAAAATATTGTATTTATACACGACGATAAAGTTATTTAATTTTTTATGTTTGGTTGAGTTTGTTTCCTGTACATGTATGAAAATAAAAATGTGTCGTTCTCGAATTAATTCTGTGACAGTTGTCATGTGTCAGCGTTCATGATATTACTGTGATCTGTTTTTGCCTCATAATAAATGAGGCAATCTAGGTGGCAATGATATCTATAATTTGGGTTGCATTCAAAATTTGTCAGCGGCTACACGTTTCGTGGCCTGCCCTATATAGTGATCCACTTTATCCGTAATTCCGGGTAAAGTGAATCACACATTTAAAATCATACAAATTTAACTTTAAACATAATATGCTGGATAAAGTGCATCAAAATTAAATAAAAATTGAAAGATTTCGTAGGGAAAAAATCAATGTAAATCATTAAAATCAATGGAAAACTTCAAAAAGAAGTCCTTTATTCTCATTCTCTGTCTATACAGTCAAAATATGTCTTTATCAACAAAAAATTAAATTCTGTTAGTAGGTAGGTACCTACTTATAAAATATACCTAGGCATAACGAAAAATTAATAAAAAATACTAACAAAGAACTCAAAAAAATAGATAAAAGACACACAAGATTTCTGCTTCGTTGTTCCTCAGGTGAAAGACGTAGCGACTTCTTCGGGAATGTTTAATTGTGATTTTCCTCACTATTTGCCCACGCAATATGGAGGCAATATCTATATTCTGAGGATAAATGAAGATATATTCTTTGGTTCAGCTCTTTTGCAAAGTGCTAACAGTAAATTCTTCTTCACCCACCTCCACAATCTTTCCAATGAAGTGACGGTCTCGTTTATTAGTCTCAAACTTTGCAATAACAAATTCGTCCTTTTCAAAGGTTTCCGGAACTGGGTCTGGTTTTGTTATGGTCTTAGATGATTCACCAATTTCGTACATGCTGTTCATATCTTTTGCAGCATTTCTTATAATACCAGTTTGTAGATCCTCATCTTCCTCAACCTCGTCGAAATCAGCATCGATATCACGATCATTGATATCACTGGCACTACTGATGCTGGGACTTCTCATCTTCTTAACGTTTTTTTCTTAACCTGCTTTCCCTTTTCAGGTCTTTTTACAGCTAGGTCGGAGACACCAATGCTTTCCCCAGCAGGTACAGACATCTTCTTGCCCCTTTTTGGTGTAGTGGCGTAGCCGGTCTTCGGTTGGTCCACATGGTTTACGATTACATCTGTCCAGGAATTCCGTGCTTCTTGAATCCCATTTTTTGTTTTAATCTTTGATAAAACTGCTTCTGGCTCAAAAGGCACAATTCCACAGGCTTTGGACCCAGCTTGAGCATTTGCACTCAAGTGTTGCTCGAGTCTCAAAACAGCATTTTTAAGTTTGACGGGAAAAATTGTCTTGGGTAAAACCTAAGGATTCTTCAATTTCCACTCCTCCATGACTTCACTCTATACGTTTGAGCAGTGCATAATGAGCTACGTCCAATGGCTGTAGCATGTGAGTTGAATTTGGTGTCAACAGAACGAAACGGATGTCGTTATTCTCGCATATCTGGAGAACGTTTACTGTGATATAACTGCTCAAATTATCACCGATTAAGACTTTTTTGCCATCAACCTTCCTAAAATAGGATAGCATTATGGAAAAGAGCCAATCTTCGAAGACATCAGAATCAAACCAGCCACTTAAAGTTCTATTGTACCTTGAACCATCGAGCCCACCTTCTTTCCAGCCCTCATACATGTGTTTTGCCGTATAGACAACATAAGGTGGTAAACGGTCAACAGTTTATTGACATTCCATCTCTTACAGCATTCTCTAAATGCACGGGGTCGTAGCTCCTTTTGCCGTATTTGCCTAGTTTCTTTTGATATTTACCAACCATCTGGAACAAATTTGTAAAACAAAAACGTTCAGTTTCTACTTTGAAAACTTTCCCCTAATCTCCATATGAAACGACACTGGAAATACCAAAATTTTAATAAAATGCATCAACCATTTTAATAATAAAAGAGGATTAAGAGACTAAAAACAATTTTTTTTATGAGATCTACTTTGTCCCAAGAGGTTAGGTTATGGATATGCGCGGGTCAAATACACATAAATATTAACAGATCGTCTGTGCAAATAAACGAATTTTGAGGTTTCGGTAAATCTACATTTCGGAATTTTAGAATGTATAGTGTTTTATGCAAACTTACCTTTGTTTATGAAAATTAACACGTGAGCACAACCACCATTCTGTGTTAGACTGATTCATAGATAAAGACAAGACTGACTTGCGCCGGCAAAACTGGCAAGCACGTCACAGGTTTTCGATTGTGCATTTTTAATACAGCAGAAAATTGTGATCCACTTTGGCCCAGCAAATTCACCTAGCCCCGGTTGACGGTATTTTATTCCATATGTCAAATATTTAAATTTGCCGCCATAAATAATCTACGTTTCAGTATTAATCAATAGATGTCTCTAGGGGGTGTTCCCTATTACAGTGCCTTTATATAGACAGTGGCGACAATACAACTAAACCACACCCCCGCCGCCATATTTATGCAAATTTCTCACGGTTGTTTATTTAAATCCGTGATCAGAGTCGACTGTGATACGTGTTTTACGTTTGGCAGTACTGAAAACATTCGACATTTGCAGGTTAAGATTTGCGTCAGTTTATGTCAAAACTGACGCAAAACCGAACCTACTAACCTCGAATTTGACATAGACTGACAATACACTTCAGTACTGCCAAAAGTATAACACGAATCACAGGTGATTTAGCATAAACATGGCGGCTAAAACCACGTGATCTAGGGAGCCAATCAAAAATAGGACACCCCATTGTCGCCACTGTCTATATAAAGGCACTGTATTCCCTATTAGTGTACCTGTATAATACTTTACTAAAGTATTATACAGGTACACTATTCCCTATCAGAGCCAGTAGATAATACTGGCTCTGTTCCCTATTAGAGACCCTGTATATTAAGATTAGAGATGGGACATACAAGTGATCAATGCTGATAGGTTGGAACCAATTTCCATGGCCTGCTGAATTGTGTGACAAATGTCAAAGTGACAGCCGGCCATGGAAATTATTAATGTCATTTGAATTTTATAGTTTTTGCTGTAATTACAAGTGGCATTCTGTTTATTTGATTTTTTATTAGTGCATTCATTCATTCATTATCTTTAGCCTCTTTGACATTTCGGTGTCGAGGATCATTATTGTGAATAAATTTTACTAAAATCACTGGCTGTTCAGCAATTGGATGTAAGAACCGTTCCAGCAAGAACATTTCTGTGTTTAGGTTTCCAAAAAATTATCCTTATAAAAAAGTATGGGTAGAAAGATCTTGCAGCATGAAAAATCGTACAGATTATGCAAAGAACATTTTACACCAGACCAGTTCTTAACAACAGGCAAAATCCCATGTAAAAGACTAAAATATAATGCAGTGCCATCATTATTCCACATAAACAGTTGTGGGAGCGAATTCTATTGAGATAATGAAGATAAAAATTTTGTAAACAAAGTTACGGGTAATTTTCTAAAAAAAACTTAGTACTACCGCTCCTTTTGACGGCGACATTTTGGAAGTTTTTTAAATTAAGACATTATTGCACATCAAAAGAAAGTCATAAAGAACCTCAACAGAAGAATAATAATTTTGAAAAAAATAAGAGACTAGTATTAAATTACATTTGGAAAGAAAATGGAAATCGGCTTTTCAAAACATCTTTGATGATGATCAAATTGAGGCAGTGCATCAACAAAAAGCAAGTACTACACTCTGGTCAAATAAAACAGTAGCAACAGCTTTGAGATTAAAGTTTATTTGTGGTTCTAGTGGATATAATACAATTTGTGACAACCTTAAATAGAAAATTGCAAGATATCACTTTTGAGAGTGGTATTTTAGAGGATGTGTTTAATTTCCTCAAAATAAAATAAACACTCATATTAATTTGTTGTTATACATATAAAAATGAAATATACCTATACGTTATTTTAATGAAAAGTAACTTTAATAACTAATAACTTCTGTAACAACTCATTTTCAGTTTTAATTGCTTGAGTATTTGTTTCCGTTGTTGAATTTCTTTACTTCCAATTCTTCTCAATTTTTATTTCATTCTACAATGGTTTTTCGCAATTGGTGCCATTCTTTTGATACACTTGCAGGACTTGTAGTATTACGAATGCTAATTGTTAGTGTATTTGGCATGGTGTAGTACTACGTGATCTACTAAAATGTAAATTTTAAGATTTATAAACTATAATTTTAAATTTCAATGATAGTTACTCACTGTTGACATTACTGCCGTTCTTTTTATCAATATCGTCTGCATCATTTGTTGTTCCCAATAGCCTACATTTGGTGTATTTTATGTTGTTTTCAAAGTTCTCTAAAATAGATGTTGAACTAAAAATTAATTTGATAATTTTGAAATAGATACCATTCCTATAGATAGAATTTTTGGCCTTTTCTCTCTGTATTGATTTATTAGCAATTTGTCACTTCTTCCGCACAGCGTTTTCAACATTGCTTTGGGGAGAATTGCACATTTACGCTTCTTCTATACAACATGAGCCTTTAGAAGTAACAGCATACACATAGTTAAAAAGGATGCTGAAACGTAAAAGACCCTTAATCAATCATATCAAATAACTTTCTGACTAGGTACTCTTAACAATTTTAATTACCTTTTTGTTGCTGCTCTGTTTGATTAACATGGTTAATGACAATACTTTACAGCGTCAGAGTAATCGTGCATTGGACAAGTTATACCGGGAGTCTATATTTACACAGCTGATTGCAATGTTCTTACATCTTTTGAAATGAATTTGTAAATAACTATACGTAAATCCAATCTGAAACAATTTTAAGGTTAGTTTTTGCGTAACTTGAACCCACACTTGACCCGTTCGATCTACTCGACGCCAGGAATAAATTCATCACGTTTTGGTTCGTAATTCGAACTACAAACGAACAGAATGCAGTTCACACAAACGAAAAAATTGTCTTGCACTAAGCAAGTCTGAGTAGCCAAACGAACAAAGCTTTAGAAAGAAACTGTAATTAAATGTGAATAGATAATTTATACCAATCTACAGTCTGTAAAATCCAACTATAAAAATCAGACGCAATTTTTACTGATAATGAATAATTATTTTCGTTATTTGACATTTCGAAAAAGTAAATGTCAGTTTGGTAATGACATCTTGAAAGTTTGTTTGAAAAACAGAAACTGATCAACTTAGCTTTGGAAACTGGTTCCACTTGTCCCATCTCTTATCTTACTTTTTATACAGGGCTTACTTTTTATACAGGGTCTCTATTCCCTATGTGCAGGCCATAGTATTTAATTTAGTTGGCCGTGTTCCGTTGTAACGTTACAAAAATTTCTAGGTCCCTGTGAAGGGCGTTCTGGATTAACAACTCGGGTAACTCAAATCGGAGGCAGGGTTCGCTCAAACTCAAATATACAGGGTGATTCATAACTGGTTGAACAAAATGAACAGGCGTTTACAGCATCATGTTCTGGTTAAAAATGCGAAATAAAATTTTTGCCGATCGGGTTTTGTTTCCGAGTTATTTGACCTCAAAGTTTCCGGTTACGATTTTAATTTTTAACTTTAATAATAATATGATTTATGTGACATAAAAAGTTTATTAAATGTCAACTTCAACTTTTTATGTCACATAAATCATGGGCTGATATTATTAAAGCTAAAAATTAAAATCGTAACCGGAAACTTTAAGCTCTAATAACTCGGAAGCAAAACCCGATCGGCAAAAATTTTATTTCGCATTTTTTAACCGCAAAATGATGTTGTAAACGCCTGTTCATTTTGTTCAACCAGTTATGAATTACCCTGTATATATAAGATCAGGAATAACACCTTGTAATTACCATAAATATATTATATTTAACTATAGTTACAAAATAAGACGGAATTCCTCATATGAGGAAGACTGTGTTTTAATTTACATTAAATTACTGAATCACCTTATTGTTAGTATGGACCGGATCCTGAATTTTTACGGAATTCGTAAATAAGTAAATTGTACATTTAATGAAAATCCATCAGTTCCTCTGGGAAATACGTTTTGTTGTTTCTGGTCCTTCCGCAACCCAATTAACACGCACGGGTCGAGTGTCGTGGACTTCAAACTTCTCGGGGTCGGGCTGAAGCGTGGCTTTGACGTTGTACCTCTTGCGCCGGCCGGCAACGTCGCTCAGGGTGATATGAAGTGACCAAAATGTCGGAGTTTGTTTACGTTTCTCGCTCTAACAAAATATGTGCAAAGAACAGAAGTTACGCATTACCTGGGTTTTCTAGGTGGTGAATTCACAGGAGTAAGTGGTGGCGGTGCTCTATGGTGTAAATCCGGGACTCCCCGAATAACGCATAAGTGAATTCTTACGTTTGTAGTTAGTCCGAGAAGGGCCGGAAAAATTCTTGGGACCGGCGGGCCAACGTGAGATTCGGCAGCGGTGATGCTGGCGTGCTGTGGAGGATTTCACTTTCTTCGAGGAGGATCTTCCAGGAAGTATCTGCCGGTTCTTACGGGGTTAATTACAGGTATGTTAGTATATTTGTGATTCGGATTGAACCACCTCGGTGAAGCGGTCTGAACCCCAGGAATCGTGCTCAAGAACGGAGCAATGATGATCGCTTTAAGTAATTAGTCCTACAAGACAGGTTTAGTTGTCAAGTTAGGATTTAGGCCTGGAGGATTCTAATTTTACAAGACAGGTCTATGTGCCACGTAAAATCGAATACTCGCAGCTTTGATTTTCAGGATGCGTTCGGAACGAAGAATTTAGCTTAAGGGTGACAGGTCTGTCTGCCACTTCCCTTAAAGCCCGGACTGGTAAGTTTGGTCTACCCCGGTTGACAGGTCTATCTGCCAGTTGGAGGACCCTGTTAGGAAAGGATGAGGACTGGATCAGGACTGGTGGACTTAACGGAGATAATCGAAAGTGTCTGGATATTCTCAAGTTACTTGAACTGGCCGTGTAATCTTAATTCTCCGAGACTCGCGCATAGCGGTTGCTATTTATTATCGTCCATTCGAGCGCCGGATAGATGCCAGGTTTGATTACGCCTAAATAAGCAATGTACAAAATAAATACATTGTTGATGTAACATTTCTAATTTGCTGCATTTACTAGCGTCACGCCGTAGCAATTTGAAATATAAAGGTAGTATGTGCCATATATGACAGTTAGTGTGTTGTGTGCCTTTCTGTGTTTATGTTGCGTTTTTAAGTGAAGGATATGGAAGATAATCGTCCCAAAAGGCATAAAAGTGGCAGTAGTTAATCTTGAGAAATACAAAAACGGAATAAAGAAGCTGGAAAAGCATATGAAACTCGAAAACGTAAAAAAGATCCTGCAAAATCTGCACCGACGCAAAAGGTAAAATTACCCCCATGTGAATGTTACAATTTTGTATATTTTTGTAGGTGCCATGTAAATGTTATTAAAATTGGAAGACTATTAGCCATGTGAGACGAGAAACTCTTTTCAAAGAGTTTTATGGCCAGAATACCAAAACCCAAGAAACGTATTTAATAGGTTTTATAAGCTTTGCAAAAATTAAGAGGCGCCGCCATGGAAGTTACGATGACCCAAGTGAGTGTCAGAGGCAGACAACCATTTCTGTATTTGTCCGATTGTTTTCTCTACTGCTTCCATTATACTTTCTTTAAGTTTTCCCCACTCTTCCTCTATATTTATTATTGGTTCTACTGTTCTCGTAATTTTTCCATGTTCCATTTTCTTCTTTCTCTTTATCTGGTTACCCCTGATTATTTTCAATTTTATTTTGTATGATCTTATTTACGATACGTTCCCACTTTTTTTTTATTAATACATAGTCTATCTGGTTGCCATCTGTTGTTCCTGGTCTCATCCATGTTATCTTGTGTTGTCTTCGGTGCTTGCATTTAGTGCTAACAATAAACGTGTTGGTGAATGTTGCTAAATTGAATATTCTGTCTCCATTATTGTTTGTCTTCTCATGTATTGTTTCTTTGCCTTCTATGTTTTTGTTTTGATCTTCTTTCCCAATCTGTGTGTTAAAATAACCCATTATTAATAAAATGTCGTTTTTTGGTATTTTTTCACATAGCTTTTCTAGTTTTTCATAAATGTCCTCTTTGTCTTGATCTTGTGTTTCTTCTGATGGTGCCCAACCGTTTATAATTGTTATATTAGCTTGTCTATTTCTTAAAGTAATATATGACAATATTTCATCTATTGCTTGGAACTGTATAATTTCTTCTCTTATTTTTTGGTCGACCATGAAAGCGGTTCCATTGCTTCCTTGTTTGTGCTCTCCTGCATATAATAATGTATAGTTCTTTTTGTCAATTCTGCCCTGATCCTTCCACCTTACTTCCTGTAGCGCTAATATCTCTATTCTGTATCTTTTCATTTTTCTTGATATTTCTTCCATTTTCCCTGCTGCCAGCATTGTTCTTATATTCCAAGTACCCATTCTTATTGTCTTTTCCTTATTTTTCTTCTTTCTTACTGCTATTTACTATTTTTTGTTCCTTATTCGAGTCCATTTTCATTGCTAGGTTCATCATTGTGTGTTGCCTTTGATTTTCTACTCTTAGTTTTTTGAGTTGTTTTTCTTCTGTTTTTTTTTCTAGTTCTTTTTTGATACTGTTCCATACCCATAGTCAATCCATATCTTGTTAAATCCCATTTTAACTTTACTGCCGTCCTTTCTCTTTTGGTTCGCTATTTCTCTTACTTTTGCTTGTGTTCTGCTTTCTTATTCACTTCTGTCTTCATCAATAAATACTCTCGAGCCTTTCAATTTTCTTTTTTCTTTCATTACTCTTTTTTTGTCATCATTCTTTTTAAATTTCGCGGGCATCATACGCCCATATCTTGTTGGTGACTTTTGTTTGTTCTATTACTGCCTCTATTTTTAGTTTGTTTTTTAGTAGCTCTTGTTTAGCAGTATCTTCTGTTACTTGCACTTCTTTGATTACTACATTCTTTGTTTTTCCCTTTTTTCGTTATTTTCCATCTTTTTTTTCTAGTAGATTTACCTTTCCTGATAAATTGGCATTTTGTTTCTTTAATTCCACTTCTTCCTTTACTTTGTTGTGTTCCTCTTTGATTTTTCCAATTTATTTTAGAAGCTCACCTAACTTATTTTCTATTCTTCCGCTTCTCATTTTCATACCCTCTAACTTATCTTTTACTCAATTCGTGAAAAACCCCTTAGCACACAAATATTTAGCAACTGCTAAATACGTACTTCGACAGTCAAGCTGCCATCATCAGTAGCTATGAAAACTAACACAGCAAAATGGCAACGATATGCTTGTGGCCAAATCACAAATGGAAATGGACATTTTGCTGTGTTAATTTTCATAGCTACTGATGATGGCCGCTTGGCTGTCGAAATACGTAGTTGGCAGTTGTTAAATATTTGTATGGTTAGAGGTTTTTAACGAATTGTGTTATTTACAAACCACAGGCTTCAGCAGTGTTTTATCTTTTATTGTGACCAGTATATCTTCCATTTTGTTTTCTCTTTAGGATCACAACTTTCACTGTGCTTGGTATTTTGTCTTTTAGCAGTGTGATTGACTTTGCCTCAGGGTACCGTAGTCACCTTTGTCTCAATACCTTTGGTTGACTTAGTCTCAAAACACCGTACTTATTTCCTTTATCGTCCTGCAATTTTTTGCTTTGTTTGACAAAGATTAATATCAATGCAAATATGATATCGTATGCAGACGATACAGTTCTTATATTTTACAGTACATTTTAGGAGAAAATAAAGGGCAAAGTTTGGAATTAAGAGAGTAAACGATTGGCTAATTCTTTTAAAACTTCATTAAATTTTACAAAAAATAAAAATATAGCATTTTTACGAAAGTTTGAAATATAAAGTATCTTGGTATATACATAGATCAGCACCTTAAATGGCACCTTATATTTAACAAAAAAGATATGATCATTAATACACAAATCCTTAATTTTAAATAAAAATTGATGTACTTGTTTATAAATCATTAATTGAAACAATTCTTCGCTATGGACTTATTACATACAGCAGAGCACAGAATATACATTTAAAATCATTAAAAGAGCTACAACACCCTACTTCTGAAAAAAAAATAAGAAAATATTCGTACCCTATACCTATACTTAAATCTGTTTCTATTATCACAGCAAAAACATGCACATATATGCATGTCGTGGATATGAAACGAGAAACAAAATAAATGAAAATGCAGTAATACCTTACATAACAATACATGAAATCAGAAAACCTTCATGTATTTAGAACCTAAATGCTACAATATAACAAAACGTGATCAATACGAATAAACATCTAAAACATTTTATTTTGAAAGAAAGAAATACATATGTAGTAATATGCAAATATTTATGAACATATTTTAAATAGACGTAAGTCAAAACTTTATATGAGCTTTATAAACAAAATTTCTGAAATAAGCTGCATGTCTGCCGTTCTCTACTTACAAACAGAACAACTCTATGGCTTTTCTCCTGTATGATTCTTTAGATGTCTAACTAAATTATTTTTCTGTGCTGATCTGTATTCACAAATAGAACACCCATAAGGCTTTTCTCCTGTATGAGTCTGCAGATGTCTAACTAAATTATTTTTCTGTGCTGTTCTGTAGTCACAGATAGAACAACCGTATGGCTTATCTCCTGCATGAGTCTTCACATGTGTAATTAAATTACCTTTCCATGCTGTTCTGTATTCACAAATAGAACAACTGTAAGGCTTTCCTCCTATATGAGTCTTTACATGAGTAACTAAACTACCTTTCTGTGCTGTTCTGTAGTCACAGATAGAACAACCATATGGCTTATCTCCCGTATGGGTCTTCATATGTGTAACTAAATGACTTTTCTGTGCTGTTCTGTAATCACAGACAGAACAACTGTAAGACTTTTCTCCTGTATGAGTCTTCACATGTGTAACTAAATTACCTTTCTGTGCTGTTCTGTAGTCACAGATAGAACAACCGTACGGCTTATCTCCTGTATGGGTCTTCATATGTGTAACTAAATGACTTTTCTGTGCTGTTCTGTAATCACAGACAAAACAACTGTAAGACTTTTCTCCTGTATGAGTCTTCACATGTGTAACTAAATTATCTTTCTGTGCTGTTCTGTAGTCACAGATAGAACAACCGTATGGTTTTTCTCCTGTATGGGTCTTCACATGTGTAACTAAATTACTTTTCTGTGCTGTTCTGTATTCACAAATACAACAACTGTAAGACTTTTCTCCTGTATGAGTCTTCACATGTCTAACTAAATTACATTTCTGTGCTGTTCGGTAGTCACAGATAGAACAATCGTATTGCTTATCTCCTGTATGGGTCTTCATATGTGTAACTAAATAACTTTTCTGTGCTGTTCTGTAATCACAGACAAAACAACTGTAAGACTTTTCTCCTGTATGAGTCTTCAGATGTCTAACTAAGTTATTTTTCTGTGTTGTTCTGTAGTCACAGATAGAACAACCGTATGACTTATCTCCTGCATGAGTCTTCACATGTTTAATTAAATTATCTTTCCATACTGTTCTGTATTCACAAATACAACAACTGTAAGGCTTTCTTCCTGTATGATTCTTCACATGAGTAACTAAACTACCTTTCTGTGCTGTTCTGTAGGCACAGAAAGAACAATCGTATGGCTTATCTCCCGTATGGGTCTTCTTATGTTTGCCTAAATGACTTTTCTGTGCTGTTCTGTAGTCACAGATAGAACAACCGTATGGCTTATCTCCTGTATGGGTCTTCGTATGTTTAACTAAATTATTTTTCTGTGCTGTTTTGTATCCACAAATAGAACAACTATATGGCTTTTCTCCTGTATGAGTCTTCAGATGTCTAACTAAATTATTTTTTTGTAATGTTTTGTAGTCACAGATTGAACAACCGTATGGCTTATCTGCTGCATGAGTCTTCACATGTGTAATTAAATTACCTTTCCATGCTGTTCTGTATTCACAAATAGAACAGCTGTAAGGCTTTAAACCTGTATGAGTCTTCACATGAGTAACTAAATTACCTTTCTGTGCTGTTCTGTAGTCACACATAGAACAACTATATGGCTTATCTGCTGTATGGGTCTTGATATGTGTAACTAAATGACTTTTCTGTGCTGTTCTATAATCACAAACAGAACAACTGTACGACTTTTCACCAGTATGGGTCTTCACATGTGTAACTAAATTACCTTTCTGTGCTGTTCTGTAGTCACAGATAGAACAACAGTATGGTTTTTCTCCTGTATGGGTCTTCATATGTGTAACTAAATGACTTTTCTGTGCTGTTCTGTAATCACAGGCAAAACAACTATACAACTTTTCACCTGTATGAGTCTTCACATGTGTAACTAAATTATATTTCTGAGCTGTTCTGTAGTCGCAGATAGAACAACTGTATGGTTTTTCTCCTGTATGGGTCTTCATATGTTTAACTAAATGACTTTTCTGTGCTGTTCTGTAATCACAGACAAAACAACTGTAAGACTTTTCTCCTGTATGAGTCTTCACATGTGTAACTAAATTACCTTTCTGCGCTGTTCTGTAGTCACAGGTAGAACAACCGTATGGCTTATTTCCTGTATGGGTCTTTATATGTGTAACTAAATGACTTTTTTTTGCTGTTCTGTATTCACAGACAGAGCAACTGTAAGCTTTTTTTCCACAACAACCACTATTTATCTTATTTTTGTCACAGTTTTCATCGTTTAAATCGACGTCTTCTTGTTTAATAGATAGTTCATCAAAATTTTCATTGCTATTCATGTTCTGTGATCTGCATGGTGCATTTCCTGGGGATCTACGTGACTTATCTTCCATACTGCCTTATTTAATGACGATTGTGTTTGTTTAAATTTTTCTTTTAATAATGTATGAGCCTACGGAAGTTTGATATCTTCACACCTACGACAAAAACAGATTGTTATTAACCTATTATTAATCTAGTAATACAGGATAGTGAAATTATGAACAGAAGATCAAACATTTAATTTTATTTCAAATTCTCACAGCTTTGTTTCACATTTTATTCCACGCTGAAAAAAAAATTGGTTACAGATAGACTTCACAGGACACCAACAAATCAAAATTAGTACTAGCTCAAATGATTGTATTTAGTTTGATGGTGAATTAGTCAATGCATGTCAGAGGCAAATGCATTGTTGGAACTAATTTCTTTAACAAACTTTTAAGCAACTACTTTTTGATCCATCTCACATACAAGGCAATTCAGCTACTTTAATAGATAATGTTTTCTCTAACATAAATAATTTTGAAGTGAAGACGGTCCATACCGTTTTGTCAAATTACTGTGCGCAAATAGTGTCCATTAAAATTAATTGAACTTGTCAAAATTTCAGTGAGTCTGAAATAAAGCTTCAACAGTTCAAAGAAGAAAACATTAACTATTTTAAAACTTTATTGGCAAAAGCGACATGGCAGAATGTGTTTTCTGAAACAAGCAATAAATAGTTATTTTCATGACAAGCGTCGAAAGTAGCAAATATCGTGCGAGTGTTGATTAGACAAACGAGGGCGTAGCGAAGCGAAGCCCGAGTTGATCTAAAACACGAGCACAGATATTTGCACTTTCGGGCGAGTTATGAACACTATTTTTTAGACGACCACTCAAAGTAAATTCTATTTTTAAGAATGGTTTTTATTTCGTTTGCAAAATTGATCGTTATATTATTATTGGTGCAATTATAAAAAATTAGAGCTTGTTGGAAGCAGAGCAACGAATAAAGCAAAAGCGTCTGGATTATTTGAATCACGGTCTGTTGACTTGTGTGACAAACGGACAAACGTCAAAGAGACGTTTGTCACACAATTAAGCAGGCCGTGATTTGAATAACTTTGTACCGTTACGATATGACTAGCACGATATAATATCGTGCTAGTGTATGAAATTGTCAACTTTCTGTAGTAGGCTGCTGTCGTGATAATGTTACTTTCATACGTGGTCGTCTAAAAAATAAATTTGATATATTCTTTGAAACTTTCAAGGACCTATTTAATATTGCTTTTCCTATAAAGTCTGTAAAACCAGGAAAATCGAAAAAAACTGCCCCTGGATTATAAAGGTGCTGATTGAAGAGATTAGAGATTTGCACAAAATTTCAAAAATATCACCTGACCAAGAATTGAAATTTAAATACCTCTAACTAAAACGCCGACATTTCAGAAATATAGATAATGCCAAAAAACATTATTACAGCAATGAAATTTCAAATGCTAGAAATAAGTCACGGGGTGTTTGGGCAGTGATCAAAGAATTATCTGGCTCTAAAGCTACTTGTGAAAAATTACCAGTCGTCACGGTTCCTTCAGTAATTCCCAAAGTATAGCAAATGAATTCAACCGCAATTTCGTCGATTCAGCCAAACAGTTGGTAAATGTTTTTGATCAAAACGAGGGCGCTAACACTTTACAGGTGAGCAATTCAAATTTGATTTTTCTCAGACCTCTAACCGTAGCCGAAGTAAGCGAAATAGTTTCAGCATTTGGAAATAAAAAGTTGGCAGGCAATGATGATGTACCCTGTTTTATTTAAAGCAGTATTCGAATTTATATACCTATTGACCTTTAAAGTAATACCTCACAAATATTTCTTTTGAACTTCGTTTCTTTCCAGATCAACTTAAAACTGCGGTTGTGGTTCCCGTATTCAAAACGAATAATCCCAATGACTTTAACAACTACAGGGTCTGGCAACATAACTTCCTTTTTTGAAATGCGCGCCATTCAGGCTGTAGGAGTCGTAGCGGGCCGGGAGTAGTCTCATTTGACAGGCGTGGTTCTAAAGTTTTGTTTCCTTTTATGTCAGTCGTCATCATGCGTTGGAACAGTGAGGAGCGTGCGTTTGCCGTCGAGGTCTACTTTTCGAACGGATGTTCTGTAGCCGCAACCCAGCGCGCCTTCTGAAATCGCTTCAATGTAGCCCCGTTGGGCCCTGTCCCGGACCGGAAATCAATTATTACATGGGTCACTACGTTCAGACAAACCGGGAGTGTGACAAGACGAAGAACTGGAGGTGCTCGGCCCATTACATCACTTGAGAACATTGAGGCAGTGAGAGCTACAATCTTGCAATCCCCATTGCGTTCTGCTAGCAAACATGCATCTGCGCTTGGACTTTCCGATCGTTCAGTGAGGCGAATTCTTCACGATGATCTTCATTACCATCCGTACAACTTGGTGAGTGTGCAGGAACTCTCCGAACGCGACCTCAATTCTCGGAGAAACGCATGTGAGGCGCTTCTCGAAAATGTTCCAGAGTACGCAATTGTCTTTTTCAGTGATGAAGTACATTTTCACTTGAGTGGATGCGTCAACAAACAGAACATGCGCTACTGGGCTGACACCAATCCCCGAGAATTGCATCAAATGCCTTTGCATTCACCTAAAGTCACAGTGTGGTGTGAAATTTCTTCAGCTGGGATTGTTGGTCTCTGGTTTTTTAAAGAAAATGAGGTCACAGTGACAGTGAATTCAGACCGGTATGTGAACATGTTGGAGGAATTGTTTTTTCCACAACTTGATGAATTGGACTTAGGGGACATTCGGTTCCAACAGGATGGAGCAACGCCTCACACTTCAAGGGCATCGATGGCTGTTTTGATTGAACACTTCCCGGAGCGCCTCATCTCAATAAGGGGCGATTTGGAGTGGCCAGCCCGCTCCCCCGATTTGTCCCCTTGCGATTTTTGTTTGTGGGGTTTTTTAAAATCCGGCATTTATGTCAACCGTCCAAGGACCCTACAAGACCTAAAGGCCAACATCCGGGCAGAAATTGTCAACATACCCGTTGGTATGCTGGTAAGGGTCATGACAAACGCCAGAAATCGGCTTATTCAGTGTATGGGCAATGGGGGGTGTCACCTACCTGATATAAGTTTAAAACTATGTAAAACAAAACTTTAGATATCTACCTACATTATAAAAAAAAATTTAAAAATCTGATTCACAAAATGAGTTTTATTGCGTTTTGAAAAAAGGAAGTTATGTTGCCGGACTCTGTACAAGCCCATAGCACTGAAGTCTGTATTTTCTAAAGTATTTGAAAAAGCATATATACATTGCCTAAAAATGTTTTTCAAAAAGTATCTATTACTCGGCCCCAGACAATTTGAGTATATTGAAGGTAAATCTATGCAAGGTGTCGTGCTATCAGTTTATGAAGAAATACTGTCATATTTTACATTAAAAACAATTGGAATTTTCTTTGATCTTTCACGAGCGTTCGATACAATTAATCACGCTTTATTACTGCAGAAGTTGCATAGCTACAGCATTCGGAGTCCTGCCCTATCGTGGATCAAATCCTATCTGGAAAATACATGCCAGTTGGTACGCATTGTACAAAATGGTCAAATAGTAAAATTGGAAACCAGTAATGTTCCATGCGGGGTCGCGCAAAGAAGCATTATAGGTTCGTATCTTTTCATAGTGTTTATAAATGACAATTAAATCTATAGGTAGCAACTTTGTTACACTATTTGCCGATGACACATCCGTAATAATTTTCTGAGGAAAATTTAAAATTGCTCACTACCAGGGCCAGTCAGCGTGTTCAGCAAATAAGCGATTAGTGTAAAGATAATCGTCTTGTCCTGAACCCAAGCAAAACCAATTTACTGCAATTTGTTCCTTCTGGAACAACTGCTGCAGATTGTAGTCTCTTGATTAGGTTGGAGAATGGTAGAACTGTCCAACAATTAAAAACTACAAAATTCTTAGAACTATGGCTAGACGAACATTTGGCTTGGAGCTGTAATATTCAAAATTTATGATTATTCAACTCACTTGTCATCTATCAAAAACTGTCCAATAAAAATACAAGATTTGACGTCTTTGAGCCAATAAAAATACACTATATTGACAATTTTCACTAGTGAAAATAATCGACAATTTTCACTAGTGGTATAGAGAATATTTTAAACAAATGTCATTTTTATTAAAAAAAGTCAATATTAGTGTTCTGTTACTATAGAAATTGCGTAGTTTGTTGATAGATTTACTAAAAACTAATTTGAAAAAGTAGTTTGGTTCATTGAATAGTCCCTCGAATGCCATTCTTAGTCAAAGTTAAGTAGAATATTTTTGCTGTGGTATCACTCATGTCCATTGCGCTTGGGATTAGGACTCGTGCTAGCTCACTCGTCCTAATCGAACCTAAGCGCAATGGACATTCGGTACCACAGCAAAAATATTCGACATAACTTTGCCTACTCATGGTATTATAGTCCATTTACTTGACATCTGCACTGTCAAACTGACATTATGTTGGCACCACTGCTATTTTTCACATTTCAACAATTAAATTACTGTACAGTCTAATAAAAAACACATTATTTTTGAGGTATAGTCAAGAATTTTTTTTAAATTTTGACACTGACAGTGCAGATGTCAAGTAAATGGACTATATAAGTGATTATTCAACACTATAATGAACGAACCAATGAAAATTGTTCAATTTGTCAGAAACGGCCAATCAAAATTGACTGTCATTGAAAACACCTAATGTCACAGTGTTTTCACGCGAGCCCGATTGATTTCAATGATTTCAATTTAGCTAGTAGCCTTTGACTGACATTTCACCAAAACGTCAAAAAGTTTGCAAATCAGCATCGTTCTAAAAACTCATAATAATCGTGCTGGAAGCTCCAGTATTGAATTAATAGTGAAAAACGTTAAAAATGTGTGCTGTCTAACACGGTAAAAGCCATCTACTCATATTGTTGAATAATCTTTCCAAATACCACTCAAAGCAAACATTTTTAAGAGAATTTTCACCTTTTGTGGTATTACCCTGTTATCATAATTTAAACGCGTCAATTCGCTAGCTATATTTCTCAACTAAATCAAGCAAAATCAGATACCTGGAGGGCACGTCTAGCTCAAGTCGAAGACGGCGTGCAGTAAATTAAATTAATGGAAACCGAGAGGGGCGCCAGCAAATCCAGCAAAACTAACAATCAACCAGGCATCTCAACTGCTTAAACAGACGATTCGCAGACTGAGTTCTTATAAAGGGTTAAGAACTATAGCTGCAAAAGAACGTTATGCAACAACAATAAATAAAACTACATACAATTACTCGAATATCACAGTTTACTATAAGATGTCTCGGTGGAGTTGACAAGTGACCCAATAGGGCCTACAGCCAGTAATACTTAAATTTTATGGAAGATGCTATGTACAATCGGAGGAAAAGCATCTCAATAATTTATAATTACACATTAAAAATACCTGGACGTACACACATTGGCATGGGCCTTACTTTCGGCTAGTGAACAAGTTATCGCCTGGCTGGTACATGTAGATCCGTGGCCTGGGGCAGTTTAATTCATAGGCTCAACATGGCCCACAAAGGGGGCTTAATGGATGTCCCTCCCTAGTATTAGGTGTGCTCTCATGAGATTCACGGAAGCTCTGCTTTCGGCACCAGCGGTTAATAGCCCAGCATGACGATGGGGCCCTGATTAGCCTAGGGTGGTTTTACACGAGGTCGCCGGAGGAAGAATCTTCCAGCCGCCGAATTCCGGATTGTGGCTCGGCACGTCAAGCTGACAACAAAATTGAACCCTAAGCGAAGCACCAGAATGCCAATAAAGACTTACCCCGTATGGGCGTGCACGAGGTGCTACCATCAAAAAGAATCCACCAACAAGCGGGGCGCCTAGAATCGCCCAAAATAACGTCGCCTAGAGGAGAATCCGCCGAGGGCGTTTACTTTCCAAACATAACTAAATTAACCTCTTGAACGACTTCGAAGATGGTAGCTGCTACGAACGGCATCAAGTTTCCAACAGGTAAGGCCAAAGAGAGCCCCTCGTAACCCGGAAACTCGCCAAAGAACCGAAAAACTTATCGGGGAACGGAACCATGTCCCTAACAGCGAACAAAAGTTCCTAACTCAGGAGCGCGCGGAATTTGAATCTATCCACAGAGCTACAATCCGGAGAGCGCTTCCCATGAAGTTACAAAAAAAGCAGAGTGGAGCGACAAATCTAACGAAAGCGCCATTTTAACGTAACAACCCTTGAAAATGTTGCTAGGAAAAATTATGCTGTTTTCCAAATAGGGAACTGTGTTAACCTAAATACTCTGCTGACTTTTTATTGGGGTAGTATACACTCACTCATTTCTTATGGTATTATCTGTTGTGGAAATTCAACGGATGTAAACAGAGTGTTTGTGATGCAGAAACGCATTCTAAGATGCATGTTTTGCTTGCTTTTTCGGGAGCCGTGTCGGAGTCACTTTCTATAGTATGGAATTTTGACTGTTCATTGTATTTACATTTATCAATGTACTTATTTGTTATGTTAAAGAAAGCATTAATACATTGCCTAAATATATGGATATAAATTCATACACAACGAGATTAGCTGACAACATCTATGTACCTTATCACCGTCTACATCAAATAAGCAAAGCACCTGTGACTACAGCAATTAAAATTTATAATCACCTTTTTAATTTTAATTTAAGTAAGTTTATTTCATCATAAAAAATATGTTTATATACATAATAACAAACGCCTAATTTTGTACAACTTAAAACTTATTTAGTGTACGTCCCCACCTTTTAATTCAACCTTACTGCTATATTTGAAACAAGTTTTTAACATATTCCGAGCAAATTTTTTTAAATTGTTTCACATTAGTTAGTCGTTTAGCCTCGTTTGGGAGGTCATTATACATTTTAAATCCTTTATAATAGAAGCAATTTTGTGTGAAACTCTTTGTATTTGCTGGCAGTCGGAAATTGTCTACTATTCTAGTTCTACAATTATGAACATCTTTATTATAAACTACATGATTACTCATATAACTAGATAACATATTTCTTATCAGCTTAAAAATAAAAACCATCGTATTGAATTGTATTCTTTGTTTAACACTAAGCCACTGCAACATTTCTAGCATATTGGCAATTCTGGTCCGCCTATGACAACGCAATATTATTCTCATCACTCTATTTTGTAACTTTTGCAGCCTTTGCAGGTCTCCTTCCATCAGTTAAAATAGCACAGTGGAACAGTATTCGAAATGCGGAGCAATTATACACTTATAAACTAAAATTCTAGACCATACATTTAATTTACTACTAATTCTACCAAAAAACCCAATCTTTTTAGCCGCCTTTTTAACAATAAAATCTATGTATATGGTTCCTAAATTTTAATCTATTATCAATAACTATCCTTAGATATTTCATTTCGGCAACGTATTCTATAGTCGCACCGTCTATCGCCACATCATCTACTGGCTCCGTTAAAGGCCTGTTTGTAATAATCATGGCCTTTGTTTTCATCGTGTTCAGCTTTAGTCTGTTATTTTTTAACGATTTTGACAATTTTATTAGTTCAGAATTCATTTTACATACCGCACTGTTAACATCACTATCACTCACTGTAATCAGGGTGTCATCTGCAAAAAGGTTTAATTTACACCTTTCGACAATTGTGTCCATGTCGTTTATATATAAAATAAAAAGAAGTGGTCCCAGTTTTGATCCTTGTGGTACACCTAATTTATTTTCTCTTGCTTCCGATTTGACTCCGTCATAGATAGTTACTTGATATCGTTCGGAGAGATAGTCCCTAAACCAATTATTTGTCCTGTTCGTAATTCCATATTTTTCCATTTTAGATAGAAGTATATCTCTATCTATTGTCTCAAATGCACGCTTTAAGTCCAGGAACACAGAAACTATTTTTTTGTCCTTCTCGATCTCCCCTTTCCAGTTAGCTAGCACCATATTTAAAGCTGTTTCTCATAAATGATTTTTTCTAAAACCAGATTGTGTTTCTATTAATAAATTTTGATTTTCAAGGTACTCTTGTAGTTGCTCTTTAGCTATTTGTTCTATTATTTTTTCTAATGTCGGGAGCATATTGATTGGTTGAAACTCTTTTTGGTACCAGCAATTTTTGGAATAGGTGTTATTAGTGCTGTTTTCCATATTGTAGGGAACACTCCTGTTTGAAAAGAGTCATTTATTATTTCTAACAATGTATTGCCAATAACTGGAATAGCATCTTTAATAATTTCGAGTGTAATTCCATCTGTGCTTGTTTTATTCTTCATACTTGAAATCACTGTATTAAGTTTTGCCATATCTATTTGCTGAAATGTGAAGACACTCGAACAATTTTGACCTATATTACCAAAATCTACGTTACCACTAGTGTTATCAAGACTTGCATGGATTTCTGTTATACTATCTATAAAGTATTTGTTGAAACTTTGAGCGATATCAGGAGGATTCGTCTTTATACCGTCTGTAAACTCGACAGAGTCTGGAACGTTTTTGCTGTCTGTTTTAATCAAGTCTTTTAATTTTTTCCACATAGTTTTGGAATCTCCTCTACACTCATCTATCTGTTTCTGATAAAGTTCGTTTTTTCGTAATGTTATGAGCCTATTATAATAATTTCTAGTCTGTTTATAATCGCTCCAATCCAATGGGTTTCCGGTTATTTTAGCCCTATTGTGTAACAAATTTCTTTGGTATTGAAGATTCTTTATTCCTTTGTAAACCACGAATTATTTGAATTAATGTTTATTGCTTTAGTAGGAATAAATTTGCTGACAGCATTTTGTAGACGTTTCCACTTGCACCATGCCCCTTCGAGGGGCATAAGGAATGAGGAGGAGGTATTGTTCCAGATCTTCTTACAATTTAGCACTTTCGTATGCATTTTTGTCGAATACTGTAATGGATTGCAGTTTGCGGCCATTTGCACTCGACCTTGTTTTGAAATCTAACACTAACATTTCATGGTCGGCGATACCGTTTATAATATCAACATCAGCATTTAACACATTTGTTATAACTAGGTCAATTTGTGTTTTAGAACATTTCGTGATTCTTGTGTAACCTTTTACAATTTGTTTCATTCCTACAGAGTTTATGAAGTTTTTTAGTTTCCTGCCACTGGCACTAAAGAAAACAGAAAACTTAAATAGGTTTAAAGCCAGGGTAGTAAAGGTCTTTTAAAAGAGCGATGCTTCTACTCCCTAAACGAATATTTTTTATATTGTAACACAACTAATGTATCTGTGATATTATTTGTTTATGCGTTTTGTGTTTTAACTACAACTATTGACAATTTCCAATACATATGATATGTTTTTCGGACTTTTTCCACAGTGGAAAAAGTCCGAAAAACATATCATAATAGACCACTGCCAAAAAATGACATTCAGAGAACAAATCCAATACATATGTATGTAGTGAAATGGAAATAAAATTATTATTATTATTATTATGTTACTGGTATATGGCTGTCGAGGGTATGCTACACATTTCCACGTTGAGAAATATCCGGAACTTTTGATATAAAAATTTGCTGCTTGTAGTGAAATCACTCGAATGTGTTGAAAGCGCCACATCTGAAGAAAACAAAATTGTTGTAACATAGATGAAGGCCTCAAAGGCAACTTTGATTTTATGATATGTGCTATGACGAGGAAACCGAGAAAAGTTCTACCGATCTCATCACGTCATTGAAAAAAAGTTGTGTCTGCAAGTTTCATGTATTAACATCTCTGATTTAACAGAAAATCAAAAATGGAAAAAATCAAGTACCGCACTGCACTCTCAAAAAAGGGAATTCACTTCACATATATTTCGAAACATTTAAAAAATGTATACAGAGTCTGCACATTCAGAATCCACAGTTAGATATTGGTCAATAGAATTGAAACATGGAAGATGAAAGAAGTAGGCGCCCTGCAACTGTCCAAAATGAAGAAACGGCGGTAAAAGTGCAAAAATTAGTTTTGGAGGACAGAAGAATTACGGTGGCTGAGATAGAAGTACAAAGGTTAGCAGCTGGTCTTTAAGCTCTATTTTTCACAATCAGTTACATACTTGCCTGCACCTTTTCAAAAGCAGAATAGTCGACATTTGTCGTCAACTTTTTGAGTTCTGAAGTTGATAATTTTTTTGACAAAATCGTGACAATGGATGAAAGCTGGGTTCATCTTTTCATCCTGAGACAATATAATCAAGCGTGGAATCAAGCCATTGGCTGAGAAGGTGATGCTTTCAGTTTTTTTGGGATTTATGAGGTGTTATACTCAGCTGTTTTGTAAAAAGGACATACGATTACTGGAGACTATTATGCGCCGCTTTTAACTAATTGAGAGAAAATATTAAAGTGAAACTTCAAAAGTGGCCGAATTGGGTTTCCAAATATCGTCACATCCACCATATTCATTTACGTGGAACGCATTTTAAAGATGATGAAAGTGTTAAAAGTGTAGTTACCAAGTGGCTGCAGAAGCAAAATGCAGACTTTTATAAAGACGGGATTTGAAAGTTGAACAATCGGTGGCAGAAATATGTGGATTTCCAAGAAGACTATGTAGAAAAGGTTAAAATTGTACAAAACGTTTCAAAACAAAAAACAAGTTCATCTTTGAAGAAGGCAAAATTTTAATTGAATGAGGGTCATATTATTGCTGAAAAATGTGAAATAATTTTTTGCAGGAAGGTTTTTGTTTTCTAGTTGTTTGATCGCAAAGTTTCCATTTCCTTCAGACCAGTAGTGACATACCATAAAACTCAGTTAAAAAATATTATGAGCAGGATTTTGCAATTATTTATTATTTCCGCATATTTTATTAAGAGAAACAACAGGACGAAAATTAAATAATTTACAACAAATTCTCAAAACAAGAACTTGAACGGAACACAGCTGGGAGCGAAAAATGAGTGAATATGTTCATAAAAAGTTCTGATTATTTTGAATATTTTTGACTGTTAATTAATGTTAAATATCAACTGTTTACATCCTGTAAACTTTTAGGTCTAATACCTCGGAAGCGAAGCACTTCTGGCAAAAAATTATTTTATAAAGCTGTATCCGCCGGTTCCGTTTTCTACTGGAAGGAGTGACCTTATTATTTAAGACAGATGTTTTTCAATCAATAATCTTTAAAATTTTGAAGTAACATTGATATACATAGTTGGGAGGTGGTAGCGGTTGTGCATTTACTTTCTAAAATTTTTCGTTTTGGTGAAATGTACTTGCAATGCATAGGGTAACTGCCCTAGGCAGAGCATTTTTCTCAACTTAAACTTATGATGGTTTTGCTTCCAATGAAATTGTATGTATGCGTGTATTTTCAGCGGACTGTATATTAAAAAAATGATGCTATTTTTATTATTATGAACACATCTGCAACTAATGAGAGCTTGAGGGACACTGTTTTAAACGTAAACATTCAGCTAAGTGTGGGTTGGCATATGCGGACCACTCGAATGGCCCCGAAGGGAAACCTTACAAAGAATGGAAATTATAACTAAATATTGTACCTGAAAAAGATTAGTTGCAACAAACATAGTAAATGATAAAAACATGACTGAATTACGATAAAGAGTTGTGCTTTGTCCTTTAGGTTACTGTGAAAGACACCTAGATATCATCATCTGCTTATAAAGTTTTCTACATAGCATCGCCGTCTTTTTATGGAGAAATAAATAAAGACAGAGAAAGTGTAGAATTAGAAGTAAAGTGTTTAAGATGTAAATATAAAGTAAAAGGTAAAAAATATCCTGCTGTAGAGCACATCCGGAGAAGAACATGTTGAAAACGTTTAAAATACTACCAATAGACACAAGGGAACTTTACCGCTTTAATATTGCTCTTAGTTGTTATAACAACATTTCTTAAGGTTTTCAATAATAGCTCTGTATCTTTTTAATTAGTATCAATGACAATTATGTCATTCTTTGTGGAATTAACCAAATGATATCGATGTTCAAGATATTTAAAGAGCATATTAAGCATTGGTGTCTCTACCACGAACGTAAGTAAATAGCCTGTCTGCCTCATTTACAGAGTTCTTCTTCTTTCTCCTTTCGCTCCTATGGAGCATAGGGCATCATTTAAGGACGTTTCCAAAGCTTGTCGGTTATCGATAACAGGGTCGCTACTCCTGCGTATCATCGGTGGGTTTTAGTACTAGCTCTTCTACTAAGTTTTTCTACTTCTTCCTGTTTCTTGCCATTCCTTTGATTTCTCTCCCTGCTTTATTGCTTTTCTCTATCTCTCTCTGAATACTTCCTCTCCATGTACCTAGGGGTCTGCCTGATTTTCTTTTTCCACTGTTACGGTAGTCTAGGGCCTGTCTTGGTATACTGGTGTTTGATTTCCGGAGGGTATGACCAATCCATTTTCATTTGCGTCTTTTTATGATTTTTTCTACTTGTTCTTCTCCTGTTTTGCTCCACAATACTTAGTTACTAATTCTGTCTGGCCACAATATGTTGCATATGATTCGCAAACATTTGTTTATAAATACCTGAACCTTCTTTAAATGTATGTTTGTTGATTTCCATGTTTCAGATCCATACAGAAGAATATAAGTACACTGTTCTACCTAATTGCTTGGGTTTTTTGTCAGTAATTTTGTTATGTCTGTATTTATATGTAGTCATACTTGTATTACTACGCTGTCCAATTGGTTTGTATTTCTTTGCAATTGTTATTTGTTTGTAGTTAGGAAGCATATGTCATCTGCAAATTTCAGGTCTTCAAGTTTTGTAGAGATTCCCCAATTTATTTCTGTTCGGCCATCCATAGTATTCTTCATTACCCAGTCGGTTACGTTAAGAAACAGCATTGGTGATAATATACAGCCTTGCTTCACTCCTGTTTCTATATTAATAGGTTGCAGTAGTTCTCCGTTGTGTTCAATTGTCGCCGTGTAATTGATATATACGATTTTTATGACTCGCAAATATTTATCTGGAATTCCATATTGCTCCAAGATATACCACATTTTTTCTCTATCTACTGAGTCAAACGCTTTATAGAAGTCTATGAAATTTACGTATAACTTATCATTTATTTCTGTAGCTTGTTCTAGTATTATTCTAAGTGTGCATATATGGTCTGTGCAAGACCCTGCTTGGTTTTCCCTAAGTTTTTCTTCAATGGCAGTCCTCATGCTTTCTAACATTATTTTAGTAAGAATTTTGCTTGCTACACATAATAATGTAATTGGCCTCCAGTTTGAGGAGTTTGCTAGGTTTCCTTTCTTTGCTAATTTGACATACATTTCTTGTAGCCATTCTGTAGGTATTTGTGCTTCCTCCCATATTTTATTTAGTAGTATGTGTACTGTGTAGTATTTCTATAGACATATCCAAGTGTACTTTTACAAGTTCTGCAGTTATGTAATGTACACCTGCCGCTTTTCCGTTTTTCAAAGTTTTTATTGCTTGTCTTATTTCATCTTTTGTAAATTTTTCTTCATTGATGTTGATTTTGTTTATTGCTTCGCATATTCCTTTATGTTGTGTTTTCTGTTAAAATATTTCGTTAAAATGTTCTACCCATCTTACTTGAATTTCCTTTTGCGTTTTGTATATCCCGCCATTTTTTCCTGCTAATCTTGCTGACTGAACATATTTTCTTCCTACTAGTTCGTTTGAAATTTCGTATAACTCTTTAATGTTGTTTCTTCTTGCTGCCTCTTCAGCTTTAATCGCTAGGTTTTCTATATGTTATCTGTCGTTCCTTGCGTTTTTCTTAACACAGTGTTTTTCCTTCTGTATTCTATCTGTAATTTTTCTTTTAATAATTTATTAGGTGTAGATAACATTTTTACTTTGATTTGTTTTCTTTCTCCAATTTTTTCCCTTTGTCTCTCTAGTTAACCATTTCTGATCTCTCTGATTTGATACCCTATTACTGACGTAGCTGTACTTTTTATAGCTGTTGTTTATTTTTCCCTTAGGTTGACTATATTTAAGTCGTTTATATTCCAGATTTCTGTTTCTAAAGTGTTCTGGTATCATGAAAGCATGTCCGGGTGTTCCTAGATTCATAGTGCTGTACAGTGTGATTTTTTAAAACTCAATTGCAGCAGGCCTTGGATAGCCTGAATCAGTTGGCAATACTGAAATGTATTGTTGGTGACACTGTAAGTCTATGTCAAATTCGAGGTTAGCAGGTTAGGTTTTGCCTCAGTCTGTGTCAAAACTAACGTTAGAACATACTAGTATGATGATATAATAATACTGGTTAATTATTCCTGATGAAATTTCGCCGAATCCTTTTAATGAGGTGAATTACTCCCCTTGGACACTATTTTACTGCTTCCACTATAACTTCATGTGTGATTTTGCTTTTTCACTATTCCTCTCCACACTGTTCTGTTTCCAACTTTCGTTCTCGACTGTTTGACTCCCATCTCACTTAAATCTTCACTCCACCATCTTATTCGTGGTCGCCCCCTTGATCTGCCTTCACTAGACTTCCATTCTGCTATAAGCCTTATTACTCTATTCACATCACTTCTTGTAACATGCCCCAGCCATCTGATGCGTTGTGCTTTTATAAACTTCACAATGTCTTCTTCATTCATTTCCTTCATAAGTTCGTAATTCACTCTCGGTCTGTATTCTTCTTCATTGTTTTCCTTGGGTTCAAGTATCCTTCGCAGGACCTTCCTTTCAAACACTCGTAGTTGTTCTGCCTCTCTTCGTGTGGGGCATATGATTTCTGCTGCGTATGTTACTACTGGTCTTATAATAGCTTTGTACACTCTAATTTTTACTGTTTTACTGATTTTCTTATTCTGCATTATCTTCATGTTACTATAAAAAGCTCTATTTCCTAGTAATATTCTTTCCTTTATGTCTTCTCTATTATTTTCATTGTTTAATTGCACTCCGAGACATTTAAAAGATGCTACTTCTTTAACTGTGACATGATGATATCATTGTAAACAAAAGTATCCAAGCAGTGTCCATAAAAACCATCACAGAGAAAATCTCATAATTACAAGCTTAGATAAAATAGAAATGACTAAACATAGTAGATTTTCGGAAATATGAACTGTTATGGACAGAAATAAATGTTAATAAACCGTCTCTTTATTAAGCACTATCCTATTAACTCATTTTAGTAGTCATTTAGATCCTTTTTACAATAATATTATACCTATGCATATGTGATTTTAATATACATCCACCAAATGTTACATCCACTTTTGCTACATTACTTGATTATGTATTAATTACTAATAAAAGCTTTGAGAGTTCAGGGGCAAACCCTTATATTCATTTCATTACAAATCTCGTGCATTGCAGTATATCAGTATATCTACAGGCTCAAATAAGATGCTACCAAACATTTACACCTACAGATACTTCTTTAATTTTGATTTAAATAATATTCACAATTGCATTTATTCAATTAATAGGAATGCTAAACTCAGATTCAATTTTATTCTGCAGGTACGAAGTCCACAGTCAGGTAAAAATAACCGGTTGAATTAAAACAAGTGCCCACAGGCTCGCTGTAATAGCCTATACGAATTAAAAAGCTAAAAAGAGAGCAGCATAACTATACAAATGTTGCACTTCTCGCGTGGTATGAATATGGTGCTTGACACCGAAAAGTACAAGAGGCTTAAGAAAATGAATGAATAATGGTTAATAATAGCACACTAAATTTTTCTTCGGAAAAATAGCTTAAATAATAGATACTGTTGGGAATCAAGGAGCCTTATTGTCGCTAAGGCTACTCCCCAACAAAAGATAAATAAAAAAGTCAATAAAATATCTTGAAGCTTCACCATGCATTTTGATTCTGTGTTCCAAATGAGTGTTATCTTAGATTATTTAACGGATTACTTACATATAACCCATATCACGTAATACCTTATAGTACCATCTTTTTAAATTAGAACGAATACACTCAGATAACGTAGCAAGCAACAACAGAATATCTGAAATACAGAAGGTAGCAGAAATAAAATCAGACAGCAAATGATATAAACATGTGCATTGGATTTACTAAACAACGCTACATACAGTAACATGTACCGAAATAATATAAATTTTGATTAGGCGTTCCTTATTCAAACGGTGCACCCCAAATTAACGCTATCAAAGCAGTGATTAACATGATACAAATACACAATCAAATATTTAACCCGTAAAAAATACCATTACATTTTAATACATATTAAATACAACTACAGTTTTATTTACTGTGCTTACGGTGCAAATATCATTAACAGAAATCATTAAGCTGCACTACTTATCTAAGAGCATCATGCTTTTGCAGGAGATTAAACGAATGGCGCCCATTCAGAAAATATTAAACGCGAAAAAGCTTTAAAATTCTTCCAATAATATTATCAAACTTCCATCAAGAATCCAATTTGAGATTGTAATGTAAGGTAGGTGAAGACACACATTCAAATTCCAAGGCATACTTTGAGTATAAACTTTTTCAATCACTTTGTAGTCGATGTAAGTATGTCATACTCATTGCTATAAGTGTATTTGTCAAACGTCCAAAATTATAATCTAGCTTAAAAGTATATGCTTGACATTTTTTCAGGTCAGTTTCACACAATTACACATAACCTGGAGATACTTTTCCCAAGACAACTCCACCAGTTTGTAAATGATTCAAAAATTTTCAATGATACTCAGCATGGTTAGCTGAGAGGTAGATCTACACAGACAGCAGTCTTTCAATTTACTCAAACCATTTTAAATTTTATCGAAGACAATAAATTAGCATTGGGACTATTTATAGATCTGTCAAAAGCATATGATTGTGTAGATAGATATTATCTGGTTACAAAATTAAACAAGTATGGAGTTAGAGCGAATACTATTAAATGGTTTGAATCCTACCTCTCGGATCGCCAACAAAGAGTAGCAATGACTAATCAACGCAGAGCCGTAACCACTGGTACTACGAACTTGAAATTTGGGTGAAAGGTTCAATTTGTTACGTAAGGTAGTGCTAAGAAGGTATTTTTTGAAATTCGACCCCTAAGGGGGTGAAAAGGGGTAAAATGTGTTTTCACGAAGTCCTCAATATCTTTTACACCCGATGAGATATCGACTTGGTGTGTACTTGCAAAGATTTTCAATGCAAATACCTAGGAAGATATTTGAGGATTTTGCCCTAATCAACCCCTAAAGGTGCAAATCTGGATTCGGGGTGAATTAAAGAACCCATCGTATCTTCTATGTTTATTGAGTTAGAATATTCTTTTTCCGGCATATGGATGATTTTTTAAAATATTTAAGACGTGGTTTAAGGAATTTTAAAAAATTTACCCCTAAGGGGGTGAAAAGGGGTAGACTGTTTTCACAAATTCCTCAGTATCTCTTAGACCCGATAAGATATCGACTTGGTGTTGGCTTGCAAAGGTATCCAAGGCAAATGTCTAAAAACATATTTAAGGATTTTGCCCTAATCAACCCTTAAAGGTACGAATCTGAATTCGGGGTGAATTATGGAACCCCTTGTGTCTCCTGTGTTTGTTGAGTTAGAGCATTCTTTTTTGGCATATAGATGTGTTTTTCAAATCTTTACAGAGAGGTTTTAGAGTTTTTTTTACATTTCGCCCATAAAGCGGGCTGAAAGAATTTTTATAAATTTTACCCGTGAGGGCTGGAAAGGGGTAAACTGTTTTCACGAATTTCTCAATATCGCTTGTAATAAGAGAATTTCTGATATTCCATCCCCAAGTGGTGGAAACAGGTATCCTGCTATAATTTTAAATACAATATTTAATAAATACATAGATTTTTGATTTTATCTCATTGTTATACTGAAACTATAGTTTTATCAATCTATACAAGGGTAACAACAATTATATAAACATTTCTAGGGGAGTTGAAGAATAAAAGAGTTAAGGAGAACATTTTTCGAAAGAATATTGTTTCCCTTTTACCTACAATATTGTTTTCCAGCCCCTGTGAGTTTAGCGTATTGAGTGAGGAGGGGGGGGGGCACTCCAGAAGTCATTTAATATTTAGAAGAAGCAAACATTTGTAGTCCGTACGAAGAACGGGCATCTTGCTAGTTATGAATAAAGAAAAAACTAAAACTGTAATTTTTAGAACTAACCGATCTACAAAAGAGATACCAAATAAAATAAAAATTGATGATGAAGAGATAGAAGTAGCGGCTTATGCAAAGTTGTTGGGTATAATAATCTATGAGTTCTTGAGGTGGTCTCCCCATATAAATCATTTATAAAAAAATTAACTAAAACCTGTTTTTCCATAAGAACCATTAGAATACAGGCTGATTTTTTATCATGTAACAACTTGTAGGCAACCCATTATGAAGAAGCATGCATAATGCATCAGCCTGTATACAGTGCGAACGTTGGCTGTGGAACGCTCCAAATAAAAAATGCCCCGATCATCTGCGGCCAAAATCCTCGGACACGTCAATTTTTATTTTTACATATTGTTACCGACCCTAGGCGTGTGTTAAATGTGGTGAATCACACGATACTAAATCCTGCAAAGAAAGTAAAGAACACCCCGCAAGTTATAGGGGATGTGAATACTATCACAATTTATACAAAAATAACAGATCCAAAACAAACACGCCACAGCCATCAGCAATACAACTTACACCAATATCTCTCCAGCCAAATCAATCAGCACCTCCACAACCGTTATTCTAGCTATGCCCAGGCAGTTCAAAACTCAAATCAAAATGAAAAAAGTGTCAGCACAGAATTCAGAAAATTCCTTGAAGAATTTAAAGCCATGTTCAACCAGATTATCCAACAAAATAGCATGGTCCTAAACCTGCTAACCATGCTGATATCCAAACTAAAGTAATGGCCCAATCTCTAAGAATAGCACAGTGGAATGCCAATGATATAATACAATGTAGAGACGAAATTAGTGTATTTGTTCAACAAAACTTAATAGATATTTTATTAATAAGTGAAACCCACTTTACAAATCGATATACGTCCTTACTTTATGCTTTATTATACCAACCACCCAAATAATACTGCCCATGCTGGCACTGCTATATTAATAAAATCCACTATCAAACATTACGAACTACTAAGTATGAAAAAAATCATCTTCAGGTTACATCAATCAAAGTGCAAACAATGCCATATGAACTAACAGTATCTGCAGTATACTGTCCACCAAGGCACAACCTAAAAAAGGAGGACTTTCAAAACTTCTTTTAAACACTGGGACCGAAATTTATAGCAGAGGGAGATTACAATAGCAAACATACCCTCTGGGGCTCCAGAATTATTACCACCAAGGGCAAAGAGTTATCACAACTACTACATGAAAGGAATTACTCTTATTTATCTACTGGAACACCGACCTATTGGCCAAGCGATCCCCATAAACTCCCAGACTTATTGGACTTCTTTGTAGTTTGTGGCAAAACAACAACGTATACAGACATAGCACCCAGTCATGATCTGTACTCGGATCATTCGCGAATTATTGCAACTATCAGCACTTCTATAATAAATGTCAATAAGCCTCCTCCTTTGCACAACGCAAAAACTAACTGGGAAATATTCAAAGCTGAAATTACTAATAAAGTACAACTTAAAACTCTAGAAGAAGTAGAAGAAACAACAAGCACATTTATCAAAGTTATGCAAGAAGCCGCCAAACTTGCTACTCCTCACCTAACAGCTCCGCAACATTCAATCAACATTCCAATGGAAATTAACAAGCTCATTGCAGAAAAAAGACCAGCATAAGCAAAGTGGCAACGATTACACATTCCTAGTAGTCCAAGAGCCAGCAACGGGTTTGCTTACAGTATTTTTAACAAGCGTGTAACTGTTATGGAAGGTCCCTTTGAATATACTGAGAAGGAAACCCAAAGTCTGGCAAGCCTGCGGTGGTGGTTTTGGCCCCCTTGCGTCCTTGAAAGATGAAAAAAAAAATAATAAGAAAAAAGTATAATAACAAGTCTGGCTCTTTGCTATGTTATAGGTAATCATATCTTATGTAAGTTAAAAAATTAACAGATGCTTTTGCGGGTGGTAAGTTTACCCCAGATTCACATAAAATTGCATAATAAAACTTAACCATTTACTGTAAAATATCGAGAGATCCAAAAAAACTGATCCTCAGTGGGCTGTGGAAATTCAAACGTGTGAATAATAAGTTGGTAGCACTGTAAGTCTGTCAAATTCGAGGTTACCAGGTTAGGTTTGCTGTCAGTTTTGACACAGACTGACGCAAAATCTAACCTGTTAAGCTCGAATTTGACATAGAGTTACAGTGTTACCAACATATTATTCCTAGGTTTTCTGTCAGTTTTGACACATTATTTTTTCCGCCCTTCAAGGATGCAAGGAGGCTAAAACCACCACCGCAGGCTTGCCAGATTACAGGTTCCCTTCTCAGTATATTCAAAGGGACCTTCCATAACAGTTACAGACTTGTTAAAAATACTGTAAGAAATCCGTTGCTGGCTCTTGGTCTATAGCGACAAAACAGCCTATAATCGAATTACCAATAATTTAAAAACAAAGCTAAAAGAAATAAGGGACAACTCCTTTACAAACTATGTTACAACCATCAATTGATACTACAATTCCATATGGCGACCAATCAAATCTCTACATAAACCTAAAACAACATCCCCGCCAATACGAGTGGCAAATAACACAAGTCAGTAGGCCAGAAGCAGTCAGGAAAAAGTAGACATTTTTGCACACTACCTAACAACAGTATTTACCCACTTTAACGATGACCCATAACAAACTATACAACAAACTCAAGACAACAATAACGATTCACCAACACAACAGACAAATATAAAACTAGCCAGTCCCAAAGAGATTCGGGATCAAATCTCAATACTAAACAATAGAAAAGCGCCAGGTATAGATATGATAACACCTAAAATACTGAAGGAATTACCAAAAAAGGATTGGTAATGCTAACGTATATTTTTAACGGTATTATTAGGCTACAATATGGCCTAACTGCCTGAAGATATCTGAAACAATCCTCATACCAAAACCTGGAAAGCCGCTAACAGAATTATCTTCGTATAGACCAATACGCTTACTGACCTCCTTATCGAAACTATTTGAGAGACAAGTTCTAAAACGTATCCTTCCCATCATTAAAATCATTCCTGATCATAAATTTGGGTTTCGCCATTGCCACTCTCAATACAGCAGTGTAATCGAATATCTCATGTAATCAATGAAGCCATACAGGAAAGCAAGTACTGCTCTGCAGTTCTACTAGATGTGAGACAAACGAAGGCCTATGCCACAAACTTGAACAATCACTACCAGAATCCTTTTATCACCTGCTAAAATCTTACCTAACGGATAGATTCTTTAGAGTAAAACTTAATGATGCAGTTTCTCACCTCCAATCTATAAAATCTGGAGTCCCACAAGGAAGTGTGCTGGGCCCACTCCTATATTTAATGTATACTTCGGACCTACCAACATCAGACGTCACCACAACTAGTACATTTGCCAATGATACCACCATATTAGCTGTTCACGAAGACCCTGTAACAGCATCTGCAAACCTTCAGGACCATCTCTTCAACCTAGAAATCTGGCTTAAAAGATGGAGTATAAAAATCAATGAAAACAAGTCACAGCATGTAACTTTTACAATTATACAAGAAACCTGCCCCCCAGTGATTATAAACAACATATAAACCGTTCAATAGTTATTTGCCAGATAGGAGGCCATGTTAGGGTGATGAATTTCACCCTGTAAATATGCTGTCAGTCATTAAGAAAAGTTAGGTTATGCCCATTTTATACAAAATGATAATTTTATGTTAATGTACAAAACGTGGTTGCCAGATTTGGTTTTGGATTTTGTGCCACTTTTATTATTGGTTAAGATAAATTTCATGAAAGACAACTTGCTGATTCTGAATACGTGTCATACTTTGTTGAGTAGGCATAATGGTATCATGAAAGTCGTTTTTTTATTGTAATTATAAATTGTATACAATAGTATATTATGTAATGAGTGTATAATGTAGGCCTTTAATAGTCTAGCCAAAGTAAAGTGCTCATTTTTCAAGTGATCATTCCAAATCTGTCGTTGCAAATCTTCCCGAAATGCAAAATTTTTATAGTACCTATGTATCATTTTTAGGTCGTGGGCCAAAAGGTTTAATTTCAAAATTGTTCCGCCCAATAATACTTCTTATAGTTCTTTCGGACACCTAAAACAGTACAAAGCCCAAAATTAAAGCAACAGTTAAGTTTTATGCATAAATACTTGCATCCCAAATATCAGTAAGCCGGGCAAGGATTTCAGATTCAGTAAGATCTGGCCTGTCGGTTTTATAATGCCTGTAGGCCTTTGTAATTTTCAGTTTTGTGTCACCTTTAATTACTTTTGGCATATTGCTCTAGTATTACAATTTGACAGATAGGTATCCATATCGCTGATGTCCATACATATTATGCCTAGTGGCAAACAAAGTATGAAAGCACTGGCAACATTGCACGTTTAACCTCAAAATATCAAATTAGACACTTTCGTGAGCCTCCTGTACATAACAGCTGATTCTGACAAAGTGTCAGAAAGAGATTCTAGGGAGTTTTAATTTTCTTAAACATAAAAACAAAATTCCATGTCTACCTACTTGGCAAATAACTATTGAACGGTTTATAGTAATACCTATAACAAGTGCTAAATATCTAGGAATGCACCTCGATTCAAAATTGAACTGGAGAGAACATATACGCAAGAAAAAAAACACATAGATCAAAAAATGAAAGAACTTTATTGGTTGATTGGCAGAAAATCTAAAATGTCAATAGAAAATAAGATACTATTGTTCCAATATGGACCTATGGCATCGAGCTGTGGGGCTGTGTTAGCAATACAAATATAAAAATAATTCAACGGGCACAGTCAAAAATTCTCAAGGCCATAACTGATGCACCATGCTACATCTCCAATCACATGCTCCATCAAGATCTCCATATCAGAACAGTTAAAGAAATAATTCAACAACGAAGCTAGAAACACCAACAGAACCTTGAAAACCATCACAATACCACATTACAACCACTCGTGCAAGACAGACCCAACAGAAGACTCAAAATAAAATGGCCAGCAGACTTGACCTGAAGTGAAGACGAGGCCTTCCCATTGGAGATGACCCACCCGGCCTTTTGAGGGATATATATTCAATTGTTCCTCCATCCAGCACAATAGCTGAACAGAAATGCCTGGAGGCTGGATCAGGTTTCTGTTGATTCCACTGGTTCTTTATCCCTAATTTTTAAGCACATCAATGAGACTGCATTCATGTATTAAGCCAATGTAGTCAATGGCATTTAAAGGGATGATGATGTTGCTAACCTTAAAACGCAGCCTCACGTTTTATGAATTATGGCTTGGAAGAGGGCAGCAACGTTGCGAATGAATCAAACATTAGATGTCGACTGATTTATTACAAAAATAAACGGTCTATTTATACAAAAATTAATTGCTTAACTACATAACAACATATCAAAGTGCAAAGTGTAGATTAGTGGAACGATTCTAATATAACAAAACAACTACTCAGCAGGCGGTAAGCTGTTATAGTTCCGCATGCGTTTGCAAGTTCGTGCGCTGAAGATTGTGGGTCGTTTATTTGCGCGATTTGCAAGTTGTAGTTTTCTGGCCTTTAACTCGTTTGATTGCGAAACAACACTGGCTTTTAAATTGTGAACGATATTTCGTAAATTTGGACTGAAATTTATATCTGTTTAATTCAAAATTAAACAATAGCTCATATAATGTATTATTCTGATTGCTGTTAAATAAACAAATATTTTAAAAAATTCTGTACAGTGTTGAATTTAAGATTAACAGGGCTTCTAAAAGTTTATATCAGAAAATCAGGACCAAATATAAATAAATAAAGTTGATAATGGTTGCTTGAGGACGGAATGTAGGATAAACAAAATCTGGTGTGATACACGGACACAACTTTCTTTTACAGTGATCTTATAATTAGCCAAAAACTTGATATTGAATTTTTAAGCATTTGTCACAAATTTTCAAAAATTACTAATTCTACAGAAACCGTACCAAATAGAGCGTTAGTTGAAGAAACATTTTCTCTAAAATGTCAAGACGAATTTAAAAATGTAATAATATACTGGGTGTTCTATTTAAAATAGAAGTTAAAAAAAAAAAATGTAGAAGTATTCAATTGAAACGTTACCTATCTCAGATCAATACACATTAAAAATGTAATAAAAATGTAGTTTGAAAAAAATCGTTAAAACCGTTTTTGAAAAAATAGGAAAAAACTGAAAAATCACAAGAGTAAACACCATACTTCCAGTTATGCGATTTTCTTCAAAAGCTTGCTGTCGCATCTAGATAGTACACAAAAATTATATTCGAGCGTCACTACATAAATTTCCGCAAAGAAGGCTTAGAAATTGATTTCACAAATTTTTATAAGAGTGCCATGAAACAACATTTCAGTAGACAACTAAAGTTGACAGATCGAGAAAATTGTTTACGGTTCGTATGTGATACGCTTTTAACTGTTGTGAGTTGTATGAAAAATGGAACTAGGTCAAAGAGATTATCGCGCGATAATTTTTTACAATTTTAAATCGTTTCTTACTCCAAAACAGTGCTTCGAACGACTTCGCAATGCTTTTGTGGATAAAGCACCATCAGACCACACTGTCTACGAGTGGTTTGCATAATTCCGCAGTGACAGAAATTTTATTAATGACGAAGTCCGTGAAGGTCGTCTAAAATCTGCGGTTACTGATGAACACGTTGACGCTGTACGTCACTTCGTGGAGCAAGACCGGCGAATCACCTACCTATGCTAAAATTGAGGAATTCTTAAGCATCTCGGGGACTGCAATCAACACAATTTGGGTGCCAGAAAGCTATGCACACGTTGGGTGCCACATAATTTGGATGAAGCTCAAAAACTAGCACGTGTGGATTGGTGCAACAATATGCTGAAGAGGTTTGTAAGTGGTCAGTCAAAACATGTGTATGACATCGTCACCGGTGACGAAACATGGATTTATTGTTATGAACCGAAAACGAAGCGACAATCGGCACAGTGGATCTTCCAAGGTGAAGCAAAGCCAAAAAAATTTATGCGATCTCGCAGTGCAAGTAAGAAGACGGTTGCTTGCTTCTTTAGCCGATCAGGCCATCTTGTAACAATTCTTTTGGAAAATTGTCGCACAGTATACGCTGAGTGGTATTCCACCATTTGTTTACCAGCAGTCGTAGAAAAGGTACGTACACAACGTCCTCGAAGTCGCCTAATCCTACACCATGACAACGCATCATCCCACACCGCTGCTCAAACAATGGCATTTTTGGCCTCTGTAAATGTAGAACTACTAGGTCACCCACCTTATAGCCCCAACTTGGCACCGTGTGATTTCTATTTATTTCCCACAATCAAGAATAAATTGCGTGGACAATGTTTTAACTCCCCCGATGAGGTTGTTGAGGCATATAATAACATGGTCGCTGAGGTGTCTTCACAACAATGGTCACGAGTATTTGAGGACTGGTTCAATATCATATTTTGAAAAACAATAAATTTAAAATTCCTCATAGTTTGTTATCTTATGTATGTTTTTGTGGAAATTTATCTAGTGGCCCTCGTATTAAGTTTCAACGCCATACCTCTTTTCGCTTTTGAGATATTCTGTTCACAGACAGACCAATGAATAAACACACGATTTTTGGGTTCAGGGGACTCTAAAACATGAAGATCTGTTGAAAACTCAATTTCGAATTTTTGGGGTAAATCCAATACTTTCTTTATTGTAAAACAAAGTAAAAAAAATAATGTGATCTTTAAGTCCGTTAAAAGCTGCTATAAAGAAGTTTTATCAGTTTCGCTCTAATTTTAATATTAACGCCAGAAAAAAATTGAATTAAAAATTCAAAAATTCAGTTTATTAAGACAACTCAAAACAAAAAATCAGGGTTTCTAGGTGTCATTTTGTTAGTTCTTTAATAACACAAATTTTTTCCAATTTACCCAAATTTGTATCTTTTACTAATAACGAGATCCCAGTACTGGACCTCCATATCTTGGACGCACTGTATAATTATAGAAATCTAACTCATACAAAATGCAAGAGAAGTAAACATTATATTGTTTTCAATAACTGTTAAATATTATACACATGTACAGAGTATATTATGAGTTGTAAACATTTATTTACATTTGAGGAAAACAATTTTTTCAAAACAGAAAATAGGTTGTTCTCTGAAAATAAGTATGTGCCGTATCGAATCAATAAGTCATCAAATTCAGCAATAATTTACCAAGAGCGGAGAAGGTAGATCTATTAGTTAAATAATTAACCAGTTACTTTAAGAATTATAATTAACCGGTTTATAAGCAACACTAAAAAAATAATATTAACGTGAAAGTTCTGTGCATTTTTAATATACAGTGTATTTTAACGCATAATGTGGCCTTGTCATTTCCATGAAGATTTTATTGTTACCTATTGGTTTCTGAGGAGACGGTTGATCAAATAAATTTCACCTCTACTGTGCTGTGGCTCCATGATGGTTATATGGACCCACAGCACACTAGAGGTGAAATTTATTTGGTCACCCGATGGAAATGTCAATGAGAGAGTAAAAAATAATGTACTCTACGAAGGAAAGGTTACGGTTATGTTTTTAAAATGTTTAATGGTTCCAAAATAAACGTTACACTTGTAAACAAAATAAAGTACTTTTTTTTCTATAATAACTGTCAAAGTGTTACAATGTTGGTAGATATGTGATTAAAAAGCTAGGAAATTTTTATACCTCGTGTTGGTAGAACTTTTTAAAAATTATGGTTATGCGTCAATTTTGAATGTCAAAGTTTCTTATTTTGAACTTTTGACAAATTCCTTTTTTTAACATGAAATCATCATCATCATCAATAAAATTGGATAAAAAAGAAAACCAAGAAATATTTTAAATGCAAAAATGAAGCAAGCGATATTAATTTATGACATACCTGTCAAAATGACAATAATTTTTCTAGTGGAAGAAAAGAACTAAAAATCTATGTACCAACATTATTAAAACTAGGTACCCTGCAGGAATGCAACTTATCCCCTAGAAAGTTGACCTTGAAAATTATTATAGAAAAAAAATGTACTTTGGTAATAATTCTTTAGTACTCCCCTATTCAAGTACAATTTAAATTGAAACATCTGGCACAAGAAGCAATAGGTACTTGACGAGCAGTGGTCATGTAAACATAAAATAAGAGTTTTTTAAAGCAGATCGATTACATGTGAACACATTTTTCTAAACCTATATTTACTTATAAAAGTTTACACATTTCATCTCTACTTTTGTTATTTTATGATGCTTATTCTTCAATAAAATTACTGTTCATCTATTGACTTTCAAAAAACGCATCCATAGTGTATAGCACATCCTTGAAAACCAATCACACAATCAAATCTTCATGGAGACACCTCAACTATAAACCGTTCAATAGTTATTTGCCAGATAGGAGGCCATGTTAGGATGATGAATTTCATCCTGTAAATATGCTGTCAGTCATTAACAAAAGTTAGGTTATGCTCATTTTATATAAAATGATAATTTTATGTTAATGTACAAAACGTGGTTGCCAGATTTGGTTTTGGATTTTGTGCCACTTTTAGTATTGGCAAAGAATATAGATAGGGGAAGAAGGACAGCCTTATGGGTTATTAGCGTATTATTTAAAAGCTCCTCAGTTCTTGCCTGGCCCTCAAGCAGCCGCCGCCAGTACTAATGAACTCGTTCACGGCTACGGTCGGGGACGTATTTACAGATCCCTGTCGCATTTTTCCCAAGAACGCGTCTCAGCGTTGCCAGATTGCAAGGAAGTTACAGAGTTATGATTTTAACAGCTATTTGTATAAGAGCGAAATTGGCAATTTGATTTTGCGCTCAAAATATACACAAGATTTTATACAGAGTGGAGTAATTTTCGAGGTGCCACCATTGGCATCTCGGAAACGGTAAGAGATACAACTTCGGTCAAATGGGGAAAAAGGTGCACATTTATGAGGCCAATTTATTGACACTTCTGTTTTTCCGAAAAAAAACGCATAGCCTACTTGTTATAATCGAAAAACTGAAACTGGTCGATTTTTTCAACCATGCATAACTTTTTTATTATTTCATATAATTTCAATTTTCAAAAAAGAGCTTGTAGGGAATTGTAGGCTCTACAGAATAGGCCTACTTTAATATTTTTCTGATTCGTAATTTTCGAGGTACAGCCCAAACTTACATTTTTTTAAATGGAATGGATATCAAAATTTTGCATCATTGGAAAGCTTATTTTTTTCCCTTTTCATTCATGTATGGTTTCACATACTTATTTTCACAAACTTTTAAAATATTTTATAAAACACTTTTTAATCTAGTGTGCCTTGACTGTGTTAGTTGTAAAAACAAATGAATAGTGTGCTCTGGTTGCTATGTAACAAAACAAAAGACAATTTGCAGTGAAAACTTTCTAAACATACTGCAATAAGAAATAATAAGCTACTAACTACTCAAAGTTTAATCATATGCTCAAAAGTTATTATTAGTGACTTTTACTTGATATTTTTTCCACAAATATTAAAGTGTGGCAAATGTTTTACGTTTTATGAAAATAGGTTTTTCGGTCAGTTCTATCGTAAATAAGTCAATAGTCAATAGGTCGTTACCTACTTTCGATTAATTCTTCATTAGCATCGTTCCTTACTGATGTGCTTTCCTGATAAGACGTGTCCCATTCCTTAGGCTAATTAACAGGACAGCTTATAAGAATTTCTTCTGGAAATTCACATTCAGTTGTGCTGAAGTTTGTCTTCAGTGTTGTCGTATACTCTTTTGACGTTTCCTTTTCCGAAATTGATCACTCGAACGCTTAATCTTAATCATGGTTAATTCGTGCGTATATTTTGAATGTAAGCGAAATCGCAGAACCGACTGCGATTTAAGCTTTTTTCGTTTTCCTATAGAAAAAGAAAGACGCGATTTGTGGTTGATTAATTGTGGCAATCCACAGCTTTTCACGTTATCTGAAGAACAATTACGTGAAAGAACTGTGTGTGCCATGCATTTTTCCGAAAAGCAGTTTATGAATTCAAGAAAAAATAGGCTGAGTCATAATGCTGTTCCCTTAAATTACAAAACTGCCATGCAACCTGACCACGCAACATCGCCAGTGTCGCCCAAAGAACTCGCATTTAAGGGTCTATGGTAAAGCGACGTCTAGTTCGGGCTCTTTTCATTTGGATGAAGATCATATTGCTTCGCCTATGCAATTAGATGCAGATACCATACCGGATTCGTCTATGATACAGGTTAGTTCCTTTAAAAATGCCCGTTCTGTATACAGTGTGGTGATAACGTCCCGCACAAAACACATTATTTTCTTATTTAATGTTTTTTGGGAAAACCCCGAAACACGTCATTTTATTTTTTAAAAAGACTCAATTTTCCCCCTTATTTTGATAGATCTCCTCACCAGTTAAATGATGATGTAAAAAAATTAGTGCCCCTCGTAGGTAACAATTGTTTCGAGAAAAATACACATGAAGTTCAAACAATTCAGAATTTATTTTTAATGAAAATAAGAGCTATGACAAAAACTACCTAATTTTGATTTTAAAACATTTACCACTGTTTCACAAATGTGTCAAAGTCAACAATTTAACGTTTCTAAGGAAACAGATGTGGTGCTTTATTTTAATTAAAAAAAAATCTGAATTTTTTGAACTTTATGTGTATTTTTCTCAAAAAATTGTTATGTGGGGTACTAATTTTTTATATCACCATTTAACTGGCGAGATCTATCAACATAAGGGGGGAAAATGGGATTTCCATTTGAAAAAATTAATAATGACGTCATAGCGCAGAAACAAAAGCCTCCCTCACCCTTCTATTTTTGAAAAATTTATTGTTTATTCTAATTGTCGTTACTATTTTGCTTCAAAGAATCAGAAAATAAAAAAATCGAATTTTTATGCCATACAAAATATGATTTTCAGGGACTTCGAAAATTTCACCTAACCATGTTAGGAGGCGGGGTTTTACGATAGCGCTCAAGCAGCCGTTTTGAGGAAAACAACTATACTGTTAAATGCAAAAGAAAATATGAACAATTTCCAGTATGGGAAAGTCTATGGACGGTGCCATGTCCACTTTTTAAAGAATAAAATTGACGTGTCAGGGTTTTCCCAAAAAACATTAAATAACAAAATTATTAATTTTGTGTAGAACTTTATCACCACACTGTATAATAAAATTTTTAAATTTTCCATCGATAGTAGGTTAACACGATGTCCGATTATAGGGGCTTAAATCTTATAGTTTCCCCAAATTTGTTGCTCGATCTTCGTGTAGGTACTAATTAAATAAGGTATAATTAGTTAAAATTTCTTTTAAAGTTTTATTAATTAAATCAAAACTAAATCCCAAGCAGTAAGTATACAGGGTGATCAATTTTCACTTCTTTAGGAGTTTTTATTCAATAACACAAAATGAACAAAAGTTGGCAGTTTCATAAAATACAGAAAAATTATTGACGTTTTGAATTCTCTGATAAATTGTGTAGAAATATGTAGGCAAAACAATGAGCTTGTAAAGCATTTTAATGGAGCCTACAGCATGAAAATCTTTTCTGTTATTAGTATGTTTTATTTTTAAAAACCATATTTCAACAGGCCATGTTAGAAATGCCAACACCTACCAAAACAAGAAAGCGCCGTAGTTCTGCTGTGCTACATCAAAAAATTGCAAAACTGCGAAGACAAGTGGCGGCAAAAAATTCACAAATTTACCGTATGAAGAAGCAATGTGCACGAAAGGGGGCTAATTTAGATGCACTGGGCTTGAAACCAAAAACCGTTCGCGTCTTTGTAAATATGCAACTTTCTCACAAATCTAAACAACCTTGGACAGAAGCTGAAAAAGAATTGACCTTAAATATGTACCACAAATCTCCAGCCCTCTACTTTTTTATGAGAGAAAAATTAAAATTTACTATGCCCTCCAAATCTACAATAGTTTCATGGTTACGGTTAAACCAACTTAATACAGGCACCAGTACGGAACTAATGAAAAAACTGGCTGTTAAAGTTAACAGCATGACCGATGATGAAAAACAGTGTGTCGTATTACTTGACGAAATGCATTTAAAGAAAGGTCTAGAATATAATCCACGCCAAGATATGATTGAAGGTTTCGAAGATTTAGGACATCTTGGACGGAAAAGCAAAATCGCTAGTCATGCACTAGTGTTTATGGCAAGAGGACTTACTCACAAATGGAAGATTCCTGTCAGCTTTTATGTTTCTTCAGGTACCATTAAACATGGAGAGCTATCTTCCCTCATTATTAAAAACATCGAAGAGTTACAAAGAATAGGACTTAAAGTGCGTGCTGTTACTAGTGACCAAGCTGCTACAAATAGAGCTGCATTTTAAATCTAGGAGTTACTGCAGAACAGCCGTATTTTTATGTCTGCGACGCAAAAATTTTTTGCAATATATGACGTACCGCACTTGATAAAAAGCGTACGGAATAATCTCCTATCAAAGGATTTTTACGTGGGGGGCAAGAAAGTTTCTTGGAAAGATATCGAAGAGGCATACAAAATAGATAAATCTTCTTGTACTGTTCGAGCAGCTGTAAAAATCACGGATGCCCACATCTACCCCAATACTTTCTAGCGAATGAGGGTTAAATTTGCAACGCAAGTGTTTTCCAACACCATGAGTGCTACGATAAGAACTGCTGTTGGAACGGGCGAGTTAAAAAGCACCAGCGCTCTGGATACTGCAGAATTCGTACAGAAAATTAACTATTTATTTGATTGCTTAAACAGTCGAATGCTGAAAGACCGTAACCCATATGCATGTGCTCTATCCGTCAACGTACCGCGTACTGAAAATAATTTGAAAGAGTATTTGCAGTGGGTTAAGACTTGGCAGTGCCAGAAAAAGACGTCATGGGATATGTTGAGGACATACCATATACAGTTGCTGAACAAACTGAATTAGCAGAAGATGGTGACCTCAGTTTACTCAGTGAGGTAATAGAAGTTTCAACACAACCAAATCAAGAAGCCACATTAGAATCTTGTGCGACGGTATATGTAACTGGTTATGTCATTCATAAAACGCTTTTACGTTTTAATTGTGATCAGTGTCAAAATATGTGCAGCCGTGACTCTGTAGTGCATCATAATGAACTGTTTTTACAGCAAAAAGACTATGGTGCGGGCGACTGTGTTATTTACCTAAAAAAAACCTTCAAGTATTTTAATAAAAATAGTTACAATGTTACTTGAACATTTTGAATATTATTTTAAAAATAGTAAGTCGTGTGTAAGTTTTAAGAAAACATTATTAGCATATAGTGTAAATAAAGTGAAAATTTTAGTACCAGGGTGGCTTAACGAGCAAGACACATGTTACTCTCATAAACTGTTTTTAATTAATCATTTAATTACGTGCAAACTCCATAAAACGGTGAAATGGCTATCGCAAGATTTAAGGACTACAAACCAGTCTGGTACACGCAACAAAAAAATACAACATTTAAGTAATGTTTAAAGCTTAAAAAATGTACGTTTATATGCTTACAGATATATTTGCGTACTTCCTATTCTTTGTAACTTTGTATATTATATTGTTTTATTGTATGTAATATTTACACCTTGAAAATCTCATTTATTTAATAGATCATTGAAATTGGCGAGAGTAAGAAATGTATATCTTTATTTCAAAATATTTTAATTTAAACTGGCGTTAATGGATCTGACTCAAATTTCCTATAATCTGCCTTTAAAAAAAAGTAATTAAACCCGTAAAAGGTTGGGGCAAATTGGGGTTCAATCCCTAACAATAGGTACCTAACTCTTTATTAACAAATTATTATTTATATCGCCCAAAAATTATGTCAAATGCAAGTAATAATAATTTATTTAAAAATAGCTATTTGGCATAATTTTTGAGCGACTTAAGTATAATAATAATAATAATAAATGTCGTTTATTGAGCAAAAATAAATGAAATTGTTATTTTACAATATACTTGAATTATGAATACATAAGTTGCTCAAAGGGGCAAAGTTCAGGCGTGCTAATCGAATTAGCATACTGTTCTACCACTTAACCCCAAGGCAAATAAAGAAAACAGATAATTTGTTAAAAAAAGGTATATTGTTGGGTATTGAACCCCAACCCTCGATTAGTTTGCAGCTCCTTAACCACATAAGTTCTTTTTCGTTTCTACTCTAATTTACGTTTAAAGTGCAGTAATTTAAACTAGAGTATAAATTATTAAATAATTGTGAGTTTTCTGTGAAAACCGCCCCGATTCATTTTTTTTAATAACAGATTGTACAGAACTTGGGTCAGATCCCTAATCACCAAATTAAATTTTTGCATACATTTCTGAAAGATAATTTAATGTCGATAATAAATGTTCGAATAATATTGTCTTATTCTTTGCTGAGACTATACATAGAGAGATCGCCAACTTAAATGTGCCTAAATAGATATTTTTTAATGCATCAAGTAAATGAGATATTCAAGGCGTACTGTTTTAGTAGCCGTACTGTACTCTATACGTATCAACTTCACAAGATACAATATTATTTTTGTTTTTATTTGCTTTTTAAAATAGATAACTGTAAACTATATTAATCGTCAACATTACTTGAACAATAATTTCCTCTCGTATTAAAATTTTTAAATAAAATCCGTATATTGTTTATTAATGTTTTTTTTTTCATTATTTGTACATAGCTAATTCTATATTCATTATAGAATTTTGTGAGAATAAAGTGGGGACAATCCGTATTCCGTATAATCTTGCGCTCATCGGTGAACTTTTTGTTGAAATTATATTAGAAACCTCTTATGTAATTTTTATAGGTACCTAGCTACCTATTAAATGTTTAAAAGTGTTGCATGTGAAACTTATAAAACCTTTATTTTACTTGGTACCAGTTCATCCGATTGACAACAAATGCTTTAAATAATAACAAAACAAACCAAAGAATATACACCTATATTTAATATTCTTTGTAACTAACTTAACTTAGATGTAAGCAGAATCAAACTACTTAAATATTCTTTGGCAGAATACAAGTTTATTTCGGGTAGGTACAACCATTGTAAAACTATTGGAATTGTAGAGAGAAAGTTCTTGCAACACTGTTATAGCTCAAGAATGCTAATGACGCATTTACATGCTGAATGCCACTGATAAGGTAAGCACTTTGACGCTAGGAGCTCCCAGCGGCATTTTCGAACAAAAAATGATATATTTAGGGCCGATTCTACAATCTAAGGATAAAATTATCCCAGGGATAAATACCCTAGAAACGATTGTTGTAACAAAGGAAACTATGACAATTATACCTCGGATAGCTTATTCTAGGTATATACTTGCATTGTAGAACCGGCCCTTAACCAAGTAAATAGTTATGCAACCCAAATCACAGCATATACGTTATAGCCCATAACGCTGTCCTTCTTCCCCTATCTATATTCTTTGGTATTGGTTAAGATAAATTTCATGAAAGACAAATTGCTGATTCTGAATACGTTTCATACTTTGTTGAGTAGGCATAATGGTATAATGAAAGTCGTTTTTTTATTGTAATTATAAATTGTATACAAAAATATTTAAATATTACAATTTATGTATTTTTTCAGTATAAATAAAGCTTTTACAAGCCACTTTAGGCCCATTGCATAACAATGTGTCTCCATTGTCCCTTATTGATGATTTTATTTCTCCAGTCTTCTATTCCTTTCCTTGCTATGTCTTCCATTCTGCCTCCTTCCACCTATTCGTTGGTCGCTTCTTCTTCTAGTTTCTTGCGCTCTGCCTTCCAATACTATCTTAGTAGCTCTTCCATCTGGCATTCTCCATATATGCCCAAACCATCTTAACCTTCGAGCTTTAATGAAGTCTACTATATTTGGCTCTCCATACTTCTTTTGTACCTCTTAGTTTGTAAGTCTTCTCCAACCATCATCCGTCCGAGTCCCTCCAAATGTTTTTCTCCGCATTTTTCTCTCCCACCTACTTATCGTATCTTGGTCTGCCACATTCATCGTCCATGTTTCACATGCGTACGTAGCTGTGGGTCGAATTACAGTCTTATAAGTCGTAGTTTTGCATTTCGCGACATTTGTCTTAAGGACATTATACTATTTAACGCGCCCGGACATCTCGATGCTTTTATTAACCTTGATTTAATTCCTTGTGTGTAATTTAAGTTTTCAGAGATTAATGTTCCTAAGAAAGTAAACTCCTTAACTCGTTCTATTCTCAAATCTTAATATTACGCCATTATTGTTGATTTCTTTATTTTTTCCATTAGGTACTTCTTTGTTAAAGCTGCTGAATATTGTCCAGTGGAAGTTGAAGAATGGATTTTTTTAAAATATGGCCACAGAAGAAAATCACAGGGAGTTAAGTTACAAGACCTCGGGGGCCACACTGAAGACATGTTTTGACTAATAACTCTGTTTTTGTAAAACTCTTTAAGTAAATTTATGCCCCATCTTATTGAAAGTACGTAACCCGTTTGTAATTCATTGTCACGTAACTCTTCAAAAAACGGCGACAAAATTTCAGTATGATATGGTTGTGCATTTAGAAAACCTAAAATTTGAACTATTAAAATAAAATTTAATCGTTTTACTGCACTCAATTACCTTAAAAAAATATAGGACCTATAACTCTTCTTTTACTAATTGCAGCCCAAACCCCGATTTTTTGTGGGTGAAGCGGTTCTTCAACATAAAAATTGGGATTCTCAGCGCTCCACATCCTCATACTTTGTGAATTAATATAGCCAGATAAATAGAAGTATGCCTCATCAGTAAAGAAAGTTTTCTCAAACGCATTATCGTTATTTCCTAAATTATTGATAAACCAGTTACAAAATTCCAATCTAACCGGAGGATCGTTTGGCAGCAGTTCCTGATACACTTGCAACCGGTAAGAAAAATAATGCAAATTGCTTCTTAATATCCTATGAGATGTTGAATATGAAACATTTAATTGCTGTCCTAAATGGCGAACAGATACGTGTGGTTGTTCTTGCACAATTTGTCTCGCATTGTTAACGACTTCTTCAGTGAGTATGTTGCAAATAGTATGTATTATTTTTAGGTCGTTGGCCAAAAGGTTTAATTTCAAAATTGTTCCGCCCCATAATATCTCTAATAGTTCTTTCAGATATCTAAAACAGTACAAAGCCGAAAATTAAAGCAACAATTAAGTTTTATGCATAAATACTTGCATCCCAAAAGTCACTAAGCCGAGCAAAGATTTCAGTTTCACTGAGGTCGGGCCTGTCAGCTTTATAATGCCTGTAAGCCTTTGTAATTTGTAGTTTTGTGTCACCTGTAATGACTTTTGGCATATTTACTTTAGTACTACAATTTGTTTGACAGATAGATATCCATGACGGCGATGTCCATACATATTATGCCTAGTGGCAAACAAAGTATGAAAGGACTGGCAACATTGCATGTTTAACCTCAAAATGTCAAATTAGACACTTTCGTGAGCCTCCTGTACATAACAGCTGCTTCTGACAAAGTGTCAGAAAGAGTTTCTAGGGAGTTTTAGTTTTATTAAACATAAAAACAAAATTCCATGTCTACCTACTTGGCAAATAACTATTGAACGGTTTATACATTGCGTGTTAAAATAAATTCACTGTATTTTGAATGAGTTAAGTGCTTTATGACTGCTAGAAAGTTCAAGTGAGAAGTGTTTAAAATTATACCTGCAGTTTGTGGTGTCTAGAATCTACAGAATCATAAAAGGCATCTTGTTGCTATTCCATCGGATGCTACACTTGCAAGTTTCGTCAAGGTTCTGAAAGAAGAGAAAATTCATGTTACGAATGCTTGTCGGTCATTTAATTACTAAAAACTATTGTACAGTGTGATGGACTATGCAACTTAGGAATGATTTTTAAGTTTTGTTAATAATTAAAATTATATAGGACTGTAAACGAAAACGAACCATGAATTATAATATAGGGTTTTACGTAGATAAATAACTTGAGCAAAATGATGTAAATGAATGCACTTTATGTGCGCAGAAACCAATTCGACAAAAAATCGCTGTACAGCACAGACCTTGTAAAAGGACAGCTGAACTTTAATAGACTTTACCATTGGCGTTGCCCTATGTAGTATATACCATCAGACAGAATGTATATCATACATACCATACAACTACAAGGCACTCGATGGTAATCACAAAGTTTTACGTATTTTAGGTTATGTTACAGCTATACAGTAAGTACAGTCTGAACCTATTTAACTAAATTCCTGTAACGATCAACCATTTGACTAACAATTCGTAAGTGTTACGCATATCACGGGTTAATTTTCATAAATGTTTAATATGAACTGTATTAAAATGGCTATTATGACTTTTATAAGTTTAAGTTTTCGACGACACGACATTAAATTCAAACAGTTGTTATAAATCGCTTCTTGGTCTACTCCAGTTCAATACGCCTACTTTACAAAAACAACATGAAATGGACTATAGTATACAGTCTGTTCTACAAAACGGGCCCAAGATTATAGATTAGGGTGGAGCGATTCTAATCACTTTTTAAATTTTTAATTCTAATAGTGGCGAAAAGTTGTTACAAGTGATCATTAATTAGTACCAGTTTTTTTCGTTTTTAATTATATTGTTTTCTTCTGCCCTCTACCGCCCCCTAAAGGGGATGAAACTTTTTTTTTCAAATCCTAATAGCAAAAAAAATTATCTTAGCTCAGGTACCCCTGGTTACATTGGTTTTTAAGTAAATTATATTTTCTGTCTTCTACCGGCCGTTGTATATAAAATGTATAAAAGTGTTTGATTATTCTTTTACCTATTATTAAGAAAAAGGTGTAACAGTGGATTTAAAGAGGCTAGTTCTGGTTACTTTCTAAAAATTCTAAGTGTTTTCATTACTAGATCTCAAAAATGTTTGTAGCCCACCCTTTAGTTTACAAAAATATTGCTAAAAGCAGCTCTTCGCTTGATTATCATAAAAACAAATAACCCAGAACTCACCACGAGGACGTGGCTGCTAAGCGAGTTCCACCCTACCCTCCCGCTACTATATATTACTTTTATTGATTAAAATGTTTTTTGTATTAAATGAAGGCATTGATTCTCTAGATTTCAAAGTTACCCTAATAAAACCGCCGATTATTAATATGTAATACTCACTTATAATACCATGAGTAGTCAAAGTTATGTCGACTATTTTTGCGGTGGTGTCACGAATGTCCATTGCGCTTTGGTACGATTAGGACGAGTGCGCTAGCACGAGTCCTAATCTCAAGCGCAATGGACATGAGTAGTGATACCACCGCAAAAATAATCTACTTAACTTTGACTAAGAATGGTATTCGAGGGACTATTTAATGAACCAAACTACTTTTTCAAATTAGTTTGCAGTAAATCTAGCAACAACTACGCAATTTCTATAGTAACAGAACACTAATATTGACTTTTTCTAATAAAAATCACATTTGTTTAAAATAGTCACTTGAATACCTTCTAGGAAGATATATCCACTGATATTTTTTTGATTGGTATAGAAACGTCAGAATTCTGAATTTTCATTGGTTACTTTTTGACAGATGACAGGTGAATTGAATAATCTAGTTTATTCTATAAATTGTTCTATAATTGATTTTTTTCTGTTGGGCAATAAACCATTATTATTATTATATCATGACAAATATTTAAAATTAATAAAATATCTAAACTCAAAACGAAATGACAATTATTTTTTAAGAGTTAAGGACTTTCAGAACAACGCAAAAACCTTTTTTGACGTTTGCGCTTGTAAATGTGAAACGTTTGAAAAATGTTCATGCGAAAAAGGGAATAAGGTACCAATTCAGGAACAGTCATTTCTGATTGACCAAAGAACTGCCAGGAAAATGTGTATAGAAAAACTTGACATCAAAGAGACAACGAAATTAAAAATCAGGGAAGAAAGAAAACTCAAAGTTGAAAACTATTACAAACTTAAACAATCTGAAATGAAAATGGGAGAAAAAAGAAAAATAAACCATGAAGAGGACATTGATATTAGTGAATTTGAATATGTAAATAATAAGTTAGATTTGGAAGACATTAATCCTGAAATTCCATTTACGTCGAAAGATATCTCTGAACAAAAGCAAAAAGAGAAGCCTGGATACAATGTTATCTAGTTAAATACGGTGGGACAAGTATGTGGTAGGGATGTTCCGAATATACAAAAATTCGTATTCGCGAATACGAATACCGAATACAAATACTCTTATGAATATTCGCGAATATGAATACGAATACGAATACATGACCTTGAGTGAATAATATCAACATCAACATCGTTTTTGTAGGCGCTGCAAATTTTAGAAACAGTATTGAAAATAGTTTTGTCTTTTATTTAATGTTATAGAATGGTTAATATTTTAAAAAAATGTTTTATTTAATGTATCAATACCTGTTTTATATTTTTATTAAAATTCTTATCTATATTTCTATAATTTTAATGTCAAATACTCGTATAATATTCGTGTTAATTTTGGCGAATACAATTACGAATACAAATATTGAAAATATAGCGAATACTCGCGAATACGAATACGAATACGAGTATTCGGAACATCCCTAGTATGTGGATTGTCTGACAGAGCCACAGCAGCAACTATCGCCGCTGTTCTACAAGACGTTGGTCTGATCTCAGAAAGCCACAAAGATAATGTTATTGACAGAAGTAAGATAAGAAGAGCTTCTTCAAAAGTTGTTGGTTTACAAGCTAGAGGCGATTTTATTAGGGTAACTTTAAAATCTAGAGAATCAATGCCTTCATTTAATACAAAAAAACATTTTAATCAATAAAAGTAATATATATTGGCGGGAGGGTAGGGTGGAACTCGCTTAGCAGCCACGTCCTCATGGTGAGTTCTGGGTTATTTGTTTTTATGATAATCAAGCGAAGAGCTGCTTTTAGCAATAGTAACCAGAACTAGCCTCTTTAAATCCACTGTTACACCTTTTTCTTAATAATAGATAAAAGAATAATCAAACACTTATATACATTTTATATACAAATGCCGGTAGAAGACAAAAAATATGAATTTACTTAAAAACCAATGTAACCAGGGGTACCTGAGCTAAGTTAATTTTTTTTTGCTATTAGGACATTTAAAAAAAAATAAAAAAGTTTCACCCCCTTTAGAGGGCAGAAGAAAACAATATAATTAAAAACGAAAAAAAACTGGTAATTAATGATCACTTGTAACAACTTTTCGCCACCATTAGAATTAAAAATTTTAAAATTGATTAAAATCGCTCCACCACTTTAATTGTATTTTTATTCCAATAAACCATATATAGTACTAAATGGGACAGATTTAGCTACAATTTGACGAACAGAATTTTTTTAAACGTCGTCATTTGTTGTGAGGTCACTGACAATTTTTTTATACCTATATCAACGATATTGTTGACTGTTTCCAAAATACTGAAGTATTGCTATATGCAGCTGATTTAAAGATATTCAAAAAAAGTACCAGTATGGAAGACTGCCTTAAATATCAAAGTGATCTAGTACATTTAGTAGAATACTGCCAAAACAATAAATAATTTTTAAATCATTCTAAATGTCATCAAATAACATTCACGAGAAATGTTAATAAAATTATGCACTTTTATCATATTTCTAATCAAAAATTATCAAAAGTGGAAGTGGTGAAGGACTTGGGAGCAATGTTTGATTCAAAAATGAGTTTTGACAATCACATCGATTTTATTTGTAAGAAAGAAAATAAAATGTTGGATTTATAGTCAGAACAACCAAAAGGTACAGTCGCGGCCATAAAAACCGGGACAGTTTTTTAACCTAATTTTCAAAATGCGGAAAGAAGTGCCGACTCTGACAATTCTAATTAATAAATGTCATCAAAAGTCATTGTTTAGATCTGAATAATGACTTTTGATGGCATTTATTAATTAGAATTGTCAGAGTCGGCACTTCTTTCCGCATTTTGAAAATTAGGTTAAAAACTGTCCCGGTTTTTATGGCCGCGACTGTACTTTACCAATTCTAATGGCATCATTACCGTTTATAACGTATATGTTCATTCCATCTTGAATTATTGTACTTGCATTTGGAACCCATGTTACTTGATCTACATTAATCGAATTGAAAAAATTCAAATAAAGTTTCTTTCTTTTTTTGTGTACAAAATGCCCGACTGTTGGTGAGACTTATTTATCATCTTGTAAATATTTTAAAATGCTAACAATCAGAGACAGAAGGTAGTTGAACGGTGTTACGATTTTTATGTATGTATGGTTTTATAAAAATATTAAAATTCGTAGTAGACTCACCCCCTTTGCTAGCTTAACCTAAATATACCTACGTATAGCCTACGAAGCAAATTAATTGTTTATAAAGTATTTTCACGAAGGAATTATAACTCAAATTCACCTCTCAATAGGATGTCCGATACAGTAAACCAATTAAATAATATTGATGCATTTCAAAATAACTTTGCTTTTGTAAGGAACCATATCAAGGATTCATGTCTCCAAAATTATTGTTGAATGTCAAAAAAAAATTAAAATAACACAAAAATTTGAAAAAATAAATAAAATGCAACTTTTATATATACCGGGTGACAATGAGATCAAGGCCATGCTTATATATTCTTTATTAATAAATCGATTTGGATAAAATTTTATGTGAAGATACTAGAGATACTTTCTGAGGAAGTCGGCTATTTTGAGTATATATATTTAATTGATCACCCTATATATTTTATGTTTTTTGGAATCTACAAGTCAACATGCATCTATTGGTATTACAAAATTTTCATTTTTGTTCAAACAAAAATTTTTTTTTATTTTTTTTACGATAGTAGGCTCGACTTGAAAAAATATGTTCTAATTGACTCTAGCAACTAATAATAATAGGAATTTTATCAATAAAATCAATAACAAACCCTTAATAAAAGAACAAAAGTTGCTAAACACGTTTTTTAAGAAAAAGTAACTTTTTTTAAATGGCACCTACTAAGGGCCATCTTTCCATTAAACCGCAAATTCAATTACCAATTTAACGCTATGCACCATGCACTACTTTATCTTTATCTAAAATGGAAGAAAAATTAATGGGAGCCAGTCATATGAGTAAATGATGGCCATAATCGCGAATGTAATACGATATTTTATCTACTCCTATGCAATAGGAGTTTTGTGTTCATATTTCCTAATTATGACATTTGTGACAGCTGTCAACTTCAAAGGTCATTTAATAATAAGAATGAATTTTGTGATTGGCTACAACCTATTGAATAATGAAAATAGAATTTTCTGATTGGTTGCAACTTGCAAACTATTGAATTATCAAAATAGAGTTTTATGATTGGTTGGAAACGGTGAATTAAGAATCATAATTCATGGCCATTATACAGTAGGAGTAGATAAAAGTTATAATTGATTTTAAATTGTTATTTGGCCCGTTTGCTATTAAATTATTTAAAAATATGACACAAGAATGAGATTTGATAGCACTAATTTCAAATCACGTAATATCCTGGTTGCTAAGTGAGGGGAAACTCAGGTTTGACACATTTATCGTATCCGTTGATAAGTTAACTTTGAAGTATTTCATTTGGTAATACACGGGGCGGCAAGAAAAAATAGGAGAAACCAGAAAAAAATGTTTTCGGAGGAAATAACTGTGACTTTATATTTGACACCTACTTTTAATTCTAAGTAACTTCTTCAAATAACATTTTTGTCAATTTTGAAAAATAAGAGTACTTTATTATTGAACTATTTTCATATTTTTGAACTTTCCCCGTATACGAAAGAATATATTTACATTTTGGCAAGTGAATTTTTAGTTTGAGAAGAGGTAGATACTTGTATCAGGAATAAAACTGTCTGATAAATGGATGTGTTCAAACTTATGTTTGATCATGGACCCGAGCTCCCTCTAGTCGCCCACTTCGCTTGGCCAGAATGTTCAAACTTATGTTTGACCATGGACCAGACAATTTAATAAAAAAGTGAGAAATCGTGTAAACACAAAAGTGCGTGTAATTAGGCTACAAAAACTAGTTCAACGCGTGCTACATAAGTTGTTAGTAAACAAGACTCGGCAGTTTGCATCGAGTTACAAGTTGCAAATTACTATAGGAAGAATTTCGCCAACTTTTGCGTTATGCGACATGCACTGGGTCATATTGCGACCACTTTGTATAATAATTACGCTACATGAAGTGCATGCTGTCGTGTTTTTAAATAACAAACAGCTTCCGGGATTGGACCGTGTCATGACTGAGAGACTTCATTAGGAGGAAAAAGCAAATGAGCACAGTAAGTCAACGTGTGAACCATGTCAGAGGTAAAAGTCGACTAACTATCGGAAAGGGAAAGGCGAGAATTTATAGGCAAGCGCTGTCGCGGTTCAGCAAATGTCGTCGCGGTTCAGTGGCGGTGGGCGGGGCTTAGGAATTAGCACTTTCCACATAGAAGGAGGGAGAAAGCCTTCGTCCCGATTGAGATTGTTAGGGTGTTTGTAAATCTCAATGTCTTGGCGAATCTTTCTGCTAAAGAAGAATGAGGATTTGCAGATGATGGAGGTATCATCAAAAGGGATCTTATGACCAGTATCGCGTTGGTGTTCGGCGATGGCTGATGATGAAATGAGACCCGACTTGAGACAGCGTTGGTGCTCAGAGATGCGAGTTTTCACTGAACGACCTGGTTCACCAATGTATACAGCATTACAAGAGCAAGGGACTCTATAACCTTTAGATGACATTGTGTTTAATTTATCTTTAGATGAAGAAAGAAACTGTGAGACTTTTTTCGGGGGTTTGAATACTGTTTTAATGTTTTGTTTTCGAAGAAACTTTCTTATGCGGTCGGTGACTTGATTGATATAGGGAAGAAAGGCTATTGTTCTAGGAGGATCGGGATTTGGAGGTTTGGGTGGCCGCGATTGATGGCAGACTGTATATCCCTAGCACGGTATTGTTATTCCTAAGAGCTTTCCGAATGTGGTTTAATTCAGCGTGGATATTATCGAGTTGGGATATGGAAACAGCCCGGTGTACAAGCGAATTGATAACAGAAAGTTTTTGTGTAGGATGATGGTGAGAATCGGCATGTAGATAGTGTGAGTGGGTTTACGATATACAGAATGACCAAGTTTGCCACTGTGTTGGAGAGACCTGTACACCTAAGAAAGGAAGGGAACCGTTACTTTCTATCTCCATGGTAAAGTTAATGTCTGGATGTTGACTATTGAGATGATTTAAAAAGACGGGTAAAATGTCTTTAACATATGGCCAAATAATAAAGGTATTGTGAACGTATCGGAACCAAACCTTAGGTTTCATTTCTGAAGATTCCAGAGCTACGGTTTCTAAAGCTTCCATAAAGATATTGGCAACGACAGCTGAAAGAGGAGAACCCATGGCCGCACCAAAGATTTGTTTAAAAAACTGGCCTTAAAATAGGAAATAAGTGGAAGAGAGGCATTTTTCTATCAGGGCAGGTAGACTTGAAGACGTCTCCCCATGTTTTGTTAACAACTATTGGATTATGACTATGGAATCGGGAATAGGAACTTTGGTAAAAACTCACAAGTAAATCCTCAGGTTCAACGCTTATATTGGATATAAGTTCAACGAAATGGGCTGAATTGCGAACATACGAGAGAGACTTACCAGTGAACTTTCTGAGGATAGTGGTTAGGTATTTAGCTAATAAGTAAGTAGGGGAATCTATGGTACTGACAATAGGCCTGAGGGGAATGTCTTGTTTATGGATTTTGGGAAGACCATAGAGCCGAGAAGGCTTTGAAGCGCGAGGAATCAACCTCTGTTGAATATCAGTGGGCAGATCTGAAGATTTTATGAGAGAAGTGACTTCCCGTTTGATTTTGGAAATTGGGTCGCAAGAAAGTAGGGCATAAGAAGAATCTTGGAGTAAATACTTAACCTTAGTGATGTACTCTGTTCTATCCATAACTGCAGTAGCATTACCTTTATCAGCTGACAAAATTGAGATGTTGGAATTGGAACGTGAGGTTTTGAGAGCATTCCTTTCGTATTTTGTAATGTTAGTTTTAGGTGGTTTAGATGATCGTAAACACCTGACAGTTTCAAAGCGGATAAGATCGGCAACGTCTTTAGGAAGCGTTCTCACAGTAGAATCCATCGAACTAATAATCTCTTCCCAAGGAATGCTTTTGGGGACTAGTAAAAAATTCAAACCTTTGGAAAGTATAGAATTTTTGCTAGGAGAGAGGGCATACGAAGAAATATTTATGACCGTCTTAGAACCACTGATCTGTAGAGACCTTAACCAATGACATCAAGGAATGAAACTTGCGAAGATGAGTCGCAGTTGTCATTTCTAATGTTTTTTGTGCCTGTGTGTAGGTGATTGAAGATTGAAGAGACCAGTCAAGAAAGCTAAGAGTATTGGATAATTCTAAATAAAGATCTAACAATTGTTTGAAATAACGGAATAACGGTTACCGTGCTAGGGATATACAGTCTGCCATCAATCACCATCTTCATCCACGGCCACCCAAACCTCCAAAACCCGATCCTTCTGCAGCAATAGTCTTTCTTCCCTATATCTACAAAGTCACCGACCGCATAGGAAAGTTTCTTCGAAAACAAAACATTAAAACAATATTCAAATCCCCGAGCAAAATCTCACAGTTTCTTCCTTCATCTAAAGATAAATTAAACACTATGTCATCTAAAAGTGTTTATAGAGTCGCTTGCTCTTGTAATGCTGAATACATTGGTGAAACAGGTCGTTCAGTAAAAACTCGCATCTCTGAGTACCAGCGCTGTCTCAAATCGGGTTTCGTTTCATCATCAGCCATAGCCGAACACTAACGCGATACTGGTCATAAGATGCTTTTTGATAATACTTCCATCATCTGCAAATCCTCATAATTTTTTAGCAGAAATAAGATTCGCGAAGCCATATTGAGATTTACAAACACCCTAACAATCTCAATCGGGACGAAGGCTTTCCCCTTCCTTCTATGTGGAAAGTGCTAATTTCTAAGCCCCGCCCACCGCCATTGAACCGCGACGGCATTTGCTGAACCGCGACGGCGCTTGCCTATAAATTCTCGCCTTTCTCCTTCCGCTCTGACTTGGTTCACACGTTGAGTAACCGTGCTCTTCTATCCCTTCCCTTGCAAAGAGTTTCGTTTCTGGCGTGGTTAACACGTTGAGTTACCGTGCTCTTTTGCTTTTTCCTCCTGATGAAGCCCCTTACGAAAGTGGGCGAAACGTTGAGTTCTTCGATATCTATCATGACACGGTGCAATCCCAGAAGTCGTTTGTTACTTAATGGCCGTGAAAACCTAAAAAATTATCGTGTTTTTAGTTTATGTTAATAGTAGGTTGAGGAAATAAGACACACATTTAATCAACAGTAATATCCCAAATGCATTAAAATAGCCGATTAAATTTTGACGTTTTCTGTAAGAAATAATATTTCTTCACGGCTAGCAGTGAAAAAACGGTTTTGGAACTCCATTTCCTTATTTACAACACATTAGGTGACTACATATTATGTTAGCAAATTAATGTTCGTATTTTATTTCTAGAATTTACATAAACAAAATCAATAATTATTCTTTTATTCTTTTTTTGACGGCTGTAGAAAAATAGTAGATTATGTTATTAGGAGTAAAAGTGATACTTTATGTGGCGAAGCTGAAGTTTATTTAGCCGAACGTTAGTGAGGCAAATAATTCAGCTAAGCCACATAAAGTCACTTTTACTCCGAATAACATATACTATTTTATCCGCAAACGTATTCAGGTAAATTTCAGGCGAGCACTGTACCCCTGCGCCAACCTCTGTTGTTCAGATAACTCGCAACTGTAATGATATATGAACATACTGAATCACCCGTGCTAATAGCACACAGCAGCTGTCACACCATAACCCACGGCGACAGATGTTCCGATCCGCTGCTTAAAGGTTTATTTAAATTAAAACTTTTTCGTACTTTTTTGAAAATAAAAACCGGCCTACGAACTAATTCTAAAAATTAGCAAAATTTTAAGCCATCATACAATTTAATCGGTCCAGTATCTTCGGAGGAGATAGCGAACAAACATAGAAAGAAAGAAAGAGAGCAACCATTTTGTCTGCTTAGGCAGATAAAGTGACACTTTTACGTTGTCAATAAAGACAAATAAGTTGTCACTTTTGTGACGTTTGCGGATAAACGTTGTTTGTATTTCGTGGCAAAATTCGTGTTTTTATGGCACGTTTGAATGACATTCTCACGCGCCATAAAAAGAACACTCATTTCGCGCACTTAATACAAAAATTACTATTTTTCTACAACCGTGTCTAAAGTAGATACTTTAAACACGTTAGTTAATTTGTAAAGTGTCGTTTTTTAAAAAGCAGTGCATACAAAGTTCATTACAAACCCTAGTGCATAAAAAGTGAAATGTATTTTGGGTTACCTATTTTACATAATCTTATTCTAGATGTTAATAATGAAAAAAACCAGAAAGATGTCATTTATTTAATAGAATTTTGTAATTATATGTACAAAACAATACTAATCGTGAAAAATTTACATAATTAATAAATTATTATTAGTAACAGTAATAGTGCATAGAAAGTTCTTTACAAACCCTAGTGCATAAAAAGTGAAATTTATTTTGGGTTGCTTATTTACAAAATTTTACATAATTTTGACAGTTCATCGATCACGATCAGTGGCGCCAACTTAAAAAAACTAATTTCAATCAACCAACCAGTTTTGTACCAAAATAAATAAAGCAATTGATAAAAAATGTGAAATGTTTGGTTGTAGAAAAAATCTAGTATGCATAAATAGCTATTTTAAAATTTCATTTAAAAAAGTCGGCTTTTTAAAATTAATTTCGGTGTGTGAAGTGCTACTTTATTCACTCAGTGAAAAAAAGTGACACTTTGCTTTTAATTTAGGAATTAACGATTCTAATTGGACGTTTCCTTAGTTACCAATAGACGTTTCCTTAGTTACCAGAACTGACCAAGACCAACCCACTTGACTAAAATGAAGGCAAATACAATTCTATAGGTACAAAATAGGCTTGGATTTGAATGTTTAATGAAATTTTAAAAAAAATTATAGACAACTCGTGTTAGCGTGCTTATTTTTCACGCGTGTGGAAACGAGTTGCACTTCTAACACTTGTGGTTTAAATAACTATTTATAAGAAGACAACTGTTTTTGTTCTGAAGTTTTTAATTGTACTCAAAATATGACTTTCTTTTGTGTTGCTCTAATTTTGCCGGTGTGTGTCGTATATGCATCGGAGAGACTACTATTTTGCTTCAGTGCTATTTGCATTTCAGCAGAATAACGCACTTCTCTCTCTCATTGCATAATCAACTACTATCATATTTCTGTAGGTACTTTCTTAACCGGTTGCTGGATATGACATTATATTGTGATTTGTAACTGCGATTGAAAAACGTCAAAGTTCAACATAATCTCAATAAATATCTAGTGTAATAGTATATTATGTTATTAGGAGCAAAAGTTATATTTTATGTGGCGAGGCTGGACGGGTTATCTGCCGAGCTTGCGAGGCAGATAAGTACAGCCGAGCCACATAAAGATACTTTTGCTCCGAATAACATATAGTATTTTTTCTTCAAACGTTTTTATAACAAATTATTTACAACTTTGTGAACAAAATTTGAAGAAAATTACTAGATTGTTAGATAATAACTTTATCTGCCGCTTGGCAATAAAGTCACAGTTTAGCATTATCAATCCAACAGTATAATGCCATATTTTACTGCTGTTTGAAGAAAAACGCCATTATACATCTGCACCATAAATACGATATTCTGAGTAATCTGCTGGGGTGGTACAGTTTGGTCTTTTAAGAATTTTTTACATTGACAATTGTTTATTAAAACCAAGAACACTATACTAACGAGATGCAACTTCTATGACGGCTGTATATGAAGGGTAAGGGAATAAAACAAGGAATGTCATAAAATCAACATTTGAAGAAAACTTGGTTTTTAGTATTATTTCTTTAATGTTAAATTGTAGAGACATGTTAAAGAAGAAATATAAACAAAAACAAACTTTTTACTGTATTACAAATGCTAACACAATATAAAAATGAAAAATATATTCACAGTTATTGAGAATACATGCAGATTGGTGATGCGTAAAAAAGGAATGGCGATATTATTTTTGGGACTTGTGTTTCCTATTCCTTGTTTTCTCTTTCTTCTCATGTGGAAGCTGTGTGTAGAATATGGCAGCATCTGGATTTTCACAGAATCCTTTAAGGATTTGAAGATTCAGGTACTTATCTTCATTTATTGGAAGAAGTTATAAGAAAAATAATAAAAGCTTTCAAAAAAAGAGTTAACGAAAACACTACATGAAAAATTCTTACCATAATAACTTTGTGTAGGAAGTATAAATTATTTTCAGCCAGTATGGTATTTTGATCATGCTGATTACCACTTTTGGCAATAGGAGATTGTAGCCAGTGCCCGTTGTAAGTAGAACGGTGACTCAATAAACGAATATGTTCCTTGGAACAATAAATTTCTCTTATGCTTTGTATAGGAAAGGGACATTTTATTAAAAAATTATTCTTGAAAAATTCATTCCAAGCTCTAATCATTGTTTGCTGAACCTCGACAACAGTAAATGGACAAGGATTCTTTCGGGAGCAGCTCAGAAGCTCATACCAATCATTAGGCAATTCCATTCTTTTTTTGAGGTTAACGAGTCCCATATTTTTGTCGCACTCAATGTCCCCTTATTGGAAACGTAATTTTTGTTGAGTGCAGTCTTTTAACAGTGTGTACCATAAAATGCATGAACCTGAACATTGCAAAGTTTTTATTTTGTCCTCCCGCTGAGTCGCAAAATATATGCACATGGTTTGTATCTGGATGAAGGTAATTCATAATGAAATCGAAAAGAAAAGAACAGACTTCATCTGACCCCTTTTTACCAATACTCTCTGGATATGTGTAGAAAATTGCCATGCCTGTAGCAAGAACATGTATGTTAAATGAGTACATAGACAGCTGTCTAAGATAATAAACGTCGTTAGTAGGTATGTTTGGTAAATAAACGTTTTTTTGAAAATCTATTCAAATAGCAACAAAATCTGTATTAGTTTTTGCTTGTTTCTTTGCTTCTTTTTTCCTGTCGTAAAATGCGTGTGCCTTCTTTTTGTGAAGTACGTGTTGTGTTTATAGTATTTTGATTTGCTTATCTGACTTTCCTTCTTTTTTCAACTGATTTACTTCTGCAGTATATTTGTCACATATAATGCATGTGTCTGTTCTTGGGTAACCAAAACTTATATTGAATTTGGTGTTAAATGTCGTCCTATATGTGTCATACGAAGTTTTTAATGAAGGGTACATTTTCCTAAACATTTCATACATTTTCTTGATATTAAGGTCTTCAGGCAAATAAAGTTTGTTTCAATCATGTAAACTGTAGTGAGACAAATGCCCTTTAAAAGAATTTATATGACCCGTTATTTTCTTGTAAGTATCTTCAGGAAGTTTATTAGTTGAGGAACTATGCTTGCCTCTTTGGTCTTTTGGAGCTAAACCTTTACATTTTAAGGACTTTTGTAAGTACTCTAATTTTCCCTTTGTAATGCCATGAATGCTCATAAAAGCTTTATAGCAGATAGCAATTTCTAGAACTTGATCACCACGTTTAACTCTTATTTTTTTACTCTGTAAGAATATGTATAGTATTCCAACCAGAAATTGGAAACTTATTTAAAATCAGGCCAGCATTGAGAACAGTAAGTCACTTCGTAATTTAATTCATAAAATTACTGTTTGATTGTCATTTAGTGACACTTCGATAATAACCTTAAAATTTGACAGATGCATTGGGAAGTTTGGAAGACATATACGTTTTTCAACATTTTCTGTGCTACTATACGGTTTTAAAAACCCAACTAGTACCTACTTAAATCATGCACAATATTACAATGCCGTAACAAAACAGTTACATGTACAATTTGCCGATGAACTGAAATTACTTGAAAGCTGATTGACATTAGAATATTATTTACTGATTGTATGAAACGAACTTAGACATGACTTACACGTTTCATGGTGTACTGAATTTTAAATAGCTTTCCAATTTTTGGTTGGAATACTATACTATCATGATACATAGCCTCCTGCTCGGCTTTACGGCTTCGACGTCTTTGAACAACCGTGACTGAAATTAACCCGCACAGATATGCATTTTGTTCATTACTATCAGACATGGCATTAAAATTACGTAGAATTTGCTTGCGTTCAATTTCTGTTGTATTTTCAAAACACTTTAGTCTTTTGCAATGACACGGATCACCTGATTCATGAGATGAGAGCTTCAGTTTTTTCATTACTTCCTGCATTCTACCCATCTTTTTCCTGTCTTTGTCGACACAGTTTCAAAATGCTTGTTCTCTGAAGTCATATTTTCAACACTTAACCTCACTTTTGCACACTGTTACCCTCTAACTATTAACTGCAAGAATAAACACGAAGACTTATTATATTGCTAAAGAAATTCGATGTAATTCAAGTTTGGACATTCCTTGTTTTATTCCAGTAATGCATGGTCATTCCCACTTTTATTCCAGTATAGCAATTTTTGTACCTACGATAACACGGACAATTCTAGTTTTATTCCAGTGACTATTCAACGCTATAACATATAAGCCAGTCACATTGCAGACATTTGCTTTTTTCAACCAATAACAGCAGTATATCGCTGAATATTGGGCACCATGCAAAATATTCACAAAACAATGTACGTGCTCAAAAAATAAATAGCCTTGTTGCGAAGTATCGCTTAGCAACGATGTTCTGTCCTTAGTGATATCGCTAGGTTACGTAACACTAAACCCCAACATACTGTGTGGCTTGTTTTAAAATTTTTAAAATGCTGTGTTTTGGAAGTATTAATATTGTTAAATAGTCGTCCCAAATACCACTCGAAGGGGATATATTTTTTTTTAAATATTTTGCCATTTCCATAGAAATTATTGCAAATTTCACTCAACAAAATCACATTTAAATGTCACTCGCCTTCGGCTCGTGACATTTTTGATGTGATTTTGTATCGTGAAATTTAAACGCAATAATTTTCATGGAAACGACAAAATATTTGTCAAAAATATATCCACTGCTTGTGGTATTACCCTTGAGAATTTGTACCAAGGAAGTACCACAAAAAGTCAACAGGTTGCGCCAAAAACCCCAATTTAGTAAGGTCACTAAATAACGTTAGCTACGCTAACACAGGTAGGGAAACACCATTTGACAGGTTCAAAAAACGTGCAATGTGAGGTGGTCAAAAAATGTGCAGTGTAACATTAATTTCACAATAATGTCAATAATATTACCTAAACAGAATTAAACGGCAAGAGACGATGTGAAACGTAAGGAATCGCTGGTAGCGATTAAAAATCCTCGTTAACGAGCAACCTAATATTGAAATATAAGTCAATGTGTCCTTTTTTATCTTCTTTGTTGTGTTTTTGTACATAGAAAACGAAAATTGACAACATTTTGCGTTGATCGACACAGAGATTACGTACAATAACTCAACAATTTTTTTTATATTAATAATCAAACTGTTGTATTTATTACACCAGTTAATTTAGAGGAATAGAATATTCAGTGTTACGTAGCCCATAAATTCTCTTTAATTTGATGCAATAGTCTTTGGCATTAAGACATTTATATAGTTTATTATAGATTTTGATTTGGACTAATGCGCAATTTTCGCAAAAAGCATTTTACTTTAACTCGTTGACATTTACTTATGCAAACGAAAATTCGGCATTCGCTTACACAGAACACTGTGGAATTTTATGAGGATTATTTCATTCCACTTCATATTGGGGCTACTTTCAATAATAAAGGACTTAGAAGCAATTTTGTGTGACTATGTGTGATTTCGTAAAACGACTTTTAATGGCGGATTTTAAAACAACCAATCAGAAACAGGACCAAAATTGACCACACTGTCCTTATATAGCCACTGTACGTGTACTACTTCGGTCATTTTCGTTCGTTTTCGCTGCCGTTCGAGAGTTGGAAGCGAGCTAAATTAACCTGTAATCGCGGTTAAAAGTCAGTTTACGGTTGTTAATCCAATGGAGTGTATTTCAAGTGTGTTATTAATTGTTAAAACATGGTTCGAATTTCCAGCTACACTCAGGAAATATTTGACATTATTGACAGTTCACGAGTTTTGTGAATGGATACGGGTACCCCACGACCGCCTTATTTGTCAACTTTTAGCGGTCCGCTTCGAAACGGGAGTTACGGCTCCTTAGTATAGTCTTCTTGATTAAAACTAACAGACAATTACCTATATAATTCTCTAAAGAGTACACCAAAAAATTTAGACCGACCAATTTTTAAAAATTGTTGGTGACGTCACAACAAATAACGAAGTGAAAAAAATTTTGTTTGTCAAATTGTAGCTAAAACCGTCCCATTTAACACAACATATAGCTTTTTTGTAGTAAAATACAATTAAAGTCGCTATAGTCTTGGGCCGTTTTTGTAGAACAGAATGTATACTTTTCGATTCAAAATAAATTCCCAAATCCATCCTTGCAATATTGACAGAACGTTTTGGGGCACCTTGTAAAGAGCTAGTTGAAAAGAAGTTAGTGTCATGGAGGTTTAAAGTTTCTCTTTGTAGTCCATTTCATGCTGTTTCTCTAAAGGAGCAGCCGTTAATAATTACACCGTGCCGAGCAATTATAAAAAGGAGGTGGAGTTCAGTGATGGCGCCGAATTCAAAAAAAGATAATATATGTTCAGATTCCCAGCTGTTGTCTAAAATGCTGCCACGACCAAATGGCGAAGTTCCATGCACAGCTTTGGCAAAAATTTACTGCAAAACGGGCAAATTTAGTAATAATTTCTCGCGCGGAATGGAGCGGGTGATGCACAGCGAGTCCTCCCGCCGCGGAAAGCGGCCTCGCGAGCTTCTGGTAGAGCTTGTACTTCTTATGACATGCTAATTTATTTAGCATTTGAAACTAAAAATAAATCAGCATGAAAAGTTTTCCTTTAAAATGGGAATTTTAATGTGCCTCCCTAAAAATACCTATTACTACGCGACTGATACCGTCTATTGGCGCATAACTGTAGCCACGCCTATGTACTTCTTGCTTTGAAGCCACTCTAGTAGAAGGGTATAGTATTCCAACCAAAAATTGGAAAGCTATTTAGAATCCAGTGCATCATGAAAAGTGTAAGTCATGTCTAAGTTGGTTTCATACAATCAGTTATTAATTATATTCTAATGTCAATCAGCTTTCAAGTAATGACAGTTCATCTGAAAATTGTACATGTAACTGTTTTGTTAAGGCATTGTAACTTTGTGCATGATTTAAGTATGTGCTAGAGTTGAGTTTTGAAAACCGTATAGTAGCATACAAAATGTTTAAAAACGTATATGTCTTCCAAACTTCCCAATGCATCTGTCAAATTTGAAGGTTATTATCGAAGTGTCACTGAATGACAATCAAACAGTAATTTTATGAATTAAATTACGAAGTGACTTACTGTTTTCAATGCTGGCCTGATTTTAAATAGCTTTCCAATTTCTGGTTGGAATACTATACACCTACATTTAATTCTGTTCCGTTTGCAAAAAAAATCGGAGAAATTATTAAAGAGCTCGTAAAGCTTATAAAGCAAAAATATTAAATATATAAAAATTATGCATTTAATGTAAAAATATATATAAAAAATGATAATTGAAGTATTTAGTGCTTTACGTTATCACTTCTATACATACTATAAAATTGTGACGTTAGCGTCGGCCGAAATTATTATTTACGATTCAAAATGCGTTCGAATTTGGTCGCCGCCAAAACTTCGTCACAATTCAAGGATAACATCGCGGAGCGCGAGTTTAAGCGAAGAAACCATCGAGGTGCGCGGGCTCGCGGGCGTTCGTCTTCCGACGCATTCCCGCCCCAATTCCAGCACAGACGGAGGAGATGGGTAATGTATAAATAGACGCAGCACCCACTGGAAAAGTTACCTTTTGACTTTCAGTCTTGGAACCAATCTTTCCCAGAAATTCCCGAATTCCTGCTAGAGATCAAAGTGGCTCATTGAATTAAATGTCTGTGGTCTCCACCGAGCCGATTCAGGAGTTATCTTGTCTAAAACTCAGACGTGGTTCGTTGATCGTATACGCCTGTCTGGGATTTGGATACTTTTTTTCTTCGAATCCGACGTTGTCTAAAACTCAGACGTGGTTCGTTGATGGTATACGCCTGTATGGGGTTTGGATACTTTTTCCCTTCGAATTCGACGTTGTCTAAAACTTGTACGTGGCTCGTTGATGTTATACGCCTGTTAAGAGTTTTAGACCTCCTTGAAACCGTTTCCCGAAGATTTTCACGCAATTAAATTAAAAAGCGAGACCCCCCAGGTCTTTACATAAACTTGAACCATTTGTGAGGTTAGGTGCCCGCAACGAAACCCCCGTAATTAACGTACCCGTAAAGATTCAGAGCTTCACTCACCTGGAGGAATCTCGTTCTGCAGATTTCCTAAGCCTTCCGCAGTGCCCCAATTCACAGTATATAATCTTCCCGAGATCTAAGCCGAAAATTGTGAGGTTAGCTTTAAACTAGAAGTAATTCATGTAGCTTAAAGGAGGTTTTACTCACCTTGAATAACGTAACTAGAGAGCTCCCAGTTATTATCTAGAAGCCCCCTTGAATTTAAGTAACAGCTTGAAAACGCAAATTTGGCTTAAAACTCATCAGTTGGCACAGATAATATTTAATTCCGCCGTCTTTTCACTTATCACACGAGAGTTTACGGGCACTGCAGGATAGCTTCGACGCACCGGGATTACGCCTTACATCAAGGTCAATCTCAACATCCCCGAAATAAAAACAAATATAACTTTATTTCATGCCCACGAAAAAAGTAAATATACTTAACCTGGTTTCTGTTTCCAGTTTAGCCGAGTAGAGGACGCTCCCCGAACTACGAGCTCTCCCGTTCTACGCACGAGATTGTACGACCGAGGAAGTATCGTGGCTTGCCTAACCCAGTAGGCGCTAAGAAAACGTTAAAATCCAGATCTTTTATTTGAAAATACATGGAATATTTTAGTTATTATTTTAAACTGTAAACAGGTATATAAAATAAACAGCTTTATTTGATGTGTACTTGATTGTATATTTGAGTTGAAGAGACTGAACCCTGGCATCTGGATATCTGGCTGTAATATTCTCTTTGAAAATTTCCTTAACAATGGTAATTATTTATTGCTCGAAAATAAGCAAATAATTAGTAAGATCAGACTGTTATAAAATGTTAATTCATTGATTATTAATTTTATCAATGTATGCATTCACGTGCTTACTGTATGCTAATTCATTAATGCTCATAAATAAATAAAAAATGGGAATACATTTCAGTTTCTAAGGGGAATCCTCTAATTATTAAGAATTTTATAACGTATTTTATCTGTTTAAGTTTTTATGATTATCACAAATGTGAATCTATTTAACAATATGTAGTGGGTGTTCAATTTCTAAGAATTCTGTTTAAAAGATAAACTTCTTTTAGTGTAAATTTTTGTTTATTTGCAGTTTATGGGAAGGCAAAGCTATCATTTAACTGAAATTTTAGATTTTGCGTGCAATCATACTAACTTAAATTTTATTGTAAACACCAACAATTAAACTTGTGTATTTACTCAGTTTTAACCTCTTGTTATCAATTAGAAAATATTGGAATATGATATCCTAATAATATAAAATCTGAACAGTTGTCAATTATTCTAAGAAAATAGATATAAAATTTAGGAAACTTGAAATGTTAGCAGTGAAACATTTGTAGAATAATTTAGATAACCACTACATTAGAACTAGTTACATAATTTATGATGACAGCACTGGAAGCTAGGCAACCCAAAAGACGTCTAAGTACGATAATACTGGTATAGTATTCCAAGCAAAAATTGGAAATCTATTTAAAACCAAGTATAGGGCATTCACTAAACACAAAAACATATAATTTTTTTTGAAGTTGGCATGTGCATATAATTTTTCTACTAGGGATTCTGTATTTTGTTTTGCAAAGGTTTGCACGCCTGCATACTGGCAGATTTGAATTGAAAAATGTCATTTAAAATTTCTCATTGTCAGTGTCAAAGTAGATATTTTTCTAGAAATTCTTACCTAAAGTTTCATAAAATGTAATAAAGATACCCATTAGTAAACGCTACGTCAATAGTATCCAACGCAGTATTTGTATAATATCCTTAAAAGTAGTTAATTACAACATTTATGACAGATGGGTAGTAAATGTCACACCCTTAACCTATTTGTTTTAGTAACTTTTTGTAAGTACATTCCTAGACAAAGGTGAATTTTGGAAGTACACTCATGAAATTTTGGTTATCAAAGGCCACTTTGTGTTTTTGTGTTTAGTGAACAGACTATAAGTACACTTCTCTGCAATAAAATTAAGCACAAGTCTTATGACTATTTTTCACAATATTCTAATTTGTATAACTCGGGTCTATTTTAATTGCCTAGCAGCAGTTTCAATAAATGATAAAACACACATAACTTGAAAATAAAACCTTTATTGAAAAAACAAAGCTAAAGCCTGTAAAAAACAAGCTATTATAGTCCGGTCAAAATAGACATTCAAGGTTACAATAATTCGCAAGAAGCTGAATATTGGTACACATGTTGAGAACACCATCATAAACAAATTGTGAAAAGTCCCCATCGATCCCACGTGTGCAAAAAAAATTATTCAAGGTCAAAGTTCGCAAAAACCGGTTTTTTGCATTTTTAGCCAAACGGTCAGTTTTATCATAAAAATATGTCAGACGAAAATTGTAGATCATGCAATTATCTATAAAACTTGTTCTTGCACTTTTTTTTCTAAGAATTTCCATTTCTGAGATATAGCGATTCTAAAAGTTGAAAGAGTCGTGTTCTCCATAATATGCACACGTTTCCACGCCACCTGTGAGGTAGTGTATTTGGCTCGTTTTTTTTAACGTGGTTTCCCCGGTAGCCTATCCCATGATGTAATTATGTAATGGAACTTCAAGTGCTGTCTTCTCTTTCTTCTCATTCTCCTTCTTCCGCTTTTTCTCATTCTTCTTTATCTTCTCCGTCTCATTCTCCTTCTACTTCTTCTTCTTCTCCTTCTCCTCCTCCTTCTTCTTCTTTTTCTTTTTCTTCTGCTTCTTCTTCTTCTGCTTTTGCTTCTGCTTCTTCCTGCTGGGTGCAAGTGAATTGTTGTAACAGCGAAGCATCAGTTGTCTTGTCGCTGATGTCGTAAGAATCCTCTTCTGTTGGAGATTCAACATTAGAGCAGGACTGGCTTTGACACCTGGTGCATTTTTCAATTATAATAATTTTATCACCATACTTCAACTTTAATCGTATCTTAATGGTTCTGTTATCTAAAGTTGAATTTTCGCAAATATTTTTTAATTCTTCTAATGTAAACTGACAATCATCGCTATTGTCAATGTATGTAAATATTTCTTCCATTGCAAGATTCGTAGGTTCATCTTCAGGACGACCGACTTTACCCCCAGTGGACGGTCTCAAGAAGGAAATGTAGCAATCATTATGATACTTAGCCTGAGCAGCAACTAAATCATATTCAAATTTAATGCGAGCAGTAACAGCTCTTGCTACATCATCAGAACGAGTCTGAGCTACTTTCAGAACAGATTCTTTGAATAAAAGTGTAGCAACTTTACAAATTCTACGCCGATATTTCACTGCTTTTTTTTTGTCATACTCTTCATTCAATTCATCACCGCAAAATAAGCACTTACACGTGTTCTAGTACGAAGAGGACTTATTTTAGATGTACTGGCTTGTTCCTCTTTATGTTGTCTTTTAACTGCAGCAATAGTACTCTTCCGAGTGTACTTTTTACGACACTGCACGTGAATTGTCACATATTTCTGGTCTTTCAAGTATTCAGAAAATCCATTATCTCTTTCAACACTTGCATCAATCAACGTTTTCATGCCACGATCAACAGTAACAATTTCACTTTCAGTCAAATCTTTATTACAAATGAAGCAAAATTGCGAAATTTTTTTGGGAGATCAATATTTTAACTTATACTATAGGTCCCGTAATGTATACAGGGTGTTTCATAATATATGCGCAGGACTTCAGGATGTGATAGCTAGTCCAAAAATTTAAAAAAAAGTTTCTATTAACTTACCCTCTAAAATGCACAATTTTCGAGATACAGGGTGTTGAAATTGAAAAAAAAAATTCGTTTTTTGCGAATATCTCCGGAACTGTTTATTGTACAGAAAACAGCTTTTGTAAGCATTTTCTACTCATAATAAGCTATGTTTTGTGCGAGAAAAAAATTTTTTTAAGTCATAATTGGTGAAGATTTTGAAGGGGTAGTGAGTGTTTTTCTCCCCAACTTCTACGCCACTGGAAAAAGTACAGTTTTGAGACGCCCATTTGAACCGCCAATGTTTTCTACATAAAAAAGGTACTCTTGGTCATAAGCTCTAAAGTTGACCGTTTTCGAGAAAAATCAGCTTTTATGTTGAAAAACATGGTCAATTTTTTGAAATATTTTTTTTGTGTGCTTAATTTTATTTCAGAGAAGTGTCCATCATGGAAAGTGTAAGTCATGTCTAAGTTGGTGTCATACAATCAATACATAATTTTCCAAAGTCAAACAGCTTTCAAGTAATGACAGTTCATCTATAAATTGAACATGTAATTAACTGTTTTGTTAAGGCATTGTAACATTTTCCATGATTTAAGTTACCTACGTACTAGTTGTTTAACCTCAGTTTTTAAAACCGTATACTACTAGCATAGAAAATGTTGAAAAACGTATATGTCTTTCAAAATTCCCAAATGCATATGTCAAATTTGAAGGTTATTTACAAAGTGTCACTGAATGACAATCAAGCAGTCTGCTCTGATCTTAAATAGCTTTCCAATTTCTTGTTGGAATACTCTTTTTATAAGAAAGCTATCTTTTGAATTCGGCGCCATCACTAAACCACACCTTCTTTTTATAATTGGTCCGCACGGTGTAATTATTAACGGCTGCTCTCTAAAGGTCTAAACAGTGTTGCCAAGTCTAGTGAAATTTCACTAGATCTAGTGATTTTTAGTCAATCTATTGATTTAGTGATAACTTTTGCCAAAAGAGAGTTATCTAGTGATTTTTCTAGTCTATTTTATAAAAAAAACCAATAATAAAGCAAAAATTAATTCTCTCCTTTCGCCGTTGTTGCAGATTACTACCTACTATTATTGTTCCAATCTTAGAAATTAGTTTTCGCTGTCACGGGCAGATGGCAGCCTGAGATTTGAAATGCGAAGGTAAGTAAATCCCATGAATTACTTAACACAAAATACGGATTTCCCCGGTTCAAACTAAGTGCCCGAGACTATAAATAGGACTCCCAAAGCGAATTGTTCACATTTGCAGTTTTACTTTCGGTCGAACGTAAAAAAAAATTGTTAAAGATCGAAGTGTGCTGTGTGACCACTGTGACTCAAGTATATTTAAATAATGTAAGTATTCTTTTTGTATTAAAAAAAATGTCATGTTTATTCGTCAATGAAATTTATAACTAATTATATTTTTTTTTTCAATTCTGCGTCAACAGAATGAGAAAATTTCTAATAACTTCACAAAAGAAATCCCGAGAATCTTTTCCTGAACCAAGTACAAGTACCCAAAAAGTGGCAAGTACTGACGTACCTGGCCCGTCTATGGAAGGTGGATTTTCCGATGAAGGTAAATCATTTCCAGAGTCAAGTACAAGTATAGAGGGAACTCAAAATCTGGACCTTTCTGAAAATAAGGAACCTTCCGATACTTCAGATATTAGTGAAGATACACATACTTCGAAAAAACGTAAATTCTACACCCAAACATACAAGCCCGAATGGGAACAGGTGGAAGATTTTAAAAATTGGATAGAGCGCAGCGAGCGTGGTAACCATTATTTTAGATGTAATATTTGCTTTAATGATTATTTGGGGGTATCTTCTTCTTCTTCGACGTTTACTTCTTGACAGAAGTGTCGTGACTGCATATTTTCACTGCCATGTTGTTGCTTTCTTAACAATATATTTCCATTTTTCTCTATTGGTGGCATTACGGGTAGCTTGTTGGATATCGGTGTTTGTGATTTCTTTTATTTGATCAGACCATCTTCTTGGAGAGCGACCTCTTGATTTTGTTCCTTCTACTCTTCCATACACAATTAGACGTTCAAGATTTGGGGGTATAGGTGCTATTAAAAGACATAATGACTCTAAAATACATAAACAAAACGCCGTATCTGTAAAAGGGCAACTCACCTTAACAAAGAAAACTTTTCAATTCACTACTACCAGCGATAAAATTCTAAAACAAAATCAAATTCGAATTGCTGCTTTTATAGCAGATCATAATATATCAATTAACACTTCCGATCATTTGGCAGAGTTAATCAAAACTATTGTTAGCTTGGGAATAGAATCAGATCAAATTCGCAAACTGTCATGTAGCAGAACCAAATGCACTGCATTAATTAACTATGTAATTGGCAAAACCAACTTCTAAATATTACTTAAGAAGTTGCAGAAAACGACAGAATTCTTTACTAGCTGACGAGTCTACAATTCAGCTGTCAAACATTTAGCGATTGTTGATCGATACCATCAAAATTTTAATATTAAAGATAATTTTGCCAGAAAAGTGTTATGATTTTGTTATTACGGATGCAATAATAGAAAATCATAATAACAAAATGTATGATTAAATTAAATATTGTATAATTATTGTAGGTGTACTTTGTTATTCATTTATACTTTTTATTATATTTTTCAACATTTTATCTTGATCGTGTTTTTGTTTATTTTTTATAATTGTTGTAAAAACTCTAATAAAAATATTCTAAATATTTTGTTTTTTAATTTCCAGATTTTTTTGACGATTAAATTAATCTAGTTAATTTTTTGTCAATTTAGTGATTTTTTTCCAACGCAAGCTAGTGATTTTTAGAATTTTGACCTGGCAACACTGGGTCTAAAGTAGGCGTATTGCACTCGAGTAGACCAAGCAACGAGAACCGAATTATAACAAAACAACTATTTGAATTTAATACGGCTTCGTTTGAATACTGTTCAAGTTGTGAAAGTTATAAGAGCCGTTTTTAATACAGTTCATACGAAGCGTTGTGAAAATTAACTCGTGATATGTGTAGCACACTTATCAATCGTTAGTCAAGTGGTTGATCGTGATCGTTACAGGAATTTAGTTTGATTCAGACTACTTGCTGGTATATCTGTAACATAACCTAAAATACTTAAACTTCGTGGTTACCATATTAGTTATTGTTTTGTGGTTAACATCGAGTGTCTTGTATGGTATGTATGATGTACAGTCTGACGGCATATACTGCATAGGAACACGCCAATGGTGCTGCTCAGCGATTCTTTGTCGAATCGGTCTCTGCACACATTTACATCATTCTGCTCAAGTTATTTATCTACATAAAACCCTATATTATAATTCATGGTTCGTTTTCGTTTATAGTCCCACATAAATTTAGTTTATAACCAAACTTAAAGATCATCCCTGTGCTGCATAATCCGTCACACTGAACAATAGTTTAATATTCGTAAATTAATATATAAGTAGTAATTAAATGATCGACAAGCATTCGTCACATGAATTTTCTCTTCTTTCAGAACCTTGACAAAACTTCAAGTGTAGCATCCGATGGAACAGCGACAAGATGCCTTTTCTGATTGTGTAGATTCTATACGTAAGTTTTTTTGAGGAATTGCTGATATTTTTATTGAATTTTAAAGTAGACATGTTCCGATTAATTATGGAATAAAATATCCTTCAAATGGCCCTCGTGATTCCGGACGCAGACCTTTGTTCTTATGATGAAATTATATATGACGTTTTCTTAGAGTCGCGGCTCTATCGTATTAATTACGCTTTGGATATCGGCATTGAGCTTAGGAATTGTTTGAGGATTATTCGCATAGACCTGAGATATCAAAAACTCAAAACAAAGAAGTCGCACGACGTCAAATCGTACGGTGGCTAACTCCCCTTGGCGTTTCCGAAGACAGTGCGGTCCAAAAACTGTTTTCCCAATAAATTAATTATTTCACACGCCTTGTGGCAGGTTGTGTCATCCTGCTAAAATCACATGTCTTCCAGGTTCTTACCTTGCACTTGAGGTCACGAGAACTTTGTTATCACGTGTATTGATGTTCGCATATTTTCAGCGAGACATTCGCAGTTGCAATGTTTTCTACAACCGGCCGGAACGACAACGCACAGGAGATTTTCTGTCCATAATTGATCCAATTTTCCCCAATTTCTTAATCAATCTTTGAACAGTGGGCAGATTTGGTGCACTTTCATGACTGAAAATTCCACGAACTTTGCGAACGGTTTCAGCGTAACTTTCCCCATTTTTGAAATTGGTTTTCTTGATGATAAGGCGTTGCTCTTTCGTGTAGCGCTTCGTAACTAAACATCGGAACAATCATAGATGACAAATGTAAAATTTTTAGGGTTGCAACTTTTACAGAAAGAAATGCTGCGAAATTTAAAAATTGCGTTCTTATTGAAACATCTCTTAATTTTAAGCACTTCTCTCTTGAATATTGGAAAAGATTGCTAGCAGTCATAAAGCATTCAACTCACTCAAAAACACAGTGAATTTATTTTAACGCGCAATGTAGTCTAGTGCTACACAACACGACTATCCATTCATAAAACTCGTGAACTGTCAATGTCAATTTTTTAAAATATTTGTCGAGTGTACCATGGTGTAACGTTCCGCAGAATGTGGGCGGACCTCAAATTCAACCAATAGGACATGGTCCGACAAATGGCACGATTGGGAGTGTTAGTTGTTAGTGTTATTTTTGGGGAGACTCTAGCGAGTCTAGCAAGTAGGCCTTTATAGGCCCTTTTTGCCAACCCCATGAACAAGGTCTAGGCATGCAGAGTACCAGGTACCTTTGTCCTACTTAGAATTTTGCCGAGACTAAGGAGTTCCAACCTTAGCAAGGGATCTTTTACATGCTACACATCGTAGTAACATGGGACCCACGGCTTTACATCACTTCCGAATGATGGCATTCTGTAGAGGTTTTCATCCGCATTTTTTTATTTTTAAAAACCTCACCGGGATCGGGGATCGAATTCTCGACCCTTAGATCAGTAGCCAGAATGCTTACCACCGAGCTATGGAGCCCGGCTACGATTGGTAGTACTGAAGTGTATTGTTGAAGACGCTGTCGATGTCAAATTCGAGGTTAGGTTTTGCGTCAGTTGGTGTCAGATTGACGGAAAATGTAACCTGCTAACCCCGAATTTGACATCGACTGACAGTGCCAGCAACATATACGATTGCAACCATGGTTACACCATGATCGCAGCCGTGATGGATTTCCTGAGCAGGACCATCGGGGATTGGTTGACATCTCCCCTCTATTTTCTGAACGACTGCCCATCTCGGGAGCGTTTCACCTTGTATTCTTTACACCATGGAGTGTACCTGGAAATTACAGTTTATTTGGGAATGTACTTCGGAGTTAGTGATTTCTAGTAATATTTAAAGTTAGATGATGTTACATGTGTCAAAAGTTAAACGAAGTTTAAAAAACTTGAACCTTAATAGTTCTTTACTATGGAAGTGTGCTTACACACACGTATATTAATGACGGATTATCACACATGTATTGTACAAAATTTTATCTACAGCTGCTCAAAATTGAGAAAAGTTTATTAAGGGGGATAAGGAGAGGGGTTAGGCAACACAAAAAAAAACATTCTGAGAAAAACGCTGCGTTAGTTAAATTTAAGGATAAAACTTAAATTGTTGCGTATAATATCACAGCCGCAGAAATTAATTTGGAGAAACGTTTGCTAATTGATTTTGATACTATGAAATAGCGTTATGCTGTCTGGCATTTATTTTCTTCAAAAAGCTATTAAATAATTAAAAATGGCAAAAAGAATACTTTTATTCATTGGACCATACGGCTAAAGGTTGAAAAGTTTTAAAAATAGACCCCACTACAGCATACGTAAAGGTTTTTATAGGAAAGTTGTGCCTTCGTAACCGTTTTAATAAAATTCCTGATATGGTAATTAATTATAAGGAACCAATATAACACTTTTTGCGAGTATTTTTAATCTAAAGTTGGAAGTATTATAGGCAACTTAACTAACAGCTATTTTTGTTTACGAATAACAGGTATTGGAATGTACTAATCCCCTAATAGGTACTTACTCTAATCCCTTTTTGGTTTATCAGGTAAGAATCTTTAAACACTAAATACTTTTAAAGGGTCTCTTTTTAGAATCTATGATTTTGTAAATGTTTTAATCTTCTAAAATATCCTTTATCTAATAGAGGTGTCTGTCCTGGACGCTGTTTTGTCTGTCTGGGACGCTGTTTCAGCAGCCAAACCGTAAGAGATAGAGAAAAAAGTTATTAAAGTTATATGTTTGGAATGGTCATGTCAGGTCAGGAACCGAATTTCAGTCTCTAACACTAATTATTATCTTAATTATAATCCTAACTTTTTAGGTTAGATTCTAGGCAAATTTTATCAAGGCGAATGCGACTGGTAGTTTGCTACCAACAATGACGTCATATACGTACGTGTGGTGAATACGCGTTCTATTTGCAAAACGGTCTTTTTTGTTTTATTAAATGAGACATTTGTCTCACTGGACTGCTAGTTAATTAACTATTAGGTAACCTTTTCTTGTCAAATTAAAAAAAAATGCAGGGACATACATTTATTTACTGAAAATGAGTACGGCGTAAAAAGCATGCAAACAATAATTAATTATAAGCAGTTATAAATAAATACAAACTTGAATTAATATCTAAATACAGCTACATTTTATAAGGATCCACTATTGTCTGGCATAAATCAGAAAATACGACTGCGAGTTTAAAGAAAAATAATCCAGGAGTGACTTCCTCGCTGATTTTTTGGAAGTCGAATTTTTGGATGATTGCGAGACTTTCTCTATACGAAAAAGTAATAAAAACAGTTAAAAAATTTAATTATCAAATTGAATAACTTTGAAATCTTTAGTGATTCTATCGGTTTTATTATTGATAAGTGGATTAATAAAATACTTATTTTTAACACATGAACTTTTAATTTAATGAACTTTGATTTTAATAATTTAAAAAATTTTGCGTATGTGATATTGTTTACATTTCATAATCCTATAGCTTTAAAAAATAAAGTATGTGCGTCGTGCTAAAAATTCTAAATACTAAAAATATTATTATCAAAAGGAAAATAGAACGTTGGTAGATGTATTATTTGTTTTTAAATTAGAAAGTAATTTGACCGTATTTTCTATAGAACATCGAAGTGATTTAGTAATAAACAAAATGTAAGTGAAGTATTAATTAATTTTTGAACGAATTTAGTTTCACTAACAGAAAACCGTATTAAAGCAATTAAATTTTTTCAATCGAAGGGATGACGCTTCAATGCGCTGTTTGTAACAATGCGTTATAACGTGATGGAATATGATGGTCAATGTGCTTGTATAAACAAAGCTTGAGAAAACATGAGTAAACAGTGTAAATACTGTAAAAAACCAGTAAGTGAGGTGTTTGAATGTAAGATTTGTAAGTCTTACTTCCATAGAAGCTGTGGAATCCAAGCAAAAGTAATGGATAGTGATAATATAATTAAATGCTGTTCTGGAAGAGAAAGTGAGGTTAGGTCGGATGGCAAACCAAAAGAAGATTCCTTATTAATTACAAAAATTATGGAAGGAATGAGGAAAGAATTTGAACAGTTTAAGAAGGAGACCGAAGTTATGTATAAAAAGGAAATACAGGAATTGAAGGATAGCATGAAATTTATGGAAGAAGCGTTTGAAGCACAAAAAAAAGAATATGAGGAAACAAGGAAAACAAGCCAAGCGTTAAAAGTAGAATATGATATCTTGAAAGAGAAAGTGTATATTTTAGAAGATAAAGTCAATAACATGGAACAAAACGATAAAATTAACAATCTGATTATTACAGGGGCCCCAGTTCAACCAAATAAAAATACAACGGAAGTAGTACAATCGATCTTAAAAGCAATAGATGCAGAAACAAGAATTGAAGAAATAGAGGAATGTTACAGGATTGGAGAAAACATTATGTTGAAATGTGCCAAAAATGAGTTAAAACAAAAATTACTTAAAAGTAGGAGGCACAAAGGAAGCCTATACACTAAAGATTGTAGACTAGAAGGGCCAAATAAGCAAATATATCTTAATGAAGATTTAACGAAAGAAAATCAGTTACTGTTTAAGCAGGCTAGAGACTTCAAGAAAGAGAAAGGCTACAAGTTTGCTTATTGTGTAAATGGTAAAATTTATATAAAAAAACAGGAAGGTGATCGGGCAATAAGAATAAAAAACAGTATTGATTTACGCAGTGTAAACTAATAACTCACAAAGTACCTAAGTAAACATTAAGTGGGGTTTTAATTAAAATTCGGGGGGATAGAAGAATTAAATTTATTTTATGTTAATATTAGAAGTGTGCGTGGTAAGATAGACGAAATAACTTATTATGTCGAAAATATAAAACCAAGTGTACAAGTGATAATTTTGACAGAATCGTGGCTATATACTAGTGAAACTCAGTATTTTAATATTAAGGGATTTAATGCAATACATGCCTGCAGAAATGGCGGAAGAGGGGGTGGGGTAGCACTATATATTAGGGAGGATATTCAGTACAAGCTAATTCAGAAGCTCACTGGCACATTTGAAGATTGTGAGTGTGTCACGGTTGAACTGCAGAAACAAAAATGTCACCTAGTTGGCTTTTATCGACCACCTTCAGTGCCGGTCAACAATGTAATAGAATTTATCAATGAAGAAATGGAAGAGTTACATCGAAAAAAAAACTATAATAATTGGTGACTTTAATATAAATCTACTAAAGAATGAGAATGAGGTTAGAAATTACAAAAACATTATAGAAATGAACGGGTTCACATTGCAAAATAGTGTAGATGAAAATAGTGCAGCCAGAGTAACTGAAAGTGCTAAGACTGTAATTGATCATGTAATAACAAATAAAAGTATAGAATGTGGGATAAAACTGTTGGATACGCCAATTACTGATCATAAAATTTTGCTTGTAAATGTAAAAAATGTAAAGTTAAGTAAGAAAAAATGGTTATTAAAAACCCGATTTAATACAGAAACCTTCCGAAATTATGTTGAGCAAGTTGTTCATAATGAAAATATAAACAATTTTGAGACCTTAGTGGAGAGTCTAAGTGAAGCAAAAAAAAGGTCACAAAATCAGATCAAAATAAAAGTAATTAATAACAATAACTGGATGAATATAGAAATGAAGGAGTTGATGAAGAGCAGAGATAAAATGTATGTAAGGTGGAGAAAAAACCCTGAAAATGAAGCATTAAATGAACAGTTTGAGGAATTAAAAAGATTGGTAAACAAAAAAGCAAAAACACTAAAGAAAACTTATATTGAAAATGCTATAACTAAAGCAGGGACAGATCCACAGAAAATATGGAATAATTTAAATCAAATCCTAAGGAAGAATAAGCAAGTTACAAAGAAACAAATTATGATAACAGAGAATGGAAAAGAAATAGTAAACAAAAAAGAAATGGCAGACGTGTTCAATAACTACTTTGTAAATATAGGCAACCAACACAATACAACTGCGAATGTGAATACAAATTGCCAAGAAATAAATACTGGCGAAACTATATTCTTAGGTTCATGTACAGAAGAAGAATTGAAAGAAGCAATAAGTGAAATAGCAGTCCACTCAGCGCCTGGCATGGATGGCTTAACTGTGAAGGACATTAAAGATGTTTATGATATTATAAAGGATAGATTGATAATTATAATCAATAACTGTATTTCCTCGGGAAATTTTCCAAGTGTTTTGAAAAAAGCAAAGGTGATCCCCATACACAAAGGAGGAAGTGAAGGAGAACTATCAAACTATCGACCTATTTCACTTTTAAGTGTATTTTCAAAAATAATGGAAAAAATACTGAAAAAGAAAGTATTGGACTATTTGAATAAGAAAGTTAAATTTGATAAGCATCAATATGGCTTCCAGGCCAAAAGTAGTACGCAAAGTGCCGTGGTAGATTACCTAAAACATGTAAATAACGAAATGGAAAATAAAAAAATTGTAATTGCAGTTTATATTGATTTGCAAAAGGCGTTTGATATGGTTAACCATGGTATTTTACTTCATAAATTGGAAAGGATGGGATTTAGAGGCTTAGCTTATGAAATGATGAAATCGTATCTAACTGACAGAATGCAATGTACAGAAATAGATGGAGTCCAAAGTAATCAAGTACAGGTGAAGACAGGAGTACCGCAAGGGTCTGTACTAGGACCGATCCTATATTTACTATACGTACAAAGTCTGATGCAAGTGAAATTGAAAGGTCGCTACTTTATGTTTGCAGATGACACTGTGTTAGTATATAGTGGAGTTAGCAGCAGCCAGTTAGAGGGAGAAATAAATGAAGATCTTAAGAAATATACAGCATGGCTACAACAAAATAAGTTAAAGATAAATATTAAAAAGACGGTATACATGCAGTTTAATCGGAAAAATCTAAAAACAGATATTCCTGTAATAAAAGTAGAAAGCGAATCATTGAAGCTTGTAGACAGTTATAAATATCTGGGATTAATAATTGACAGCAACTTAAATTGGGATGCACATATAGAACACGTGAAGAAAAAAATTGTTCCATTTGTTGGGGCAGTAAGAAGGTGTGCAGAAAATCTGAACAGGAAAACAAGCAGAATGCTGTATAATGCATATATTGAAACTCATCTGAGATATCTTTTAATTGCGTGGGGTAATGCTGTTCCAACAACATTAAAAAAACTACAAGTGGTTCAAAATAAAGCAGTGAGAGTGATATTTAATAGCCCCTATAATCATCATACTGAAGAAATCTATAAACAAATGAATTGACAAATTTAACAACTTTACTAAAAATCGAGCAATGCAAGTTAATTTATAAAGTACAGTGTGGTTTAATGAAAACTGAATTTGAGTTGAAGAGAGTGGAAGAAGGTCATGAGTATGGTACCCGCATCAGGAGAAAATATCAACTAGCACGACCGCGAACGAATCTGGGAATAAGCGAAAGTTTTTATAGTGCCATAAAAACGTTTAACCAATTACCAGACTCTATTGTTAATTTAAATAACTATTATAGTTTTATCAATCAATCAAGAGTTTATTTTGCATCGAGTAACATCTGCAATTAATTTATTATATACATTACTTACCTATATATTTAGATTGGTACAAACATTTATTTACTTATTTTGTAACTTTTGTTTTACTTATGTTATGTTAGTTATACTTTGAACATATGGAATGTGTTTTCAATGTATCTATGTAGGCTCCGGTACCAGCTGGTTTGCTGTTTTGGAGTCAAAATAAACAGTTTAAAAAAAATAGTAATTTAAAGTAAATGTGCTAAAAATATATTTTATTAACGAGCGAAATTTTCCCGAGTTAATAAAATGTCTTTATCCGCAAACGTCACAAAAGTGACAACTTATGTGTCTTTATTGACAAGGTAAAAGTGTCACTTTATCTGCCTAAGCACACAAAATCGTTGCTCCATTTCTTTCTTTCTATGTTTGTTCGCTATCTCGAAGATACTGGACTGATTAAATTGTATGATGGCTTAAAATTTTGCTAATTTTTAGACTTAGATCGTAGGCCGGTTTTTATTTTCAAAAAGAGTATGAAAAAGTTTTAATTTAAGTAAACCTTTAAGCAGCGGATCGGAGCATCTGTCGCCGTGGGTTATGGTGTGACAGCTGCTGTGGCCGTGTGCTATTAGCTCGGGTGATTCAGTATGTTCATATATCATTACAGTAGCGCGTTATTTGAACAACAGAGGTTAGCGTAGGGGTACAGTGCCCGCCTGTCACGGGGGTGACCTTGGTTCGATTCCCGGCCGATGCATCCTTTTTTTTAAATTTATATTAATGAAATTTACCTGAATACGTTTGCGGATAAATGTCTTTATTCAAAAGTGCTGTATGGAATTTTATCCAATATTCAGTAGTACTTTAAAATTGAAATTTGTGAAAAATTTTTGTATCTAGACTTTTATGAAAATAAATAATTTTTTCAACAAAATTTACTTGTCAATGTGACATGTAAAATTTGTAAAGCAGATGAGCAGATATTTTGTTAAAGCAACATTAGTAGATTCTTATTAAATTTCATTCTACAAAAATGACGTCAAATATACATCTCTTATATCTCGCTCACGGCACCTTCTAGAGTCCACTAATTCGAGAAGCAAGCATTAGGGGTCGCAAATCAGGATCCCGACTTTCAAAAATACCGGGATACCAGACTAAAACGGATGCTTCAAAATACCGGGATTGGATTTATTTTCGAAATTCGCGGTATTTCTTTTTCAAAAAATAGAAATCGCTTGCGAACCGACGGAGGACAGATTAGAATGAGCGGATTCCTCATTGGGAATGGAAATGTCTATGGGTAATAAGATTGAACATCTTGGATCTGAGCATGACGAACCTGAAGACACACTGCCGTTTAAGTGACAATTAGAAATTGAAATATAAAAGATACTTCAGGCTCAGAATAATACTTCCAGACCAACTGATCGAACATTGACACATTAGTAAAAATAAAGATGGGTTTATTTGAAAACGGCGGTTCAAGAAGAAAATATCTACAAATTGCGTATGATAGGTTAAGGTCTATTCCTCCTACCAGTGTAGAGTCTGAGCGGGTGTTCTCGTCATCAGGTTCCTTTGTAACCAGTTGCACTCAAAATTAAGCGATCAAACATTAGACACGTCATTTTTATGTTCTCATTATTTAAATTTGACAAAACACTAAGAACACAAATTATTTTAATATTTGATTAATAACACTATTTAATTTAAAAAGTTGAGAACATTAGTTTTGTTCGTTTGATTAAAGTCTGTAGTTAGACATTTGTGTTATTGGTAAAAGCTTATTAAAAATTAAAATGTGATTTTTTCTGAATGTTTTTATTTCTTTAATAAATCGTCACCTGTAATTTAGAGGCTCTATTCTCAAATCTAGACGAAAGCTTTTCTAAATATCGAAAATATCGGGATTCCGGTATTCGTAAAACTTCAATATCGAAAATACCGGTTTTGCTAAAAGGTGCCGGTATTGCGACCCCTAGCAAGCATCTTAGAACAAAAATTTTTTAATTTGGTTACCATATTTGCCCTCCAAAATTTGTCATCCCTAAAAAAGAATAAGTAGGGGATAAATTTTGTGAAGAGTATAGATATTACATTTCTTCTACAGAGATGCCCCCTTTTGTATAAATGATGAAATAGCAAGATTCATGTTTTGTACTTCGCAACAATCCTTGAATTTGATAGTAATAATTGTAATTACGTTTAAGAGTAACATGTCCATTTTCACACAAGCAGTAATCTATCGTTTCTTGAATTCCTGCATCCACTGGAGGCAGATTGCCACTTTTTTCGGAGCTTTTTATTTGCACTATAGCGTTGTTGTCTACCAGTCCGTCAGGGGAACATGCTAACTATGGAAAGTGTTCGTCTACAACTAAACCACTTCTACACACCGATTTTTCAAACTGTTTTTCGAATAATAAGATAGCCTTATCTTTGTTATCCAGTCCAAATTTAGTAGCACTAGTACCAGAGAAAGTGGAATATAATAAAGAATCTACCGTTTTCACGGTAGATGTAGTTTTCTTTAATTTGCACCTTTTTTAAACGTAGATGCACAAACTCGTTTTCTTCGTTCAACTTTCCAGATTTCGCTGTTCTTCCACGTTCATATCTGGGACAAAGTTTGAATATCAGGACCATAAAACCGGTATTTTGAACACCCTGTATTAAAATATTCCGTGTTTATGAAACTTTATCCTAGATGACGACCCCTCAATTTTCAGCGAAGAAATATTCAAAAGTGGGGAAAATGTGGTTTTATATGAAAGCTTGATATTGACAAAAATTCTTTAACACATTCCTAAATTGAAAACACTGCATGCAATTTAAAAGAAAAGTTAGTGTTGAATATAGCACCTATAGGGGCTTGAATAGCCGTAAAGGTATACGGGATGTTCCGTTAAAAAATTAATACTTTTTCAAGCCAAACTTTTTGGGACACCTTGTATAGGTCAGAATAGTTTTAAAATGTGTCCTCTTCAACCATATTAGGATCGCCTCAATCAAACTTTCCGTAATCGGAGACCGGCGCACTAAATGGACACCCTGTATACATCTTAAGACAAGGAGTTTCTGTGGTCTCGTGGAAACGGCACTTGGATCGTAAACTAAAAATATCGGTTCAAACCTCGGCCAGGCCAGGATTTTTTTAATTAAATGAATACAACAATACAACGTGCAAGACCAATCCCGAAAATTAATTATGGCTTTCTTTTATAAAAAAAACAGATTGCACTGCTACCATTTTACTGTTTTAAAATGCTATAACATAAAACGGATTTCAAATAAAACTATTTTATTTACGGATGTTCAAATATTAAATTATAATGAGACAAAGATTATTACGTTATTCACTTTGTTAAAACGTGACTATGCGATACTTACACTTAATAAACACAAATTCTTTATGTATAGTGAAAGCGGGGAAAAGCCAGCAAAAATTGTAATAGTAGGTTTTAACATATATTCACCTCAGCACAATGAGCCTCCGTGGTCTCGTGGCAACGGTACTGACTAACAATAATTTTCTTTGTTCACTAACGAATTAAAAAGATCCATAATACCTACTAATTATTTATGAAGAAAAATTATGTGACTGAAAAACAGAAGAAGGCTATGTATAAATAGTTAATTATATTAGTCCCCAACATCTTAATTACAATTACTTACCACATATCAGTTGCACCAAAACATTTCAGTTAAAATTCGGCAACAAACGTAAGGACGTATTGGGCCAACTCTGGTTATAAATAGAAGGTTCGTCGCAGGTAATAGATTAACAGAAAAGGTACTTAGCGAAATAATCCGCTTTCGACATTGCCATATAAAACAAAGTAGTGTATTTACAGTTACCTGAACATTTATTTTTCAAGGCACAAAATATAAATTCATCTCGCCCGCTATAGAAATCTATGAGCTCTCCTTCCAAAATGTATGTGCAGTGAAGTCTCATTTTTGCGAGAAATGTTATTGCAGTGCGGTATTTGATTTTTCCATTTTTGATTCCCTGTTATATCAGTTTCATCAATTAGAAGTTAATAAATGAAACTTTAAGAAACTTGCAGACACAACTACCAAAACTGACAACTATAACAATCAAGAACTTTTTTTTCAATGACCTAATGAGATCAGTAGAACTTTTCTGGGTTTCCTCGTCATAGCACATATCAGAAAACGAAAGTTACTTTTGAGGCCTTCGCCTATGTATGTTACCACAATTTCGTTTTTCTTCATATGTGGAGCTTTAAACACACTCGAGTGATTCCCCTACAAGCAGCAATTTTTGATATCAAAAGTGCCGGATATTTCTCAACGTGGAAATGTGTAACATACTCTCGACAGCCATATACCAGTAACTTTGTTATTTAAAGAAATTAGTTCCAACAACCCATTTGCCTCTGATGTGCATTGACTAATTCACCATCAAACTAAATACAATCATTTGGGCTAGTACTAATTTTGATTTGTTTATGTCCTGTGAAGTCTATCTGTAACCAAAATTTTGTTTTACAGCATGAAATAAAATTCTCAGCTGTCAAGAACTTTTAGATGCTATTCCATGGCTATTCCTTAACCTTAACAAAACAGACCTTCACGAATAAATTTATTGTCTTGAGTCACCATGGTTAATAACTTCGAAGACACTCATCGACTTTGTCGAACTTGTTTCAAACATGTTACAAGTAAATCCATATATTATGGTTTGGATGAATTGGAACCTAACACTAACCCTTCACTTCGACAAAAACTTGAAAGCTGCGTTCCAGAACTTGTGAGTATCCCATTAACTTACTTTAAAGGAAGCTAATAATTTCCTGTCAATGTTTGGTTTTCAGAATTTAACCGTTACACCAAATGCAATAGTCTGCAGATCTTGCTTCTATGCCATTAATTTATCGTACGAATTTAAAATGTTGTGCCATCAGTCTGAAGTGCAAATTCAGAAGTATTTACAGCAAGTACACTTTAGTGTGACTACGATAGATCTTGTAGAGGTTCTAGATGTTCAAGTGAAACAACAAAATGCTAACATTTTACAGGAACTCCCTAATGGGCACAGATCAGGGCAACGTTCAGAAAGTACAACGGAAGACGATTCTATTGAACAGAATATAAATAAGCAATGTACGTCTAAAACATCTTTACCAAGTACTACTGGTAAAACTTTACACCTCCATAAATCAAGTAAAAAAGACCCAGCTGTGAAACAATTTCATGTCAAACACAGTGCCTTTAAAATGAATATTAGTTACAAATGCCGTATGTGTACTTTTATCACTAAATATAAACCGCACTTTTGTGTACATGTAAGAAATCATTGCACAAAAAATGATTATCGTCACATTTATACTGGTCATAAAAGTGGCTCTTTGCAGATTCATAAAAAGTATGGAACAGTAGATAAAGCGTGTAGGGCTACTAACCACACAATAGCAACTTCTAATAATGAGAATTCAACACAAAAAGATTGCATGACAAATGCTTTCAGACCAGCTGTTGCTTATTTAAATACAACTAGAATACAATTACAAAAATCTGGAGATTATGCCAAAGCCCCCTCTAATAAATTGGAAAACACAAATATCTCACAGGGAAACAGTGGGATTGCCTTAAAAGGAAAGTCATTTCTGTGTATTTTGTGTGACTACAGAAGCAATGATAAGAGTCATTTCAAACGTCATATGAAAATTCACACTGGAGAGAAGCCCCAAAAACATAAAAGAAGCCTACAACCAGGAGAAAAGCCATACGGTTGTTCTATCTGTAACTACAGAACAGCACAAAAAAGTAATTTAGTTAAACATGTGAGAACCCATACAGGAGATAAGCCATACTGTTGTTCTTTCTGTGACTACAGAACAGCACAAAAAATAAGTTTAGTTATTCATTTGAAGACTCATACAGGAGATAAGCCATACTGTTGTTCTCTCTGTAACTACAGAACAACACGGAAAAGTAATTTAGTTGCACATGTAAAGGCCCATGCAGGAGATAAGCCATACGGTTGTTCTATCTGTGACTACAGAACAGCACAAAAAAGTCATTTAGTTAGACATGTGAGGACCCATACAGGAGATAAGCCATACTGTTGTTTTCTCTGTGAATACAGAACAGCACAAAAAAGTAGTTTAGTTACTCATTTGAAGAATCATGCAGGAGATAAGCCATACTGTTGTTCTCTCTGTAACTACAGAACAGCACGGAAAATTCATTTAGTTACACATGTAAAGACCCATGCAGGAGATAAGCCATACGGTTGTTCTATCTGTGACTACAGAACAGCACAAAAAAGTAATTTAGTTACACATGTGAGAACCCATACAGGAGATAAGCCATACTGTTGTTTTCTCTGTGACTACAAAACAGCACTAAAAGGTAGTTTAGTTACTCATTTTAAGACCCATACAGGAGATAAGCCATATGGTTGTTCTATCTGTGAATACAGAACAGCACATAAAGGTATTTTAGTTAGACATGTGAAGATTCATACAAGAGAAAAGCCATAGAGTTGTTCCATTTGTGAATCGAGAACATGGCGATCGGTCTTCTTCCCTCTTGCTTCCTGCTTGGAACTAAGTACCTAGTAATCATAACTATGGGCGTGATTGGTCGAAACAAAGTCATCATTACAACCATACTATATGAAAATCAAATATTTTTTCAAAATTGTCAATTTGGCAATCGGTATGAATCCTAAAAATATAAAAGAAAAAGCGATAAATAGTGGATAATCAAGCTGATCTACAACGTTTATTTAAATTATATAGGACGAAATTATTGTAAAACACGAACAGTCACACAAACATATTTCCCTAGTATAAAACTGAGTTTGAGTTCAAAACTCCATCTACTGGATTCTTATTTGAAATTTAGTATAGATACAATAATGAGGTCCAGAGTCTACAGTAAAACGAGGAAAACGAGAATACGTTCAATCTTTTGACGGCAGTGACTGAGAATCCTAGTAGTAGGAAGTAACACCGGTGGTAGTCAAAGTTGCTACAGACCAAGAGATTTGGTTTTTGACCACAGCTTGAGCATGCACTTGCAATTACTTTAATTACTAGACCCCTTATCTCTGGGTTACTGTCGAATGTAATTAGGACATATACAATGAAATTTATAATATTTTAATATGAGACAATTGTATTTATTAAAAATATAGCTGTATTTATCATATTTTATAACCTTTGTTTAAATACTTGTAGACTAATTATTTAAATTCAATTCAAATTTTATATTAATATCTAATACTGTATGTTTACAATAGTTAATTAGTTAAGTTATTAGAAGTTAGTGTTTCTATTGTTAAATTGAATTCAATTTTATATTCGTAAATAGCAGATAAATACTTGTTATTACTGCTTTTTTTTTATCGTTTTATTTCTAAGTAAAGTTTTAAACACTTACTTGGTAATATTCCTTCTTCGAGCTCTCTTTATCTTCTGTGTATTCCAATTCACTTGATATCAGCTATCCTTCTCGTCCTAGTCAGCAATCCCTTCTAACCATACGTTTTATGCACTCACTTAGTTCTTTTTTTATTTCACACTTGATCATCATACCTTTATAATAAAGCAGAAAATTTCCAAGGTCAAACATTTCGACGCGTGGTCTATGTGCAGTTACTACTTTGGGCGTGTTCTTGATATTGCCGGTTGCAAAGCGGCGTTGCCAGACCTGGTACAATTCTACGAATCTGGTACATTCAGTGATGCAAGAGAACTGGTTCGAATTAAATACTTTTAAAAACTCAGCTAATGAAAAGACATCTGGTAACTACGTGAATTCGTGTTTAATATTTTGTCATTGCTACACACCAGCGCTTCTGCTGAAAGAATTTTCTTTGTATTAAATTTAATAAAAACAAAAACTAGAAATCGCCTATTGCACGAAACCTACACCTCTTTATTAATGGCTAAATCTTTATTGGGCGAGACTCTTGTAATTTTATAATCGTTAGCACGTAACACGTGAAAACGCGCATGCATTCAGTCTGGCAACCCTGCATATTCTGACCGGAGTGGTGCTCATCGGTTTGTTTACATCTGGGTGACCTAAACTGCACGTTTACCGTTTACTACCTGGACAAACTACATGTAATAGAAGGACAAGATCCTTATGCATTAAACAGCAAGGATTTTGACATGTCCCTGGATAACCTACCCCAAATAACAAAGGAAGTTTTAACACACTTCTTAATCTTCCGGGTGAGTCCAGTTACTCAACGTGAACTTAAGGCATACAAAAGCCTTGATGCCTTTGCCCAGTTAGTTCATGGATGAATTCAGGACATTAGAGCAAAACAATTTGATAACTGTTGTTGTGTGTTGGAAAAGGTAAAACTAAGTATTTTCACAAACGCGATAAAACAACATTAAATATTTATGTTTTAGGTTATGCATTCACAACGGGTGAACAAACCTGCCCTAAATGTGTGGCTGATATTATCTGATAAGGGGCAAATTATCTCAAGCCACTGCAACTGCATTGCTGGCTTAGGCGAAGCTTGCGATGTGTAAAAGTTTGGAAATTAAGATTAATCATGAATTGGCGACAAAAATTGAAGTAAATACACATCAGCAAAGCAAATGTAAAATGTGGTATTTGCTACGAGCTGAGCGTATCACAGCTTCCAATTTTTAGGCCGTCTGTAGTACCTGCACGGATCGAAAAGCCCTCTGTCTCCCTGCTGTGTTATCCTCACTTGTATAAACGTACTTTCAAAGCTGGTGAGTCATTTATAAACGCAACCTAAACTCTATGTAACTGTTAAATTTTGTAGGAATATATGGATGTGACCACGAAAAAATGGCTCTTGGTGATTTTGAGAAACATCATAAGACACTTCACCCCAACTCATTTGTATCCAGTTGTGGTTTATTTATAAATAAAGAGTATCGCTACTTTGCTGCAACGCCAGATAGCATTTTAAATTGTAATATATGCGGAAACGGATGTGTTAAGGTAAAGTGCCCATACTGTGCTAAAGACAACTCAGTTAGCGAATTAATTAAAATTAAAAAAACATGTCTCAGCACAAAAACGGAGCTAAAATTGGACAAAAGGCATCCATATTTTTTTCAAATTCAAATGCAGATGGCTTTGACCAGGACAACGTTTTGCGTTTTTGTCTTGTGAAGCAGAAAAGATTTCTTTGTAGAGTCAATTTTGACATTGATTTTTGGAATGAAAAAGTGCTATTGCATTGCAATTTCACAGAAAAGTTGTTTTTACTGAGCTCTATGCCAAGTATTTCACTGAGCCAAAAGAAAAACAACAAATTGAAATGCCATCTATGACCACTGGTTTGGATTCAAGTTATAGTGACCATAGCCAGCTTCATCTGTTCTGCTAGCGCTTTACATAGCCGTTCCAATTCACCTAAACCAGTTCTGAGAAAGTAGGTCATGGGTACTCCCGGTTGCGCCATCTGTTAGACACTTTAACAAGTTAATGACAGTCGACGTTTTCGAAGTTTGATTGTCGAAAAGGTTATTTTTTCTCATTTGTAAGTCAAATACGTGCTAAAATGGGAAAAAATGTTTAATTTGTAAAAATAAAAATTCGCCCTTCTTCCAAATCCCAGCAAATCCTTTGATTAGACCTGCGTGGATCAACTGCTTAGAAAATTGCGGTAATTATTTCGTGAATTTGATGTAACATATTTTTAAATACTAAATTGTACTAATTGTAGGTATTAATAACATCAAGGACTACTCAGTTATTTGCAAAAATCATTTTGAGGACCATTGGTTTGATTACACCTCGAAATTTCTTCGTTTGAAGAATGAAGCTGTTCCTTCCTTAAATGTAAAGTCAAACATTTTTTTTTATTATTGGACTACTAAGTATTCCTTATTTTCAGTTAATTAATACAACTTCTAATGACATTCTTCCTGATAATCTCCCAACTTCTGATTTTTCCGAAACTTGTACTGTTGATAACCATAAAAATTTAGTGGAACATTGTAAAGTTTTAACTACCGAGTTAAAAGAACTTAATCGTAAATATCAAAACTGTTTATTACAATTGCAAAATGCGGAACAGAAACTGAACAAAAATTCTAAAATTGTGGAAAATGCTACTAAAATTTATGATGATGCAGAAACGTCAGATGAAAAGGCACAATTTTTATTAAACCTAATTCAAAATTATGATAAAAAAGTTCCCGGGTGGTGTGAGTCATCAATACGCATTTGCACTATTTGGAGATTTTGTTCCCCAAAAGGATATCAATTCTGTCGCAAAAATGTAATAAATCTGCCATCCAAAACAACAATTTCAAGATTTCTTGGCAACTTTAATGGTCAAAATCAATTAATTAAAGATCGCCTTCACACTGAGATTTCTCATTTAAAACATCCTGCAGGAAGACTGTGCTCGTTAATCATAGATGACATGTCCATCAAACAAAAAATGTATTACAGCAGATTTGAAGACTGTATTTATGGCCTGGATACTTGTACTTCTAGTTCCATTGAAGAAAGACCTAAAATTGCTAACAAATTGTTATGCTTCGTTGTACATGGACTTTCTGTAACATTCACCATACCTGTGGGTTACTTTTTCCATGCATCATTAACAGTAGCAGATTTCCATTCCTTGACCTTAGAAATATTAAAATTAGCAACAGATTGTGGGTTGATTGTACTGAGGATTGTAACAGACAATATTTCATCAAACGTAGCTCTATTTAAAAAGTTAAGTGGAGGGTCAATAAAAAATTGTATTGAACATCCTTATCTTGAACAGTTACCCATATTTTTATCATTTGATTACTGTCATGCTGTAAAAAATTCACGAAATCAATTTTTGGCTCATGATATGTGCTCTCCAAATGGCATAATTTCTTCTTCACATCTAAAATTTTTACACGATCTGCAAAAAGGATTACCAATAAAACCTATAAGGTTTTTGACAAAGAAACATTTATATCCATCTAACTTTGAAAAAATGAATGTCCTTCGAGCTATACAAATATTTTCACCAACAATAACTGCGGCACTAAAATTCCTAAAAGAATCTGGAAATGATGGGTTTGCTGATGTTGATGCGACTGTACTTTACATGGAAACTATGCATCACTTTTTTAAAATTCACAATGTTTCACACAGGTCACAATACGTTCGTGCTTTGGATGACAGCATAGCACCTTATGTAGACATATCCGATGAACGGTTGCACTGGCTAGAGGAAACATTTCCAAATTACATAGATGCCATTCAACAGTTGTCTGCTGATAATGGTGGGCAGGGACTAACGAAAGAAACTGCACATGCTCTAAAGTTTACTGCACAAAGCACCAGTTTATGTGTGAAATTTCTTTTGCAACAAGCTGGATTCTACTATGTTTTAACTCGCTGTTTTAGTTCTGATGCAGTAGAAGCCACATTTTCACATATTCGCTTGAAAGGTGGGTCAAATGATGCCACAGATGCTAGATCTGCTGAATATGCTTTATGGCAAATTTTAAGCTGTGGTATAGTGAAAGGCTCTGAATCTTCGAATACAGCAAACAGCATTAGTTTCGTAAGTTCTTCTCGACTTACTAGTTCTCTTCCCAGTACTTCTACAGACGCAGAAGGTATAACATTGCCAGAAGAATTGATGCTTAAGATTGAGTCTGTAGAAATGAATGATGCAAGTGACACCAGTATTTATTCTGCATCTGTGGCTTTCCTTGCTGGGTACATCATCATGAAATTGCAACAGAAAATTAACTGTGCAACTTGTATCACGCCTCTTCTTTCTTACACTATTCCAGGACCTTTATTACAATTAATAACTCTTCAAAATCGTGGAAATTTAACATATCCAAATGAATTATTTGTTGGCCTTATTCAGAAAATTGCAAATATAACACAAGAAGCTATGCAATTCTTAACTATTAAAAATACCTGCCAGAAATTTAAAGACATTCTGCGGCATTGTTTGTTTAAGAATTGTTTATTTGTATGTCCTGCACATAAGAAAGAAGTATGCGATTTAATTATTTCGATGGCCATGAAACCAGTATTAGAGAATATTTGTTTGGAAAAAACTGATTCTGTTAAAAGAAAAGTAGTTACTAACAAGCCCCTTAGCAGAAAAGTTTTGAAATTATAAAAACGTTGCTACTAACTTATTTATTCTCTTATTTTGCTCACCTGTTTAATAAAAAAACCGTTACCAGTTATTTACGTGAAAAGTATTCGAAGTGAGAGTAAGCCTATGGCCTACAGCCCGTCTTGGAAGCATCTGAATCTAGTACACTTTCAGTACGAGCTCCTTACAATATTTTTTGTTACATCGTTAAATTGTCAGAAGATTTTCAAGCTGATACAATAATAGAGTAGTTTAACCTTCAAGTATTGACGCCCAGTGTCATAGGCTAGGTGTTTCTAATTTTGCCGATAACTCTGAAATTTGTCGAAAGGTAGAGTTGCACGGTTTAGTAGCTGAGACGTGTGCTAGAAAATCGCTGCGTATTTGGTTATTACTGTTTTACAGTATTAGCAACATAAATTAATGCTCATGGAATTACGCACTCGAGCTACACAGCTTGTTTGTACCTTTTTTCATTTGCTTCTTACAATTCTAGTGTTGTAATTTACTACCGTTTTAGTACTACATATGTATACACTGTAGAACGGAGTAACACGGAATGAAATTTTAGTTTTATTTATTATCAATAGTAATATAACAAGGGCCAGACATACTTACCGATAATTTTGCACACGCGAAGGGTTGAGTGCTGGTTGCACTGAAAACTGTCCCGAGGTCAGTTTTCTAAGGGCAACCAGCATGATGACTCTTGGCACGGGTAAAATTATATGTAAGTGTGTCGCCCCCGTTTTTATTTTGAAGATTATTACACAAAACCCGTATACAAATTATGATTTAAAATAGATCTAATAATGGCAAAAAACTCAAAATTGCTTGTTTCATGCATTTCTATTTCTAATTATGACAACATCTATGGGGTCGATAATTAGCACTAGGGAGCTTATCGGTTGACAAGTTTCCCCAGGGAGCTTATCAGATAATCAGTTCGGGATTAGTCGATATTCAAAAAATGCATGTTTCTCATTGGATATCAGTCATATGACAGTAGTGTGTAATAATCATATTAATTACTAAAACAATTATCGAAAAATAGAATTCAGTTTGTTAGTGTACTACTATTAAAACACATTTTAAACACGCAACTTGAGAAAAATCAAACTAGGCCCTAAAAAATTTTATCATTTCATGTAACATTTTGGAGGTGCCCGGATAAATTTATTTTGTAAAAATCCATTGTCATTGTCCCCATAATAGGATAACAAGAAATGCCTACAATACATATTTTTAAAAAATAAAGGCAAAATTTGATCATGCTATTTTTTCGGGTATTTCGCCACACTACAAAATGAAAAATATTAAAACATGAACATTTCGAAAGACAAATCTACTTCCGTTTTCAACAATTAACTAATTAAATTAAAAATCAACAAGGAGAACTTATTTTATTTTTAATTTAATTAGTTTCGTGTTAAAAACAAAAGTAGATTTGTCTTCCAAAACGTTTATGTTCTAATATTTTTCATTTTATAGTGTGGCAAAGTACCCAAAAAAAAATAGCATGATTACTGAAGCGCCACAAAGAAGTTACAGAGATTATAAAAATTGTATCAATAAATGGTAAACTATGTAACTTAAACAGTTGCATATTTTGCTACAACTTTCATTAACTTGTGTATTGTATTTTTTATAGCAGTACAGTGAAATTTAGTGCAAGAAGCTTTATTAAGTAAACATAAAAATTACATTACATTTTTGAAAACCTATATAACTAAAAAACAATATACAGAAGGTCCCAAAAAGAATGGGACACCGATTTCTTCATAGATTCCTTAGGTTATAATAAACCTAATATACCTTAGTACAAAGTCCCTTCAGTAAGAAGTTATAGGGCCTTGAAGTTCAATTCTTTAGTTTTTATTTTTTTGTTAATTTTCCCAAATGTAGAGATATCGATTTGAATTTTCGTATACACTGTATAGCCTATGTAAAAAATTCTATCGTGGCAAAATTTTTTGGGGTCGAGTGGGCTGTTGGGACACCAGGGCTGACCTTTGATTATGTCCCTAGGCGAAAAGCAGCTCACAGGGAAGCTTTGCTGGAAGTATTGCACTTTTCACTTCCACACTTCCAAGACCGTTGGGTAGTCTAAGACTATGTGATCTTTGATTGCATCCTTCACGTGGTGGCCCTGTTTAAACTAAACCCCTCGGATCTAGACCGGAAGGTCGATAAACTAACTCTAAGCTAACGTAGAAGATATCATGCCGAGAGCTGAAGGACAAAGGGTTACAGTGCCTTGAACGATGCCCGTGGAATCCCCAGCACCTTCCATGGTCCTTAACTTTACTCCTGTAACAGACGAGGTCTTCCTCTCCTATTTACTTGTGGGATTAATTATGGAAAACCGTAAACCAGTAGTAAACAAACCCCCACCTTGCCACCAACTAACCCGGAGCGGAACATTTGCACCGCGAGTGGCGGTACTACTAGAGCTGCAAAAATCAACGCAGGTTTTAGCGAGCGGCCTGCATGGGGATCGGTCTCCTTACCTCTTACTTCATGGTTTAATTATACATCAAATAGTTTGGATACGTTTAATGTATTGCAGTTTTATTCAAATTAGACAAGAACAGATACAAGATTGACTCTTATAATTAGATTATGTACCTACAGTTGTGTACCAAAGTAACTGTGCTCTACTCAGAACCACAGACCTAAGAGATAGAGTAACACGGTCTACACATCACCAAGACATACATCGAACACACAATGGTTGCTACGCAAGCAGGAAAGGCGCGCTCCAACTTTGCAACTCACAACTCGGGGCAAGTTGAGCATTACAATACTGCTTGATGCTAGCGTACAAAGCATCAGCCTCTACCCCGCTAAGGTAACAAGAGGTTACCGATAATACATACAAGTAATTTGAAGAACCTAATATTTTAAATTATGATTTAAAAATGATATTTGTTGAATTATTGGCAAACAATCAGCATGTATAAGTAATTTCAAGAAAGTAACACTATTTTAAATTATTTTATTGCTTATCGTTCCAAACATTAGGTACCGATACGTTGGAATTTGTCGAGCCATTAATTTAATTTATTGAACGTGCCTGGACACAAGAGAACCTAAACGTCAGTTGACATGTTTCAGTAAAAGGATATTTGTAACTAGTTGCCTTTAATAAGGTATCCATTGTGTTTTTTTCTTCTGTAGAAGCTTGGGCAAAGCTGATTCCTTCTAATATTGCATCTAATATTAACACCATTTTCCAACTGAGAATTTGGATAATGCTTGCTTGGATTTACACCAAACTTACTTATGAAAGTACGCAACATTTTCCCCTGGAATTATATTGTTCTGTTATTTACAAGTTTTTAAATTAACAATCAACATTTTTCAAAACTCTAATTGAACGTGAGGTTAGTTCTTCAAAGAATAATGTGTATTTTCATTCCTCTATACGTTACAGAAGAGACTACTTAATCTTTATAATTTTATTAAATCTTACCTAAATTACTATTTAAGTTTTTTCAGCTTGCACTAAATTAGACGGCAGTATAAACAATTATACTAAAGTGTTAATTTCCCTTGACCGAGTCCTAACCTAAACTTTTGCGCCATTTTTGAAAAATCTGCAATTTATTCTATATTATCCACTGTACATTAACAACTGATAACAACAATAATAAATTAATTACCTCATTAACCCTTTTATCATATTATAAATGACAGGCACGGTGCTGACAGATAATAAGAAAACCATAGAATCAAACCAGTGTTGGCTTGGATAGTAGTTACACATACACCCGAAGAGGGCTCTGAGGGGAGGACGTGTCTAAGGTCACTAAATACATAAAGGTACCGCCATTCCATTGCAAGATTTTGTTCCCCCAAATTAAAAAGGACAGAACATTGTAAGAAAGCGAGAGTGAAGGTGAGACAATTGGTAGCTTTACCCCAAATTAAAGGAGACAAAAGATATATGTTTGCACAGTTGGCGGTACCTTTATGATTTAGTAACCTTAGACGTGTCTAGTGTACCTGTACAATACTTTAGTAAGAGTAGAGCAAACAGCGGAAAATTTTGGATCATTTTTTCATGGCTACCAAGACTTAATGATGTATTGAAAAACAAGGTTGGTAAATCTGACACACGAGATGTCAGTTTCATCAAATTCGAGATTAGCAGGTTAGGTTTTGCGTCAGTTTTGACACAGATTGACACAAAACCTAACCTGCTAACCTTGAATTTGATGAAACTGACAACTCGTGTGTCAGTTTTACCAACCTTGTTTTTCAATATATTATTAAGTCTTGGTAGCCATGAAAAAATGATCCAAAATTTTTGGCTGTTTGCTTTACTCTTACTAAAGTATTATACAGGTACACTAGACGTGTCCAGAGCCAGTAGATATAGAGAGTACCGCCACGTCCGCCATGTTTATTACTCTGACATATGCGTCACTTTGAGGTTTGTAACACAATTCCGTCAACGTGACGTTTGTTGGCAATCCAAAACTTTACTTAAAATTGGCAAGACTGTAAGTCTATGTCAAATTCGAGGTTAGCAGGTTAGTTTTTGCGTCAGTTTTGACACAAACTGGCGCAAAACATAACCTGCTAACCTCGAATTTGACATAGACTTACAGTCTTGCCAATTTCAAGTAAAATTTTAGACATACCCCAATCAGTCATTGCTGGTGGGAACAAAAATGGCGGCGATAGCGGCATTTTCACGGATCAAAGAATGGCGGTACTCTCTATATCTACTGGCTCTGGACGTGTCAAAAATTTAAAATCCAAATTGGAATGGCCACGATCACGCGTCAGCGGGTATGAATGAAGCTGGCCATGATAGTGACATCGCCATGGATATGCCATCTACGAGTGGTGGCCCAAGTTCAGATGACATCCCCATGGACATGCGAGCTATAGGTGTTGGTTCAATTTCCGGTGACATCGTAATAGGCACCGATGATGAAGGGGTTTGTATTTTTGTGAATTATATGTTACAATGTTATGTACCTATTTTGATTATGGATTGCAGCTATGGTGTCACTGTAGGAAACCACGATGGCGAACAAATGGTAAAATGTTCCGACAGAAAATGTTTTGTAACTTACACACACGTATATTAATGATGCTCTTATCCCACTTGTATAATAAATAACTATTACATTATATAATAAATGGTGGTGGATAGTATTAAGGCCAACGCGCACTTGGGCGACGCACGGAGCAGCGCGGCGAAGAGCCGAAGAGCCGTGCTAACGCTCACTTGAGAGCCGTTTCTGTCGACAACCGGGTTGGTGTTAACCGAATATTTTGTGGATTTGTTTGTGTTCGGTAGCTTTAATAAATAAAATGGGTAGCTCGGACGAAGATACTCTAATTGTCTCTTTGCTTTGTGAAGAAGCTGAAAAGCTGGAAAAAAGAGAAAGAAGCCGTTTTCAACTCCGAACTCCTTTTCGATTAAATTTCGACCAAGAGATCACTATGCAAAAAACTACGTATACAACACGTTTTGAAAGTCCTTTTTTTCATTCATTTGCTTGATTAACTCGGGCTTCGCCCTCGTTATCAAACTGCATATTCATGAAAAAAAGTATGACCCAAAACTAGTTTTACAATAGTAATTTGTACAACTAGTTTTGAAAGGAATTGATCGAGTTAACTTGTCAGCCAATGGCATTCTTCAATTTAAAAATAAACTACCAATCGAACGATTATTCTAGTGACAATATTTCGAGGAGCTTTATTTCAGCGATAATTTTTTCTGTAGGTAACAATTTTTTAATGAAAAATAATTTGGATTTTAGTTTTAGAAAAGGATACAATTCAAAGACCGCTAGTTTTATGAATTTAAAATGTTAGTGTTAGGAATTTTTATTGACCATTTTCAATAATTGAAAAGTTAAATTGTCAAGACGAATAGGACTCTAGGTCAAAATATTGCCGAAAATGTTTGCTCTTCAGTTGTCTCGTTTCTGTTGCTTTAGAAAATAACGACTCGTGCAAGCACTCGTGGTTATTTTCATCGCCACAGAAACTCGTATCTGAATCGCAAAAATTATTGTCGGCAATATTTTGACCTCTTGTCCTATTATTACTGACAATTAATAGCGAAATGCTGAATGTTAATGGAGCGGCGAGGCAGAAAGTGAAGTTTGCATCCAAATTATTTCAGTTATTTTATAATTCACATTATTTTGATTTGTAGATTGTTTAAAAGAATGTTGGAAATCCCAATAACCTATAATTCATCAAATATCATGTGTGCTTAGAAACACATAAGCCCCCCTGTAAAGATAATCCTTTGCCAGACGTCAATCAAACGAAACAAATGTTGCAAGCCACAATTCAGGTCACAGCATTTTCTACGAATTTTAACGTTAAATGCGTCATGAGTTTATAGTGAAAATGAGACAGTAATTTTAAATTTAAGACAAAATAGATGTTTCTAAGTAAAACAAGCATTTATGATTAAAAATATACTGCTCAACAAATGAACTGGACCACCCATAAAAAATTTATTATTGAGTTTTATTGATTTTACGACAAAAAGTCATTCTTTATACAAAGTTCTGCTTTCAAGCTTCAACGAAAGACAAGAAAAAAATTCAACTCTTGCGTTTAGCGTCTGTCGGAATACATTCGGCTAGTTCCAACTGCTTTCGGAAAACGTCGTAAACCCCAATTCCGGTCACTTGGGTCGCAAGGTAGCGCGCACTTGGGCGAAGCGACACGCGGAGCGGCGCGGCGCAGAGAAAAATATTCTCTGGCAAGAATTCCGCTAGGGTAGCTTCGCTGCGCCGCGCCGCGCTTCCGTCAAGTGCGCGTTAGTAGGTAAGAAATACATTAAAGATATAACTGCTCGTCGCCGCGCTTCGCCGCGCTGCTCTGCGCGTCGCACAAGTGCGCGTTGGCCTTTAACTAACGTCATATGACAGATTCTTTGTGTTTTAAAGTGTGAAAATTGCTGTTGCTGTTGATTTTGTAATTCTGTTATTGCTATTGTTATTGTCGCTACTTTTGTGTGTGTGCTTAATTCTGTTTTGAAATGCGCCATACCATAATTTTGAGTATGCCTCCGATTTATTGTGTTGTTTAGCTTAAATAAGGTGAATAATTTCCTGTCAATATGATAGATTTCAAAAGTGTTACCAATACAAAACTTGGAAATTACTAGATTCTAACATTAGTTTCAGTTTTCATTAACAGCTATGCTAATAATTTCTCTGTTATTTGTTTAATCAAACATCACTTAGCTGTTAATTAAACAATAAATTGTGATATTACGGTTTCCGGGAGGGAAGCTTGAATATGATTAGATTAGTTCATACCTAAATAACCGAAAGCAATTCACATGCTGTAGTGACCTCAAATCCACTGTGGAAAATATCCTTCAGCGAGTCCTGCACAGCTCAATATTAGGTCCAGTGTTATTTTTAATTTTCATCAACGATCTGCACAATGGCTCACGAGAGCCGACATAACGCTGTTTGCAAATGACACTACGGCAATAAAGTCAAATTCTAATCTAAGCGTTTTACTGAATGAGATCAAAGCAGTACAAAATGATTTATCGGCGGTATCTACAGAAATTTTGTTACTTATAAAGCGCAAGAAGGCGCCATGTGCAAAAGTGAAAAGCAGTATCTGCGTGTAGAAGTCGCCTTCTTCTTTTGTTTTGTTAGATACCGCCTTTATTGTCTGTTTTCGTGGTCTCAAATGTGCAGATACGGCCAACTGCCGTTTCATTAAATTAATAGTATCAAGTCTTCCATTATACAACATTGTCAAGTAGATGCTGCTTTTTCAATCTGTATTTAGTGTTCGGTCGATTGTTGCAATTTAAAGTCAAAAGGCGGTATCTACATTTTTTCGCTACAATTTCTTTATTTTTGATATAAATGGTGAATATTGTTTCTTTTTATATAAAACACAACTAAATTCATACTTATAATACAAAAAAATCCACGGTCATGTACCGCACGGTGATGAAATATCAATAAGTTTCGTTTCGCCATTTATCAAGAAACCCGTTTTTTGTAGATACCGCCTTCTTGCTTATGACGGCAGAATGAGTAGTTACTGAGAATAGGGCACATGTTCATATGAACTTTTTTGCTTGAAATGATCTCAAGAACATGCTCCTTAAGTGCCGTGAGAACTTTGTGAGACAGCCTATATATATATAATAGATTCTGAAATGGCAACTATTGAAAGGTTAAGTAATTCAACAAATTCTGGTTGCATTGCATCAATAATGTGTCAGTTAGGCGATCCCGGTTTGCTCTTGAATGACAGAGATAGTAATGATAAATGGCTACAAAATCGTTTATATTTTAACTTTCTCTTATGGCAAATAGGCTAGTATTTAAACGTTTTCTAAGTCATGGAATTGCCATGTTTCGTACAATTTTAGGCAACCTGTATCAGGGTGTCTACCAACCTGGAATTCCTGGAATTCCTTGAAAACTCCTGAAATGTCAAAACTGGAACTTGAAATACTTGAAATTTCGTGAATTTCTTTATCCTCCTGGAATTTCTATAACATTTAAAATGTTATCAAATTTGTAATTTTGCATTTGAAAAAAATTGTTTCCTGTAAAACATGAAATTTAAAAAATCACGGGATTCACATTTGACCGCCAATCATTTTGCTCGTTTACATATTACGCGTAAGACGTAAAAAGATATAAAAGTGTTAGCGTCGTACGTAATATTAGTAAGTTCAATTTATGTCAAGCAGCTATCGTGTGACTTAGCAAGAACCAAAGCACGCACATGGTGTTTCTGGTGTAATGTTCTGTCTTTTCATGAAAAGTTGACAACCACAACGTGCGTGAAGCTAACAAAATTATGGCGGAGTAGTGTGAAAATACCTGGAATTTTACAAAAATGATCCTTAAATTCCTGGAATTTTCCTGGAATTTTAAAATTGTATATTAGTAGACACCCTGTGTATATAAAAATGTTGATTGTAAACAAAATAGTATATTGTTTTATTGAATTAAAAGTGTCACTTTGTTTGAGAAGCAATTATTTGAATTATATATTAATGCAAAAATTGCCAGTCAACGGAGCCACTTTCAATCCAAATAGTGCATACTATTTGGTGTGCAACCTAGAAAAGTACAAAATATTCAAAATTTTAGGTGAATGATTGCTTTTGACGTTACTCATTTAAAAACCATTATGACAAGTGCATCCATAGGCGACCAGTTAGACCTTAATTTTAGTTAAGTGCGAAATTAAGGACTTTTTTTGAGTGAGCCGCAGTTTATGGCCAGGCGAGCGAGGCACATAAAGAAAAGGCCAACTTTAATGAAACATTGAAATTGCATAGGTATATATATATTTATTTTTATAATGAATTATCATTACATTTTACTGCTACTATTGGTAGTGGGGTGTTCTCCTGTAATAAAATAATTATTAGGTAATTTAATGCAAATTTTTTAATACTACCACTAATTCTTCTTCCACTACCAATAACTCCCCTTCCACTACAGTAGAATTGTTCTGCAAATTTTGAAAAACATTGCAAATTAGTTGTTATAGATGTGATAGTTCTGTACAGGAGAGAAGATTGAGATGACATATTGCAATAAAATTGGGAATGAATTAAATTGCTCAATTTATTTAAAATAGTGATATTTAATAAAACATATTATTTTTAATATTAAGAATCAAAGTAAATACACAATTAAGAAATGTTTTTAAATACTTTGTAAATGCGATGAAATTAATTATCTGTATGAGGTGGCAGTTTTATGGTACCTTTGAAAGAGGCTTTAGTAAAGTTTTCAAAAATTAATTTTGAAGGATTGCGGAAAATCAACAATTATCAATTGGAAAAAAACTGCAATAATACTAACAGTCTTTTAAATCTCGTGGGTAGAATATGTTCAGGCAATTTATTGACAAATATAAATGTGTAATAACACTAATATACCGTTTAGTAACTTGATAAACTCACCATTCTATTATCACTGTTGCCGGATTGTTTCTATAAAACGAAATAATAAGATTAGGTACCTACTTAATATTTACAAATTATTTTTGATAACCTACCAACAGAGAGGCTACTGTTGCATTAGCTTCAGCTTCAGTTGCTTCCACTTCAGATTTGTTAAGCATCTGGATGACGCCCACATCCTACAAAATAAACCTTGACACATTAGTGTGCGCTTATATTATTAATTATCAAAATTCACTTTAAAGGTTTTACAGTAATCTGTTGTCTCTTGCTGTTAAAACTCACCTCAAAAATATTGCCATCAATCGTCTGTAATAAGTAAGTTGAATTAAAAGGATGAATTTACAATGTTTTAATTTTGACAGTGTACTCAGAAATGGTTTGAGCACTGGTTTGCTCATGCATCATTAAAATTTTGCATATGATTTTGTTTTATTCTGATTCACTTTTCTCGCTCCTCAAATCAGTTCCGAGTGGTTTTAGTGTTTTATTAACAAGCAATGTACAAACCATCAAGTCCTCTATTTTCCGTTTGTTTTGTGGAGGAACAAAATGGGGTCTGCTGGCCACATGTGATACCTTAACAGATGACATAAATAATTGATGTTTTTGATTATAGTTACATGGTAAATTCGCTGAAAGCACAAAATTTTTGTATCTGTATTTAAATTTCGCGCCAAATTAACTATAAAACTTTCAAAAGGCGAGTGCGCATTGCCTATTGAATATAAAATATCAGTCAAAATCGCCAATCTATTGTTTTCATATTTAATAAGAGATTTTTATTTCAGTTTTTTTCTCAGGATTATATTTGTTGTTCTTGTGTTAGAGTGAAATGGAAAAAACCTTATTTCTTTTGTGAATTTAATTTAGGTGACAAAAAAATCATGTACTTTTGAAAACTAAAAAATTTGAATACGAGTTCGGTTGAAATGTTTGTTTCAACATTGACTATACTTGAGCCAAGTTACGAAGGCGAGCGATGTAAACAAAGATTCTGACAGTTCTCGGTGCACGCTAAACCAGTTTCACACGGTGCGAATTTTAGGTAAACTTCCGTTGCATCTTGCATGTTGCTGTAAAGGAAATAACAAACGCCGTACGTGTTACTATTTAAAGTTAATTTTTTTAATACTTTCTGAAAAGTCGACCGCTTAAAATTTGGAAGCTGTTCGTCCTCATTGACAGCCAACAATATTTTGTCTGTCGTTAGAATTTCGTTTCGAAAAAAAAAATTCATGAACCTGCCCAACAGAAAGTTACGTAAAATATCTAAATTTTTGTTATAGTGTTGGGGGGGGGGGCTTGTTTTAATTATAAAATCTAACTTCTTCCCTCATTTTTGGTTTAATTTATCAAATAATGTAAATGTTTGTAAACATAATATAATTCTGAAGAAATTAAATTTTTAAAACGCTAACGAAACGTACGTAAATATATTGGAATGTACAATACTGGCTGCATAATTATTTTCCAAAATCCGTATTGGACCATACCTAGTAGATGACAGCTGTTCTAAAACAAATACAATTTTTAAAAGCTACTCTGATGTTAAAAATTTATTTAAAATTTGTTCTATGTTCAGTGAAACCTCAATGTCTCTATTTACATTTTAAATTAATGTGTGTTTATATTCAATTTCAAATTAAAACGACAAATTACCTTTTTACGTAATGCATATAAATCGGCGTCATCTATTTCATCCAAAATGCTCACTCGCGTTCTTCTGCTGTTTGGTGATAATAACACTTGATTGTCATTATATTCTTTGAGTATTCGTTGTACCGTTCTCACGTTAACATCCAAAGTTCTTGCAACAAACTCACAAATGTTCAATAATGTACTGTCGGGATTTTCTTGTAAAGTAGAATTGTACAAGTTTACAATAAGCTGTTTTTCGGGTAGAGTAAGAATATGCCGCATACGTTGTATTGGTTGTACGGGTTCCATTATACTCCAAAACAAACAATTTTCGCACACACTTTTGTTACCTACTCGCCAACACACTACAAACACAGACTAAGATCTAATACTGCAGATAATTACCGCACAACCTAACAACGCTCATTCCTCCTCTAGTGTAAAGGTGCTCATTTGCGGAGTTCGATTTTCTCTTCGAAACGACCAACCACAGAACGCCTTTCTATCACGTGATTTTCACCGACCACGTCTCTTTGTTTACATCGCTCGCCTTCGTAACTTGGCTCAGGTATGAAAAATTCGGTTTAAAAAAATGGTCCACACTAGAGGTGGGCATTTAGGCCAGAAGTCCGAGGCCCGGCCCGGCCCGGCCAGGTTCGGGCCGGACCGGACCTGACTTTGCTTGAGTCAGTCTGGCCGGGCCGGGCCGATCCAAACTTTGGTTAACCGGGCCAGGCCGGGTTGGGCCGGGCCGGGCCGGGCCGGCTGGCCCAAGCATTCAATCACCGGACCGGGCCTGGTTCTGACCAATCGGACCGGGCCTGCCTAGCAAAATAAGACCGGGTACTAAAATGTAATATGTAATATGCTCCAATGGTTCATATAATACCCCAACCCAAGGGCCCAAGGCAGTACAATATCCTTCTATAACTTCTGTGAATTAAAACTGGATATCATTACCTGATTCGTGAAAGTTTTCCTAGCATAACTAAATTTATGGTTTAGTAGTTTACTGCTTCATAATGCTTTGGATACTGTCTACCTGTCTACTGCATAAAATCATTAATAAAATGCTGTATTAAACTTTAATTTCTTTTTTATGTTGATAAAATAAAAAATATGTATTTTTAACGTCCAACTGAATGATCTACCTTGTTTCGGGCCTTTGGGGCCAATCTGGCTCGCGAGCCAAGCGGGCCCTAGTCGGGCCGAGCGGGCCCGAGTCGGGCCAAGCGGGCTTTCTGACTTCAGGCTAACTAGCCCGTTCGGGCCTGGCCTGGCTTTATATACTTCGGGCTTTTTCGGGCCTGGCTTTTATAATCAATGTCGTACCAGGCCGGGCTTGAAGTCAATGTGAATCGGGCCGGGCCGGGCCGGGCCGCACATTTTAAGAATTTGCCCACCTCTAGTCCACACAGTCCTGCATACAGGGTGCTCAAAGTTAAAGCTACGATTTCGATTACATTAACAAATTTGTAGTACTGTTCACGCAGATTACGATGGCAAAAACAGAAAAACAATTGAGCATCAGACTTTCGAGTTATTCGCAAAATTCACATTTTTTTAAATGAAACAAATTTTTACATAGGTGTATTTACAATAAGCAAAAATATACAGGGTGTTCATTCTTTTTTAAACATTTTGTGAATAATTTGAAAATCTGATGATCAATTGTTTTTCTGTTTTCGCTATCGTAATCTACGTGAGTTATACTACAGCTTTGCTAATTTAATCGAAATATTGATAACGAAGTTAGCAATACTGGACAATTAACTTTGAACAGCCTGTATATTATATCATATAAGCAATAAATTTATTTAGTAAAAAATTATAAAAATGATTTATTATAGCCAATTATTTATTCAAATTAATTTACACTAATTATTTAATCTTACCGCTTGCTCATTTTTCTGGCTCTCTCTTTTAGGAGCCAAAGCTTTTGCTCGATTGGCAGCTATCTGCTGCCCCATGACCATTACCTTCCTCATAGAAACTTCTCTGGTGTTTCCACACCCCTCGCAATATTTTTGGAAATCTAAATTGGAAAAAGTAGTAGTCAAATTAATTCCGTAAGTAGTGAAACTTTTGAATTTTCTTTCTTTAATTAGGATAGTCGATTACTTAGTGAATAATCGAAATGTCGAATGATATTATTTTTAAAGATGGATGCTTAGCAGTAAATTGTAATACATACCACAGATCAGAAAATTGCACTCGCAACCACGTATCACGGTGCAGGTACGGCTGTCGTATTGCTCTACCGGAATATGTCATTTGCAGGAGGGACATATCTCTAAAAAGAAAATTTGTAATTTAACTAATCAAATTTACTTTCAAATATAAAGGTACCGTAAAATTTGTCCAAAATACGCTTACAGACAAGAGGTAAATAAAAAATTAATACTCATGTAACTGAAGGATTCTCTGATTATAAATCCTTACTCCACACTCACAACAAAATCTATCAGGATTCTATAAACAAATAAATAGTATTAAAACACAATTGCATGAAAAGCGTAAAGTAAGTTATTTTTAAAATAAATTATACGTTTTAAATGGTTTTTGTTTGATGAACCCTTTGTTTAAGCCAATTAGGTATTTTTTTGTAGAAAAAGTAGGTAATAAAATGGACATTTCACTTACCATGTTGATTCACACACCACTAAGAACAACGCACAAAATGAAGAATTACAAAAACCACTGCACACTAAGAATTTTTAAGTAATGAAAATTCCCCATCATAACAATAAAACATTATAATATTTCCTTTATATTCCAAAAGCAGGTAGGTACTTCATTGTCTCTATTTTCAGAAAATTCTAGGTTTGTGTAAATATGGTGCTTTTAGAGATCAGCAAATTCCAGAAATTTAGTTTACAGCATTGTAACAATAATTAGCATTTAATACTGAACAGAAAAAAGACACTATTCAATTCAGCAGTATTGGTGGTATCCAATATACAAGAAAGTTGCTATCCAAAAATGCCCATAAAACGCCTTCCAGAGGCGAGCGTTTTCTTTCCAGAAATTTTGAATTTGAAAATATATTTTTTGGAACTTTTCCTTACTGCCAGTCTCCAGTGTACTTTTAAAACTTTCTTTAGTGCAATAAAAGTTACTAAATTCGTCCTACATTTTCAATGAGGCATATGCCGCGGGTTTCAGCTAGTTTCTTATAAAGCGATAACAGATCAGCGTAGGTAATGTCAAAAAAATTACAAATTGCAATGTCTGCCATTTCGACAAGTTAGCGTTTTCTAAATAAGTTGCTGCAAAGATAAAATCATGTTTACAAATAAGGAGAAAACAGATATGATAATAATATGTGGTGAGGCCACACAAATGCAAGTACTTTATACATTCAGCGTTATCTTAATCGTATAGCACCATCTGAACATATATTTGGACGTCTGGAATTGTGTGCTATTAAAATTGATATTTACAAATGCCGTATGTGTACCTCGATCACTAAATATAAACCGCAGTTTATTACACATGTAAGGAATCATTGCATAAAGACTGATTATTGTCATATTTATGCTGGTCATAAAAGTGACTCTTTGCAGAATCATAAAAAATATGATTATTAAAAACACAATAGCACAATAATCAGAATTCTATAACGCGAAAATATTGAATGACGAATGTTGCTTATTTAAATACAACTGGAACACAGTTAAAAAATTCTCCTGGAAGTCATGCCAAAGCCTCCTTCTAATAGATCTAAAGATACAAATATCTCACAAAGAAATAGTACGATCGACTTAAAAGAAAAACCATTTCTTGTACTTTTTATGATTACAGAAGCAATTACAGGGGTCGGCAACGAAGCGGGGTGGAAGATATTTTTAAAACTGTGAGAGTTACATGAATATTGTGTAAATAAAAGTTGTAGGTACAAAGGTGGTCCACATTACTAAAATAGTTTTGATTATACAGGGTGTCTCAAAAAGTGTGGCGAATAAACCTTTTTTTTTTTTTTAATGGAATACCTATATTTTGGTAGTTTAAAAGTTTTGCATTGAAATACTCATTATTTTCATATCACGTAATATGGGTCTAACATCAACTTTTTTGGAGATATTAACAATTTTATATAAAAACACGCTGAACTTCAGGCGGCTGCTGTAAGCAACAGAAAACAATTGAATTAAGAAAAACGTTACCAAAAAATTATGATTTTCGTGGACTAGCTTTCAAGTGTAAAATGGTAGATCTGAGTATTTATGCTATACAGTGTGCCCAACATTTGCAATTTTAATAATTCCATGTTTTTTCAAATGGCACCTCATGTATATTTTTATATTTTTGCAAAGCCCTTTTAATGACGTTTCTATTGATATGTTACTTCATACCTCTAAGTTCAACTATTTTTCAGATATGCGTGTTTGAACATAAAAAACAATTTAAGCCTCTTAAGATGCTTTATTTCAAGGGATAAAAAACAAACCCCGCTAAAATAATGATTTAAACACATTAGCTCTAAAAAAATAAAAACACAAAACCAGGTTTAGGAAATATAAATTCATTCAGTGTTGATACAAGGAATAAATTAATTCCAAGGTCAAATGAAATCGGATTAAAAAACAAAATTCAATACACTAAACTCCTATACGTAATTACATTAAATGTTCAAATAAGTCTCCTTTCCTGCTCTGAGTATTAAAGCTGTACAAAAACTCATAATCAGCAAATATAATTATTTTGATTTATTTAAATGGAATACCCTGTATATCCCTGAATTATTGAAAAGTACTTTTAATGAGATTTTTTTTTACATTTCTTTTCTTGTCCCTCAATTCAACCGTTTTTCAGATTTAGTTTTCTTTTGCTTTCTTTCGTTTTTTCGTATTTGTTATTTCTAGTTTTGAGTAGTGGCTGGATTTTTGTTTTCTAAACTTGGTTTTATCTTGTGTTTGGAGAACTCATGTTTAAATATTATTTTAACGTTTGTTTGTTATGCCTGGAAAGAAAGCATCTTAAGGGGCTTAAATTGTGTTTTATGTTCAAACACGCATATCTGAAAAACAGTTAAACTTAGAAGTATGAAAGAACATATCAGAAGAAAGCTCATTAAAAGAGTTTTTCAAAAATACATCAATATACGGGGCGTTAAATTTGAAAAAAAATCGAAATACATAATTAAATTTGCAAATGTTGAGCACCCTGTATAACATTAATACCCAGATCCAGCATTTTACACTTGACAGGTACCTAGTTCACGAAAATGAAAATCATAATTTTTTGGTAACGTTTTCCTTCATTCAATTGTTTTCTGTTGCTTAGAGCAGCCGCCTGAAGCTCAACATTTTTTCGAATAAAATCGTTAATATCTCCAAAATAGTGGACGTTAGACCCATACAACTTTATATAAAAATGTTGAGTATTTCGGGTTCTAGGACATCTCGGCGTGAGGCCAGCTCGGCGCCGGGACAACTCGGCGCCAGCCAACTAGGCGCAAGGCCATCTCGGCGCCGAATTCAAATTTGCAAACTAGCGTGTGCACTACGTAAGAAAATTATTATAAACAAATAATAAATAAAGTGATCGCCAAAAAAACTGGCATCAAATGAAAAAAAAATATTTAGAATTTCTTGGAAAATGAAACACTGATGGCCAGAGGTGGTTGCAAAGTGTATTACAAATCGGCCAAACAAAAGTTGTTACGTGACTTACGTTATCAGTAAAATTTTACATTTTTTAAAAATAATTACGAAATATGCATAGAGACACATTTTACGAAAAAAAGTTTTCTAGCCTTGAGATTGTTCAGTCAGCTAAAACTAACACACAATAAAAAATCTCATTAAAATCTTGCTTAATTTCTGAAAAATAGCACTTTTTGGATTTACACAATTTCGAAAAACGCAATTTTCTAAGTAAAGTGCCTTTTATGTGACAAATATTTCTTTAATGGTTATTTCCCAAACAAAATATTTTTACTGTTAACAAAGTTTTTTTATTATTAAATAAAAAACTTTGTTAAAAATATTTATTTTTCCATACCAGTCTTTGTTAAAAGTATAATTCTTTGATATGGGACCTAAACATAAAAGAAAATGTGAGAGATCCAAGTTGGCCGAGGATTTTGAAAGTGGTATAGGAGCCTACATGTTGATTCTAACCAACTTCTCTTAATAACTTTTTGTTGTATTTAATACATAAAAGGCACACTACTCTACAGTAAAATAGGTTTTTTGAAAATTTTCAAGGCATACTTGATTTTTCAAAACTGAAATGCTGTTAGAAATTCGCCTTTAACCAAGCAGGACTGAACCCCAAAAAATGAAGATTTAAATCGAAACTTTTTTACCTTTTACAAGAGTCGTTTCACCTACCCGGGGACACACTGTATATACAGGGCGATTTTTAAGTTGATTCTTTCCTTTTACCAGAAAATAAAGCTAAAAAACAAATATTGTTTTTATTTACCACTTTTCCGAAATATCAAAACTAATGGAGGTACAGGGTGTTAAAGTTTCAAATTAAAAACTAAACTTTGGTGCAAAGGCGGCTGGACAATTTTATTTTTGTTTATCTCTGTTGTTAAGCAATGACCTGTCAACTAGTTTTCCATTGTAATTTACTTAATGTTATTGCTGCAATAATGGCTCATGTTTATGAAAATAATGAATGAGTGAATATGTTTATTATTTACTGGGAGTGTCGTCAAAATGCTGCTGTCGCATCGCTCTTATACGCAGAACGTGTGTGTAGAAGCGAATGCTGATAATTTTGAACATATCATTTAAGTTAGATTAAGTTGAGTTTAATTTTCGTTAAGTAATTTTAGTTCTTAATTTGAAACTTTAACACCCTGTACCTCCGTTAGTATTAATATTTCGCAAAACTTGTAAATGAAAAAAGCTTACTTTTTTAGCTTTATATCCTGGTAAAAGTAAAGAATCAACTTAAAAATCACCCTGTATACAGGGTGTCCGGAAAATACGTGTACAACGAAAGACCACAAATTCCTTTGCCCAAAATAAGATGATTTTACTCAACTTACCTATATACACAGTTGCTTAGTGTAGCCGCTAGAGAGCTTTAAAAATTATTAAGTTTTTTAAATTGATCACTACACATTTTTTTTCTAAATAGTTACTTTAATTTAAAAGCTATATCCTCTCTTACAATATTTTAGTTGGGTGAACGGTTTAGCCACAAAGAAATATTTTCTAAATCCCTACAAGTCTAGTGTTACGTTACAATTACTGATTAAGGCTTGTAGAAATTTAGAAAATATTTTTTGTGGCTAAACCGTTTACCCAACTAAAATTTTGTAAAAGAGGAAATAGCTTCTAAGTTAAAGTAGCTATTCACAAAAAAACATTGGTAGTGATTCTACAGGGGGTTAAAAAATATGGATGGCTAATTTATGGTGACGTTTTTAAACAACCTGAAATTATCGAAATTAAGGTTTATTTCACAAAAAGCTGTAGTTTACTAGTACAAACGCATGACCAAGAAATGAATAAAATCTATCAAAGATTATTTGACTTTTTAAAAAGCTAATCATTTTTGAAGACCTCTAGCGGCTAAACTAAGCAACTTTGTATAAGTTGAGTTAAATTATCATATTTTGGGCCAAGGAACTTGTGGTCTTCCGTTGTACACGGACACCCTGTATACACCCCGGATAGGTGAAATGACTCTTGTAAAAGGTAACAAATTTTCGATTTAAATTTAGCATTTTTTGGGGTTGAAAAATCAAGTATGCCTTGGAAGTTTTCAGAAAACCTATTTTACTGTAGAGTAGCGTGTCTTTTATGTAGCAAATACGGCAAAAAGTTATTCAGAAAAGTTGTTTAGAATCAACATCTAGGCTCCTATACCAAATTTAAAAATCCTCGACCAACTTTGATCTCTCATATAAAATAAAAATAAAATTCTTCGATTTGGGAAATACACATTAAAAATAGTAATTTATTATACAAGACGATAAAGTTAAATTTTATCGACGAGTAAATCGTTTAACGTCGAGACGAAGTCGAGACGTTAATGATTCAAGAGTGGATAGAAATAACTTTATCGTCGCGTATAATACAATATTTTTTTCTATAGCAAGAACTTTAACAATTTCAAAAGAAAATAAGAACAGTCAATCACATTTCAAAATGTCAGTAGCTAGATTGGGTTGCTACGATAATACGAAGCTGTCATATTTAATTTAAACAAAAGTTAGAAAATTAAATTACTTTATCTATACTTGATGTTAAAGTGCTACTTTATCTACCCTTGCTGTTAAAGTAAAACTTGACCTTTTGTTTTGAGTTGATAAAAGCACACTTTAACATCTGCTATAGAAAAATAGTAATTTATTATACAAGACGATAAAGTTAAATTTTATCCACGAGTGAATCGTTTAACGTCGAGACGAAGTCGAGACGTTAATGATTCAAGAGTGGATAGAAATAACTTTATCGTCGTGTATAATATAATATTTTTTTCTATAGCAAGAACTTTAACAATTTCAAAAGAAAATAATGACAGTCAATCACATTTCAAAATGTCAGTAGCTAGATTGGGTTGCTACGATAATACGAAACTGTCATATTTAATTTAAACAAAAGTTAGAAAATTAAATTACTTTATCTATCCTTGATGTTAAAGTGCTACTTTATCTACCCTTGCTGTTAAAGTAAAACTTGACCTTTTGTTTTGAGTTGATAAAAGCACACTTTAACATGTGCTATAGAAAAAAAATATTTTTTACATAAAAGGTACTTTACTTAGTTAGAAAATGGCGTTTTTCGAAATTGTGTAAATTCAATAAGTGCTATTTTTCAGAAATTAAGCAAGATTTCAATGAGATTTTTTATTGTTTGTTAGTTTTAGTTGACTGAACAATCTCAAGGCCATAAAACTTTTTTTCGTAAAATGTGTCTTGACTAGTAAATGCATGTTTCGTAAATTATTTTAAAAAAATGTAAAATTTTACCAATAACGGAAGTCACGTAACAACTTTTGTTTGGCCGATTTGTAATCACTATGCAACCACCTCTGGTCGTCAATGTTTGATTTTCCAAGAAATTCTAAATATTTTTTTTCATTTGATGCCAGCTTTTTGGCGATCACTTTAGTTATTATTTGTTTATAATAATTTTCTTACGTAGTGCACGCTGTAGTTTGCAAATTTGAATTCGGTGACGAGATGGTCTTGCGCCGAGATGGCTCCGCGCCGAGTTGTCCCGGCGCCAAGCTGGCCCCCCGCCGAGATGGCGGCGCTGAAGTGGCGGCGGCGCCGAAGTGGCTTCGAAGTATTTCAATGCAAAACTTTCAAGCTACCCAAATATAGAACATTCCATTTAAAAAAAAAGTAAGTTTGATTCGGCACACTTTTTTGATCCACCCTGTATAATCAAAACTATTTTAGTAATGTGCACCACCTTCGAACCTACAACTTTTATATACACAATATTCATGTAACTCTCATAGTTTTAGAAATATCTTCCATAGTGATGTGGGTCGGGTAAATACCCAGTGGGTAGGGTATTTATCTGGATATTTACCCCTGCCTTGGGTAAATACCTAAAAAGTGAGTATTTATCAAATTTGTAATATTTAATAGCCTAAACCAACTTTTACTTACAAAATAATGTTATCTTAATAAATAAATTACATATAAATACACTGAAATATTTTATGTAAAATAACAATTTAAATGTAACATTGAATAAGCATTCACCCAGGTAAATTAATCGTTTATCGGGAAAAAAATATTGGATGCCGAAGTTTATGGAAATAAACAGAGGCGCAATAAATTGCCCCGGTCAGAATTTAAAAAAAAACAGCAATGAGATAGCACAAACAAAAGCACATAATACTTAGTAAGAAAGAAATAACCATACAAAATAGTAATTTACTTAACAAGTATAGAAAGTGGAGCTTTTCAGTAAGAGTGAGATGTTTCCGGAAGAGGCCGTCAGGCCGAGTCCGGAATTTCGAGACGAGTATGGAAAAGCCACTTTCATACGAGTTTCGTACAATATTTTTTCGTACACTAGCATACAAAACGGAATACTAAATTTATCCTCGTATATAGCAAATAAGTAGAGTAATATTAATGTAATGTAATATTATATGTGTTGTAACTAAGGAAACGTACAGTAAAGTGCTACTTTGCCGTACGAATACTGCAAAATACTACTTTGCCGTACGAATACCGCAAAGTGCAACTTTCTGATTAATAAATTGTACGGCAAAGTAGCTCTTTCAATGCTAGTGTACGAAAAAGTTATTTTAATAGACATATTTAGTGGACATATCAAGGCTACTCAAATATGTATTTCTATGTTCATCTCTTTCTTATTCAACCATTGAATTCTGTTTTTTTGCATGCTATTTCATTGCTGGCATATACAGTGTGTCCCCGGATTGAGTTCACTATAGGTATAATCGACAAAAAATTTTACAATTTTATTGTAATGTTTTGGGATTCCGCCCTGCTTGGTCTGAAGAAAATTTTAAGAATATATACAGTTTTTGAAAACACAAGTTGGCCTGACAGTGAAGCGAAAACTATTTTCTATTCAGGTAAACTACCCTTTCTGTTTATGATACCGCAAAGTTTTACCAAGAAAAGTTGTTCAGAATGAGAAATTATGGCCCTATACGAAGTTTCAGGAAGATCTACCTACTTAAATTAAACCATTAAAATTGTATTTATTAAAAATGACGGTTTGATTTAAGTACGTAGAACTTCCTAAAATTTTGTATGGAACCATAATTTCCCATTCTGAACAACTCTTTTTAGTAAAATTTTGCCGTATTATAAACAAAAATGGTAGATTACCTGAAGAGAAAATACAATTTTTTTGTTTAATCTAAAAATAACGGTTTAATCTAAGGAAGTAGATCTTACTAAAATTTTGTATAGGGCCATTATTTATCATTCTGAACAACTTTCCTTGTTAAAACTTTGCTGTATCATGAATAAAAAGGGTAGTTTACCTAAATAGAAAATAGTTTTTTTCACATTTTTCATGGCCCACTTAATTTCTGAAAATTAAAACTCTGCTTAAAATTCTTTTCAGACCAAGCAGGGCGGGATCCCAAAACATTAAAATAAAATTGTAAATTTTTTTGTCGATTATACCTATAGTGAACTCAATCCGGAGACACACTGTATAAGTTACCTAAAATTGTAGGGAACATAACAGTTCCATGAGTTGGAAAAGGTTCGAATACTATTTTCCATAAGAGTAAGTAAAATAGAAAATGCCATAATTACTTTGGTAGCTAGGCAATAAGTAGGTACAATAGCTACTTGTTGCCTAGCTACCAAAATAATTATTGCATTTTCTATTTCACTTACTACGATGTGTAGCATATAGAAGATCCCTTGCTAAGGTTGAAACTCCTTAGTCTTGGCAAAATTCTAAATAGGACTAAGATACCTGGTACTCTGCATGCTTAGACCTTGTCCACGGGGTTGGCAAAAAGGGCCTATGAAGGCCTACTTGCTAGAAATGAGTCTCCCCACGATACTACTACTACTACTCTTATAAAAAATAGTATTAGAAATTTTTTCCAACTCATGGTATTGCCATGTTCCCTACAATTTTAGGGAACCTGTATAGTTATGCCCCCATCAATATTTTGGGTATTAAATGTTCTCAGTGCAGCTATTTTATTCTACATTTTTATAAAATTTGAATACAGCACCTTGACTTACCAATCAATTATACTGGTTAAATCAGCTTTATAATATTTGGTAAATGAGGCCATAAATACCCGTTTAAATACCCATTTTGGGTATTTACCCGGGTAAATACCCCGGGTATTTACCCCTAAAAATAAATACCCGGGTAATTTACATACCTAATCTTCCACCCCCGCTTCGTTGCCGGGCCCTGTATAAGTTTAATTTAAACAATCATGAATATTCACACGGGAGAAAAGCCTTTCATGAGCAACTTGAAAAACCCATGGAAACTAATATTTTTCTATATACTTCCTGTTAAAAGACATTTAGAAAACACTAAATAGTAACGAAAAATATAGGTAATAATCGACAAAAATTAACTAGTTTATGAACAATTTTGCGATAGATTCATTTTCAGTGTCAGGAGTTAATTAATTACTGCACATATTGGAGAGCACATAATACCATACTTTTCCTTAATATTAAACAAAAACTGCACAGATTACCTGAGTACCAACCTTTATACTCGTATTTCACAAAATAAAACACTGCACTGACATATTGATTATTCATTGGTAATCATTGCTAAAATATTTTGATATTGTATAATATACTTACTACTTAGTACACGAAATTAAGCAGTGCTTTTGCCTATGGGATAGAGAACTTCAATTAACATTCTTTATGTAACAATACAATACACCACGGTTCTGTTCACATTACTAATGTACACAATTACACAATTCAGCTTTACTTGCTTGATACAAGCCTTCAGGTAAGTAACGTAATTCATATTAGTAAAAAAGAGACATTATGCAAGGTGATTATTTTTAATACTGACGATATTTTACATTAATCAAGATTCGAAGCTGACAAAAATTTCAAACTGAGTAATGTGAATCAAGATACAAAATATCTGCCTCTACTTTAGACCTAAGTCACAAGAACAAAATGTTGACTCAAATAACTAGTTTCACCTAATAGGTACAATTCAAATTCTTTCTATAAACTTATATAAAAAAAAATATTTACACAGTCAAGTGTCCTTGATAGTTTTGATGAGTAAATCACTTTAACTAATCATCAGTTGTAAGGCACATAGGACTGTCATTTTTATTCAACAATCAACACAAGAAACTATACACTAACATAGTCTGTGTGAGACTACACTTTAACTTACAAAGTTTGATCAGCTGTTACCAACCTCACACATACACCTACAATAGTAGTCTCAATGTTACGCATTGTTCTTAGTTAGTACGTTGGTGCTTCGCAGCAACTTCAGAACTAATTAATCCTCTTACCATGTATTTCAACTGTGGCATGTACTCCAGCACAAGCCGAATTGGCACTAAAGGTATGCTGTCGTTCACATTCTCGCACTTCCTATTTTCATATAACACCTGCATTTGGGAATTATTGCCCTTGTGCAATTCGATGCCAAGCACCTGCAACATCTGTTGGCATGACTGGACTGATATGTTATTAAATAATTGTTCGATGAGATCAGGAATTGTTACTAATGAGTCATTATAAACATAGGGATTCATATTGATGCAAGGAATCATTTTATTCTCGATTAAAACTTTCTGCATTTTATAAGGATTGTGAGTACCACTTGTTGGTGTCTCTGCAACTGGAATAAGTTCTCGCTGAAGATTGTTGACAAGCATGTGTCCATTTGTCATGTTCTGCTGCTTCTCTTGTGCCGGTTGTTGAATGGCCGACTGTTGATTAATTACAGGCTGGTGGGTTGACCGGACAGTGTTAGTAGTCGCACTAAGATCCCCTACATCAGGAGACATGTAGTGTTTCTGGAGAGTTACGTAACGAAGCTCACCATTTAGCTGTCGGACCGGAATTATAGGTGGAGCTGCTTGATGATATCCCGACTGGGCTAACGCCGGTTTTCCTAACATCGTGTATTTGGCTGCTGCTGGTCGATTAGCTCGGATTAGTGGAGGTGCTTGAGCTATGCTTCTATAATTTGAAGGCCGAGTTTGACGAGAACTTGCAGCAGTCAATGGAAAATTTGGTCTTATAGCCGAGGTTGCTGGCCGAGGCTGCATAGCAGGATTGGTAGGTTTTCCACCTGTTAGACCGGAGCTGGAGTACATGGCTTGCAAATTTTGCAATTGATTATTATTTGCCGCTTTTGCTTGAGTAGCCGGCCTTGGAGAAGGCGGTGAATGCGTTGGGGTCGGCTGCCTCGTCCATTGCCCCATTTGAGTCGGAGTCTTCCTGTTAATTAACTGCTGAGAATTCACAACTTTGGTTGGCCAGTAATCTTCAAATAATGTATCAGGAGAAAAATAGTTTTTAATGTCATTTAGGCTAATCACTGCACATGAATCATGCTCAAATATTTCATTCTCTATTCCCTGCACTTTAAAACAAAATTTTAAATATGAGAGATTCCATCCCTCTAATTGATCGGCTTTTAGCTTCAGGTTTTCTGTCTCTCCCTCGAAATAAAATAGAGGAACATACTTCTGGTTATTATACACAGTGTAAGGTACCACAGATTCCTTGTTGATGCGAATAAATCCGCATCGATCCAAGGAGTTGGTGCTTCTATTTAAGAGTTTTCTATAACAAGCATCCAAGAAATTGTAAAATTCTTTAGCATCACTTAAGCGTACTATTAGGTCTCGGAGTGTGAACTGTTCACGACCAAACTGATAGTCGCAGTGATCGATGTTAATTTCATTCAGCAAACGCCTTTCGGCTTCTGTAATGTAGGAACTTGGGATGCACATACTGTTGTAAATATTTTGATGCAAAAATGTTAAGTATTTATTTAACAGCTTTAACTCGACCATTCGCACTGCACAATACTTTTCGCCACTTCTGATTATGTAGGGTATGTGATTCTTCCCGAATGTTATCCAACCGAATCGTCCATTGACCGATTCTTCGTCGCCGAGGTTACTCGGAGGATCATTCGTCCCTTCAGTAGATGCTGTAATTGTGACATAATTTTTAGTTTTATTACTACACATCAAAAAACTTAATATATTCATACTCTGTACTGCATTTGGCGAGACGGGGAGCTGAGAAGAAGCCAGCATTTTAGCCCGGTACACTTCCATCATCTTCACAGCTAGTGCTTGAATCTCTGCTTCATCGCGCTGCTCCTGCTTTACCAACGAACCCATGCTTGCTGGTTCACTGAAAATCAGAGAGACAAGTTGTAATACAACGGTTTACCCTGGATGATCAGCCAATGACATAGCCAGGATGGGGCTTCAGGGGCTAAAGCCCCTTCCGAAATTAAAAAAAATTATAGAATCATCCCTTACTTATCTAGAACGAAAATTTACAATTCAGCTCTGTGTAAACTACAGTTACATCAATGTAAATTCGTACATTCTCATTCCAAGAGTGTAAATTTGCTCTAATATTTGCTTCAATGTGTTTTGTTATTTGCGGGAATTTTTAAACCTGCCCCTTGTGAATCAAGGCAGGGACTAAATCAAGATTGCTTTTGTAAATAAAAATATACCATTACTAATAGTCAATTTCGCTTCCTTAAAATAAGAGATTGTCTTAAATTCTAAGTTGTAATGTACTGCAGAAAACTTTCACAGGCCCTCCCCCGTTTTATATTCGAGAGAGGAACCCTTCCCAAAAGAAAATCCTGGTTACATCATTGGTGATCAGATGCAGAAGTAATAATGTTTTGTGATACCGCCGAGACAAGGAAATTCTCGACCTCGTCTCGTCCCGTCTCAATCATTCTCAATCAACATGAAAAAACGCATATGTTTGAAGAAAAAAAAGGGATACTATTAGTTTGAAAAGAAACTATTCATATTATTATCGGGTAAAAATAAATAACTTTTTAAAATGTATATACGTATCTAGGTATACTGTAATGGGCCAATTCGTGTCGCCCTATATATACATTTTGTATCTTTTTACCATATCATGTCAATAATAAAACCGAACTGTATTTCTCATATGTATTAATTAAGTTGATACGCACTGTAAGTGTATTGGACGTGCGGGAGTGGAATGTGTGAATGCAGCAGATCAAAGATGTGTAGTTAAAAATAGAACGAAGCCAGCGTGGGCAACTGACCACGAAGCCAGTCGCCCCTGAACAAGTGACTTGTGCATATGTCGTCACCCAAACCTAAGTGACGCCAAAACGCTAATCAAGGTACCAAAGTGCACAGAGTAATGTGGTGTTGGCCTGCATTAATCGCCGCCGGCAACGAGAGGTTCCTGGGTGGGACCACAGCTCACGAAAGCTTCAATATACCTGGGGAGCATCACCGAGGTGTTGCTGATTCTTTCATAGAAGGAAGCTGTTATTTTGTCGCCATCGAAGCGCCGTCCTTTTACATGCACGAGAACAATTGGGAGCAACCAAATGCAAGGTTAGTTTTTATTTAGAATCGCAATACGAAGTGAGATAGTATTGCGACATCTTGGGCAATCGTTTCAATTAAGGATTTCGTGCCTAAGATAACGGGGCTTACCCACAACCAGTACGAAATTATTGCGTCATCTACTGACACAGCGTGTCAGCTTGTATTGAACGTGCCAAGGCAGAGTTCGCGTTACGAACGCGATTGAAGCATAGATAGCTTCGCCGAGAGTGTATTTATTTTGTGCGCGGTATTTAAATATATTTAGTTTGACTTTGCGTTGACCGTTGAACATGGTGCTTTCATGCATGTAGCGTACCGCTTTTTTATATGAACCTTGTGTATTCTTACATGTATTTTTATGTACGATATGTTGTAATAACACGAGTAGAAGCAGCTTTCGCCCGTAAATATTTAAAGTAAGGAGCTCATATTTTTGCCAGCTTCACTGGTATGTTTTGGCACCGTTTATTCTTGGTGTTTTATGTAAATGCATTTTCCTGTATTTGTGTTACTCTTACATATTATATATCTTTTATGTAAACTATTGAGTTTTTATTGCTGGCAGTATTTGCATGCATAATTTCAGCATTCTAGGTGACTCTGAGCAAACCCAGAGCAATATTGACTTCCCTTAGCCGCACCAACGATTTAAAGAGAGTTTTATGTCTCTACGACTGTTTAAGTTAGCGAACCCAGGGCAATATAAATCAATAGTACAGTAGAGTATAGGGCTAAGTAAACGTACTGTTATAATACTATACCTACTTCTGCGACATAATTTATATAAACGACGAAACTGAAATTTTCATGGAGGAAATTTTGGAAGATGCCAAATTTTGGAATGAAGAAATGCTACCAAAATTGATACAATTTTATACTGACTGCATCACACCAGAAATAGTACGAGATAACATAGGTAAAAAAAACGTTGCGGAGATCATTCATATATACTAGATACCATAAAAGATGGCGGAGAAAAAAGGGAAATCAAACTCAACTAAGGAGTTTAAGGGCGTCTTTCGATAATAATGATCAAAGAGCTCTCTCGAATAACATAACCAACAATTTTAAAATATCGGTATATGCCTTGGTGTTGGCCATCTCAACTAAAAATCACAGTTTTTGGACTAGTACTTTTCATGAATTAACTAACTCAATCGTACTCAAGATGTGATAGTTATTTGTTAACTTTCACATGTAAAAATAATTTTTGCTGTTTACAATAGTACCTATTGGACGGAATTCTTCACTTAGTGCCATGGCGCCATGTCCTGTTTTTGCTACCAAAAAGTTGTTAGTATTACTTACTACTTGTTAGTAGTTACAATTAACCACGTAGTTTTACAATAAATTATTCCTGTATACTAAAGAGAAGTAAAGGCAAATATGTTTTTGTTTAATTATCCTTAAATATCTACCTTTGTAATTACCAATTACTCAATTACCTACACTAAACTAACACTTGTCATTGTTGGCATGGGTATATAACTATTGGCAAGCCACCGTGTTTAGTAGCTTTGACTAAAAAATAGTAGTAATAATAAATTAGGTTAGAATGAATTTACCTCTTGTTTTTGTATTTATTTGTTATCACGTAAGTGAGTAACTATAGTTACACATCAATTTTTCGTCGTAATTTAATTTTGCCGATAAAAATTCATTACACCTGTAAAATATATCAATTTTTTGCACAGTGACCAAGAAAGTCGTTTTTTTTTAACGAAAAATCGTCATTTGCTTAATAAACTCGGGCTTCGCCCTCGTTAATCAAACTATAAATTTGTGAAAAAAGTATCTTCTTCTTCCTCTTAAGGTAAAAAAACGTACGACTTTCATAACTAGTTGTACAATATACTATTTCGTATTTTGGTGCAGAAAGTACACATTTTTTTACGCATTTGCGTGCAGAAAGAGGCCATTTGCTGCACTCTTATGTCAACACTTTCTGCACTCTAATGTCAAATTGAAAAATTAAATATCTTATAGAATGGGAAAAATTGTATGTAACATGTGCGTGCAAAACTTATGTGAATGGAACACTCGTTAGCACTCGCGTTCCTTCTGTCACATGCGTTTTTCAATGTCACACTTTATTACAATATATAGTATGATCAAAAATGATTTTAATCTAAGATGGGTATGCAATAATTTCTAATTTATGAATGTAACTATAAATCACTTAAAAATTAAATGTCAAGTTTGATATTTAAGTATAAACATAGTTACATTAATAAATTAAGAACTAATCCATAGCCATACTAGATGAAAATAATTTGTGGTCTATGGCCTACTGAATTGTGAGACAAACGTCACTGAATTGTGTGGTAAACGTCACCTTATACGGCCAGGCATTTTTTCAAAATCCATTGTTGTTTTAATTTCTGATAAAATGCCAATGTTGACCATTTTGACGCCAATACCCACAATGACATTGTAAAATGTATGTATGTAGTATCTGTAACTTCTTTTACCTACTGGTGTAGAAGCTGGTGCTTTGTACGGCTAGCGTCTGGCGGTGTTGTGCTGAACTTGCCCCGGTTTTGAGTTACAAAGTTGGAGCGCGTCTTTTGAGCGTTCGTAGCAACCATTGTGTTAGGTGTGTATGCTGGTGATGTGTTGACCTTCTTACTCTATCTCTTAGGTTTGTGGCATTTTAAAAATCTATTGTTGTTTTGGCGCCACAAACCCACGATGACATTCAAATGACAGCGGCTCTCAAGACTAATAGGTTTTTTAAAATTATTTTCTAAATGCAGTATCTATAGGATAAGGACCTATTGTTTTGAATTTAATATAAATATTAATATTGTGTAATCTATTTATACTGCCGTGTACGTACATCTTAGAGATCTATAGTTTTAATATTTTTCTCGAGAGTGGTGCGGAAGTCAAGGAATTCGTAGTTGAAGACAGAATAATATTTAAAGGCAGGTATTTTTTGGATAGTTTACCGATTCGCTCTAAAATAAAATATCATATGCAGATAATCGTATTTTTTACAAATTTGTAAGATGTTCTAGGTGGTAATAATAATGAAATATTTTTTCTGTGTGCTATTGCAAGGTTGTAAGTTTATGTGTAATGCATTTTTAAAATTCACCATTTAAAAGTGATTTGTTCTATTGGATAGCCATCTGGAAATGCAGTAATTAAATATGTACTAAATAAAGTGTAGGGACTGCAGTGTGATTTAATAGTCTCAGCTCAAAAGAAGTTAATTCTTTTTTGCAGTTTTTGTTGTTTATCGATATTTAAATAAAAATAGAAAATACAAATTGCTAAAAAGATACGTTGTTTAAAGGATCAGTATGATAATTAAAATTTAGCTTTCAAACCATTTCTTTCGTAAAACTTGATTTGAGGAAAATTGATAAGATCTTCCCCAATTGGTTGCAATATAAAACCTACTGTAGGTATGTAGAATCGTTTCCTATTTTAACAATACCAAACGAAATCATAAACAATAATAACGAATGAATTAATCAATAAATTATACGGCGAACGTAAATGTGAATGAGACAATACACGAAAAAACTATAGAAAACGGATAAAAAACACAAGATAAAATCCAAGTAGAAAGTACATGGGAAAGTTATATTATTGTTGTAAAATTTTAAGAAACTTAAACTTTGCAAATATTTGCGTCGTTCCAAATTTGAAATTCCCACTCGTGGGTATACAGCGCTCTGCGGATAATCGCGAAACTTCACATATTCCCAGGCCGTATAAGGTGACGCATTTATATCATATGTCATCTGTAGCTATAAAAATGCTACATTAACATCACAGAATGATTTATATTGCAGATGGAAGCCCAGCACTTTTAAAAAGCTTACTGGCACCATCTAGAATTCAATGCCTGAAGTTTTTCGCACCCCTATTGTTTAGAGTTTTAGAGGTATTTGAAAACCCCACCAACGACATTTTCATTTCCAATATTTCTATAAATCTGGTTTAATCTACCATGGTTTATTTTGACAATCTGCTGTTGGTCTTATATGATCTTCAAACGGCAATAACGGAGTTTTAGAAATATTGGATGCCAAAAAATTTTTAAACAATCTTATCTTCAAAAAATTAATTAACATATTAAATAGAAATGCGACGCAATGAAAACTGGTTGTTGTTTTGAGTCGTCTTTCATCATACATAATATTGTTTTGACAATTTGTTCAAAAACTCCGAGCCTTCGTTTCAACTATGACCCCTCACCACTTTGTCAGCCTACTCTTAAGGGTGCTGCAAAAATAGCGCATTACATAATTACTGTAAATGTACAGTTGTTGCCAATAAAATTGGGGACACTTGAATAGATCTAGTGGCAATATTTTTACACTTTGTAATAAGTTATGACATATTTTCACACATGCAAATTTAAATTCTAACTAGGTTGTCCGTATATTCCTAATAGTCGGTTCTAGAGATCCTAAGAATGGTCAATGCTCTGAAAACTCGCCCATCAAAAGCAAGATCGCAAAATTGGTTCTCATAACCTCTTTGTTTGACGTATGTCATTTGTTTATGACGCTATAACTTGAAAAAAAAAATGAAAATTGGAAAACAACCTTTGGAGTTTCTTACGCGTAGAATATAAGACTGGAATTTGGCAAGCTCCTCCCGACTCACACTGTATAAAAAAATGTAGCCTCAGCTGCTAAACTTCAAAGACAACTTTATATTTAAACTCAAACATATAAATTGATACTCAAATTTGTTATAAGTTGATGAAGACTGTCAACGTGGCGCACAGATAATAATGCATTATTATGATGCTTACCTGACACGCCGGCGGTAAACGCGAAGTCTTGCGTATTTTAGGTTATATAACGGATATACTGCAAGTACGGTGTGAAACTATTTAAACAAACTCCTGTAACATCTCACCAACGATTGACGAATGGCAAATATATCACGGTTTAATTTGAATAAATACCTAATACCAACAAATTTAAAACACCGATCACAACACGTACTACGTCAAAAAAGTAAATATTTCCCCTATGCAGAGTTGCCGCGATTATTTTAATCAACATACCACCCAGACGGATTAAAAATCCCTACTTCTTCCAGGATGCACTGAATCGCCGTAACAACAATAGCAATGGTGCGGCACTAACACTGTGAAGGAGTATGGGATGCAACGCAAAATGTCATAATCTTAAAAAACCAATTTTTATTCACATTTTATTAAAAAAGTACCAAAATATAGAAATAATGAGACAGTAATCCTGAACATGATTTTGTATATACTCAAATTTTTCATATGGAAATAGAAATGACAAATTTCGAAGAAAACCATGGGCAACAAGCATTATCGCTAGATTGAATTAGGTTGGTACATGGTAACTTAGGTTAGGTTTCAAGTTGACTGGTTGGAATTTTAATTATTTTAAATTGAAGTTCTGGCTCTCCTAAAGTGAAATTGTCTGCAGTGCAATATCTACCCAGTTAAAATTTAATTATAAAATCACATTTCAAGTTTTGAAATAATAACCAGAAGCTTATGAACCAACACAAGTCAATGTAGTAACAATCCTTCTTGCCAATGCTTTCCCTAGACTGCATTTCCATATAGAAGAAATGGACTATAACTAAACCACCCTTAAAAAAATACAAATTCACTTGAACGTAAAACATCATACGTGAACCTAATAGAAATTCTAAATACATTTTATTATTGAGTGGTCAGTTCAGCTTTTGTTGAGATTTTATTAACAAAACGGCAGTATAAAATTTTAAAATTGTTTTAGAATTCTGGAAAAATACTCTCGCAAATTGAGAAAATACCTACATTATTGCCTTTATTAAAAGTGCTCCGCTACGTTCTCTTACTGACACATTTTCAATACGTGTACGGACAAATCCCTACGTCTGGCAACACTGCGGCGCTACATCTCCGTATTAAACAGCAACCGTTAATAATTACACCGTGCTTCAATTATAAAAAGGAGGTGAAGCTTAGTGACGGCGCCGAATTCAAAAAAAGATAATATACGTATAAGACTACACATACATTTAAATTATGTTCTGTTTGAAAGAAAAATAGGAGAAATGATCAAAGAGCTCGTAAAGCTTATAAAATAAAAATATGAAATATATAAAAATTATGCATTTATTAAATTATTTAATATAAAAACATATATAAAAAATGATAATTGAAGTACTTAGTGCTTTACGTTATCACTTCTATACACACCACAAATTTTTAATTCATTGATTACCAATTTTATCAATGTAAGCAGTCACGTGTTTACTGTATGTTAATTCATTAATGCTCGTAAATAAATAAAAAAATTGGAATACATTTCAGTTTCTAAGGGAAATCTTCTAATTATTTAGAATTTTATGACGTCATTTTATCTGTTTAAGTTTTTATGATAATCACAAATGTAAATCTATTTAACAATATGTAGTGGATATTCAATTTGTCAGAATTCAGTTTACAAGATTAGTGTAAATTTTGGTTTATTTGTAGTTTATGGGAAGGCAAAGCTACCATTTAACTGAAATTTTAGATTTTACTGTGCAATCATACTAACTTAAATTTTATTGTAAACGCTAACAATTAAACTTGTATCTTTACCCAATTTTAACCTTTTATCAATTATAAAATATTGAAATATGAAATCCTAATAATATAAAAGCTGGACAGAGTCACTCATCCTAAGAAAATAGATATCAAATTTAGGAAACTTGAAATGTTAATAGCGAATCATTTAAAAAGACGTCCAAGTACGATAATACTGGTATAGTATTCCAACCAAAAATTGTAAATCTATTTAAAATCAAGTAATTACATCATGGAAAGTGTAAGTCATGTCTAAGTTGGTTTCATACAATCAATACATAATTTTCTAAAGTCAATCAACTTCAAGTAATGACAGTTCATCTATAAATTTAACATGTAACTGTTTTGTTAAGGCATTGTAGCGTTGTAGTTTTTAAAACCGTATACTAGCATAGAAAATCTTGAAAAAACGTAGGTATATGTCTTCGAAAATTCCCACATGCATATGTCAAATTTGAAGGTTATTTACAAAGTGTCACTGAAGACAATCAAGCAGGCCGGCTTTATTTTAAATAGCTTTCCAATTTCTGGTTGGAATACTCTTTTTATAAGCAAGCTATCGTTTGAATTCGGCGCCGTCACTAAATTCCACTTCCTTTTTATAATTGGTCGGAAGGATGTAGTTATTAACGGCTGCTGTATTAAACTGGGTCGTAATAATTGAACTACTCGATTGTAAAAGACCTAGGTTAGAGATTAGTTATTGTTTTGTGGGTTAGAGGAACAACAGGAATAAACGGCAAAATAAATCCTGCAAAATGAATTACCATAAGGTTAGCTTTTTTAACCATATATCGCTATATCATTTGAAATCATGGCTCGCTTTTTAAATTCCTATTGACTTAATGAATAAGAACTTTCATTTTTTTCGACATAATAGATTTTGGAATTAGTAACATTTTACGGTTTGCTAATAAATATTAACAAATATAAGATAACAACCCCAGCTGTTGATATATTCAATAACACCCACTGATTATTTTACCGCCAGCTAAAAACCAGATAAGTTAAAAAATAACAAATTTATGTTAAAAGTAATTTAGAATTTTGTTTACATAAATATTAGGTTTATACAGGGTGATTCATGAGTATGACCATTATAGGAAGCGGATGTATACTGACCACAGTAAAACTACCTACATTGTAGTAAAAAAATTATTACTTATGAAAAAATGCATTAGGGTGTGGTTCAGAATTTGAGGAACTACTGCCTAACCTCAAAGCCTTTATTATGTAAATCAGATAAGAGACATTAACCGCTTTCCAAATCTGATTCAAATATTCAAACAAATGCTTTTTGCTCCTGCATTTTATCCAAATTCGGTCTTATCTTAACCAGCTGTGCGAAATGATATTTATAAAAATTTATTCCAGTGACCGTCAATCAGTTTACGCTATTTTAATTTTTTGTGAGATTATTATTAGTTTTCGAAGTACCAGAAGGTGTAGGCATGCGAAGTATCAGGTACCTTAGGTCACATGGTCAAAGTCCTACTTAGAATTTTGCCGTTACGAGCAAGGAATCGTTTACATGCTACACTTCGTAGTAACATGGAACCCTCTGTTTTACATCACTTCTGAATGACTGCATTCTGAAGAGGTTTTTATCTGGATTTTTTCATTTTTAAAAGCCTCACTGGGACTGGGAGTCAAACTCTCGACCCTTACATCAGTAGCCAGACTGCTTAACCACTGAGCTACCGGGCCCAACGATAATGGCATCAGAATTAGATAGGAAAGAGACAAAAATTATTGTTGTATATGGACCACTTGAGAAAGCCAAAACTGAGGAGAAAAATGCATTCTGGAAAAATTTAGCAGAAGACGAAAGACTGAAAACCGGTCGTAGGTGACTTGAAGAAATGTACAAAATTAGAAAATGTAGTAGTAAATTACGAAGAAACCAGAAACAACAGACAATGATTAATTGAAAATAAACTAATAGCAACAAATACATTCTTTAAGCATAAATACTGTTATGGTACAATAAGAGTAGTTTTGGCTGAAGGTTAAATGCTTAAATAGACTTTGAGAGATCAATGCAATCAATTTGGAAAAAGTTAAAAAGAATAGGCTGTTTGAATTAAGTTCATTAAAAGAAATGTAATTTGATACAAATTAATATGAAAAGGATAGCGTTTGAGTATTCTATAGGGATTTTGAAATTTAGAAAGTAAATACATGCTTATATCATACATGACAAATGTAAATTCAAATGTGAATATGTTGAAGTAGGTAAGACTCAAATGAATTTAATTTATAAGATGACAGTAATAATTAGAATATGGTAGTCAGGCGAATTTGTTTGGATTATTAGGAATAACAACTCATAAAAACATGTACCTTTTCTGGTTTTCGGTTTGAATAAAAAATAGAAATTGCCCTATATTTTGGTGTGATGGCTTGTGGAAGCATTTAAAAAAAGGTTTAACGGGGTCTACGAGGTGAGAAAATAAGAAGAATATAAAAAAGATTGTTATTAGTGAAATAGCAGACATTGAAGATAAATGGAATGTCGTAAAAGGCGGGCAGAGTTATTAATTAAAGAAGAATATAAAGTTTGCATAGAAATGGTTTATTTTGGATAATACAATCCACAAGGAGTTATATTAGTTTGAATATTGTCAAGTGCCGGATTCGTTGAAGGTGTTGCTGATGACAGGGGTTGCTGAATTTAGGAGCTAAGGAAGAAGGATATTAGTTGGAGATCATCTGTGATAACTAACTTGCCGTGAAGCTGTGTGAGGAAAGGAGTCTTTGGAAGGTAGCAATGGCATGAGCAGAGTAGAACGGGGTCTGTCCTGGTAGCAGCTGAGGGTTTGTTATTTCGACAGTTATTAACTTATAACGGCAAAAATGCCGTGCCTAATAGCTAATAATTAAAAATTATTTCTTTGTTGAAATAAAACGGAGGTCGTGTTATATGATTTAATATATTTTTACGAAACCGGTTTCAAAACATGTTAGGTGATCTGTTCTAAAAGAAATTACTTTCTTGTTGGACTAAAACGTTTGTCGGTCTCAATTATTTTATAGCCGAGAAATTGCCGTGTCTATGCTTTTTAAAACCAGTGTATTATTATAATTACTCGAAAAAGATGATTTGCTTTGGCTACATTTACAGCAAGCAAGTCCAAGCTTGTCGTCGCGGTATTGTGACCGCTTAGCGAAGTGTTCTCTGTCCTGCACGTTCTAAAAGCCGTATTTATTTTAAACGAATTTCTGTTTTGAATTTATAAATAAATGAACTTTTTATTTGAACACTGTTAGTTGTTGAGCAAAACCAACCTCGATACCTGATTTAAAAATTGCATCTATTGGTCAATTTTAATATACATTGTACGCAGCCGGTTTTCAAATATGTTAGGTGATCTGTTTTTAAAATTGCATATTTGGCTATATTTATTACTTTTTTGTTATATATTAGGCGTGTTTTAAAATATATACAAGCGTTTTGCGAACTTCTATAGTATATTATGATACTAGTGTATAAGTATGTTAGGTGATCTGTTTTTAAAATTGCATCTTCGATGCGATGACTCTGTTTGTTATTTATTTTTGATACAAAATAAATATATTTTAAATTAGGGCACACCACCGCACAATTCTCAGGTTAATTTACCAATGTGCTTACTTTGCCTGTCAGTAATTTAAGGCTAGTTAAAATAAAATGTATTAGTTAATGTTTAAATAAATGGTTAAATGCCCCTTTCTTAATATTTTATTCAACTGCAATATTTTATACTAGCTCACGGCAGAACATAAAACCTCTTTTCTTAGGTGAGTTCAGAATTTGACTATATTTTCAATTTTATGCTATTTGTCTCAAAGTAGCTCATATGCTCGCTTTTAGTAGATAATACTTGTAACCTCAATCTGGCGAGGAAGCGTCAGGTAAATAATTTGACTATTCCGCTTGGCAACAAAACCTCGACTTATTTGTTATAGGATGACCCACGCTAACTCTCATTTGTCCTTGGAATCCTTGCAAAGCCCGCAAAATTTACTGACGCCATGGATCTTGTGAAACCCACGGAGTATTTGGACTCTTGGAAATGCGTTGGGCTTCTTTAGCAAGGTTTATTTTTGTATTTAAATAGTTTTCCCGATTTCTGACATTTGAATTGCAGTTAGTTACTACCTTGTAAAGATTGCCGCAACTTGGCTCGGAGATGGTCGTAGACGACGCTGCTAGAATTTCTCAGCCTGTAGACGCTTCCCTGGAAGCAAATGTTGATTGGGATGCTCTTACAGACCCCGCTGACCTGTTGCAGTGCAGATATCTGGCTTCCGCTGGTTAAATAGGTCGGAATCGAACTTTGGAATTTGGGAAAATGTAAATTTATCGACGTAGAACTGGCTACAAACAGTCCTACAGGTGGCTGGACACTTTGGCAATAAAATAGAGCACTTTTTATATAGGTAAAACATTTTTATTATTGTAAAAATCTTTATTAAAATAGACCACAAATTTGCCCGAGCGTCAATTAATTTAATTGCAATTGTTTTTCCCTTATTGACAACAAAAAAAGCATCACATTGTATGTTACCGTGATCTTCTGCTATTAATTAAAAATTAGTATTGATAACAAATAATTATGAACGGAGTAAAGTTTGAATACATTCATCTTAAATTAACATTTTTATAAATATAAGTATTGTTTTTTGCTTATAACTAGTATTGTTCCTTTGCGTTACACACACAAACGTTTTTTTTAAATCACTGCTCTGCTTTTTGCAGTTTGTTTTTATTACACTGGTATTTGAGTTCACCATTTTTACACGCCACTTGCTTTTCTTCTCTTCCGTTCCCTAATTCTGGATTGCTCTTTGCAATTTTCTATTTTATTCTTATCTTGCTTTTATCTACTTTTCAGATTGCTCGCCTTAGCTTTTATTAATAACTGCGCTCATTTAGTATGCACATAACAAACCTTTTGTGTCAATTAATTTCGTTTGGTATGGCTTTAAATATGCACAAGCCTATTATTTTAATTATATTATTTTACTGAACCTTCAAATTCAAACCCTCTGAAATATATTTTGCTTTTGCGTGCTTTTATCCGTCTAATTACTGCTTCTCGCATCTCATTACCAATGCATTTAATACCTTTATTATTGTTTAAAATTGCAATTGCCTAAAATATCTTAACTCTGTGCTTTATTGACTTGGTTAAATATTTCGCACTGCAAACAGAGCCAAATTGTGAGCTTAAAACCATCTCAATATATTACTTTTTGGTTATATAATAATAATTATTGGTTTAATTTAACCCATTCCTTCCAAGTATTAAATGGAATATTAGGCGTGTTTTAAAATATAGACAAGCGTTTTGCGAGCTTCTAAATAAATTAAGTGAGATTGTTCTTGATGATCTTGGCGGCAGATTTGTGTTTACCGTAAATACAGCTTCTGAATACAGGGAAGAATATTGTGGGGATACTGACGAAAATGCTAATTGATGACATACGTTTTTGTAGAAATTGGGGTGTAATAACTATATTACTTTGTTTCTTAGGATTTTTAAGATTTATCTGCGATATGAAAATAATGTGAAATATAGATAACATATAGTAGTACCCATATTTTTACTTTAGTTATTTATGTTACTCTATATATTTTATGTCGTTTGTTTATTTTACTTTATGTATTTAAAATTCAGTTGAACAATGAAAAATAAGAAACAGAAAGGATTTAATATTATGTAAAAGTTACCTGAAATAGAGTGGTAGATTGATATCAAATACTTGAAATGTTATTCAATATAGAGGGTGTTAAAATAAATGTGATAAGAGATTATATAGAGGGTTAAAAACTTTAAAAATATATGTAATATATTACTATGGAGAAATTAATTAATGTGTGTACAAATAATTTTGACTAGAAAAGATGTAATAATTTTGTAAACTGCTGAAAATTTTAAAATAAACCCTTTATAAGATGACTAGAACGCGCGTGGCCAGCCTACGTCTGGCCCTGCCAGCGTAAAGAAACGGTTAACAATAACAATGCTTGCTTAAGCTGGTAGCCAGCCTACGTCCGGCCCTGCCAGCGTAAAGAAACTAAATGCTTGCTGTTGACGGTCTCGCCACTTGTGCTTACTCTCGGCATGTGCGCGCGCCAGTGCTTACGGTCGGCCGGCGGCATCGGCTCTTATAATATGTTGATTCTATTTGGTATGTAAAGGGGTTATACATTATAATAAAATTGTCGAGAAGAATTAAAAATAAAATTTTGAAAACAAGAAGATGTGTTAATGTTAAAGAGGAGAATGAATATGGGGAAAGTGCCATATGTTAAACAGTTATAATCTACAAAAGCAATTTCTGGAATTGAGTGCAAGACTGAGTTTGTTGTCAATTAATTACATCATGTGAATTGGATAACGTGAGCGTCTTTACTGGAAGTAGGACATCAAGTTTCTTAGTAAAGTGAACATCTTGAGAATTGGATAGAGTATATCGCCGAATCTTTATTGGAGTAACGCCTTGTGACTTGTATCAGATCGAGGTTTGTGTTGCTGAATTGTCGGTGGCTTGTGAGATTTGGAAAGAAGACATAGCAGTTACTGCTGATCAATCTTGACGAGTTTATTGGTGGAAGTAGCAGGTATTCTGATATATTTGGCTGGCAGTGTTTGCGGTTGCTGGTAATTGATTACATCTATACTTGGTTTTGTGCAGACGTAAGGAAGCTTCTGTGAGTGTGCGGATACAGTTGGAGTGGTGAAGGACTGCATTGGTGTGACAGATTGCAGGTATTTATTTAGCTAACTAAAGTAAAACATTAAAAGAGTGAAGTAAGGTAATTACAAAGGGATTACTTACTATTTCATGTTTATTTAATGACAAGTAGTGTAACGAATGGGTATTTTTGATCGATATTCCACTTGCATAATTTGAAGTGATATTGACGTTTGTAAAAATTGTCACGTGGTTTTGAAGTAAAATTTCATTAAACAAAAATGATTTTTCATGAATAGTAACAGTCTTGATAATGCGTGAACCTACATGTTTTTAAGAGTACTTGTTTCTGCTAGAGCTAGCAATATACAATAACACTAATAATTAATTATTTAAATAATGGCATATGAATTACAAAAATGCATCTTAAAGGAGAACTGGTTAATAATAAATAAAACTACGTTGCATGTATACAATACATGTCATTAATTAGGCAACACTATGTGGAGCTATAACATAATTTAATATGTTATTGTCGTAATTTGCGATAAGTTTTCCTGTTTATATTATCTACATGAAATAAATTAAGAAATTTCCCCAAACATTTTTTAATTACTAAGTTAAATAGCTATTAAAAATAATAAATCCGTGTATTTACAGTAATTACTCTCAAAATCTGCAACTAGGCTAGTTCAATTAATGTTCTGCGATCGCAATTATTCTGGTAGTTTCAATTTTTTAATATGTTTTATAAACTGGTCTCCTAATGTTAAATCCATGTTTTCGACCTTACCGTGCCTGTACGCATGCCGCCATCTTGAAAAAAAAACAATCGAAATCACGGCAAAATATAGTTTTTTCTATATATGTTCTTACCAATGCAATTCGGTTAAAGTAACATTAACAAATTTTGTAGAGCATAACATTTTCTACAACTCTTGTATTTAAAATTTTCTTTTATCTCTAATAGGTGCCGAGATAGAAAGTAGTAAAGATGCGTATAAGTTTGAAAAAACAACTAAACTACAGCCAAGTTAGGAAGGCGAGCCAGGTAAACAAATGCACGTGATCGTGGAAAATCACGTGATAGAAAGGCGTTCTGCGTTTCGAAGAGAAAGTCGAATCCCGTTTATGCGCGCCTTTCCACTAGACGAGGAATGAGCGTTGTTTTGTTGTGGGGTAATTATCTGCAGTATCCGATGTTAGTCGGAGGTTTACGTTAAATGCGCACCGTGTGAAACTGGTTTAAGCCGTACTGAGAACTGTCAGAATCTTTGTTTACATGGCTCGCCTTTAGGTTTGGCTTTTCGTGAGTATCTCATCTCCAGTGCAATTTCGAGAAAAATTTACTAACACCAATTTAGTAGAACATAAAATTTCATAAATTACGTTTGTGTTTTATGTTTTTCTACCTCTATTAGTTATCGAGGTTCTAGTCCACCAAAATTAGGTCAAAAATTTAAACAGCGGTATAGTGTTTTGAACTCGGCATTTGTCATTTCCTTGATTCTAGTTTCTGTCTTTTATTCGGTCCCTGAACAGCTTCAATAGTGTCTGTCTCCTCAGACGAATCTGTGGTGACTGGGTCACCAAATTCCTCGTCATCGTCGACGAAGGCTTCTACAGCATTCTCACAGAAGTTGAAGTTGCAGTGATTGCAGAATAGGGAGCATTTCAAAGCCGACTCTCTGCAGGAGCACTTTCCACTTTTTTGCATTGGCAGGATATAAAGTTCAGCAAGGCCTGAGGTGCAGCTTCCTTCAACATTAATATCTATTGGAGTTAGTAACCCAACAGGACTCTTCTTCCACCCCCATTCAGTTGGATCTATATCGTGCCCAAGCCAAGTTTGTACTTACAAGTATGTTCTTGAAGGGTGATGCTGGACTGCGTCTTTGGTGGGTGGTAGCCTGGATACATTGAATTTGTTCTTTTTCACTCCTTTGACAAAAAGATTGTACCTTAAATTTTCCAAATCGGATTTTTCATTGCCGCCTTACAAAACTGCAAATAATTGTTCGGCTGCCAAAGTGATTGTTTCTCGTTTTGCATTTGGATCTTGAAACACACGAACAAGTTCATTCACTGAGGGGTTTTTGAGAAGAATATTACAAAATTTTTATTTAGTTTGACCGAATGGAGCACCAGTTGTGTCGCAGCCACTTATGGCATGAATGAATACAATTTTTTTAACTATTTCAATGTGTTCAAAACATTTGTTGGAGTACAACGCGTTTCGCGTTAGGTGATTTGCTTTTACCAACTTTTTCGTAATATACGTCGGGAGGAGAGAGAGCTGTGAGGAGCACCAGCAGATCGACATCCTCACCAATAATTATGACAGCATCATGTTGAGAATAGTATATTATACATCAAGGTAGCGAAGCGCAGTATTATAACCTGAGCGCATATTAGATACTGAGCGCGCAGCGCGAAGTATCTAAAGCGCGAAGGTTATAAGACGATTCGCTACCGTGATGTATATACTATTTTTTGCACTACCAAACGGCTTAATACCTAAATTCCCAACAAATTTCGAAAATATTTTAACTGTCAACCTGACAATACAGCTCTTTAAAACGTCAAAATTAAAATAGTCATATTTGGTAACTTAGCAATTTATTAGTTACCACGGTGAAAATTGTTTATTTTACTTTCTCTCCCTTGGTGGAGAAAATCAACTTCACGACCTAAAAATAAGCCAATAACGGTGCGTTCTAAGACTAGTAGTGCAAAAAATAATAAGTTTGTTGTAGTTACTATGAGAACGTCAGCATCCTCTTCAGCCTGTACGTCATGTGTGATCGTTCAAATGCGGTTCTGAGTAGGGAAATAAAACGAGACTTGTTCTCATTTCCCAGCAACTTTTCCTATGGCACCTGTGGATGCATTAGATTCAGAAATAATCATAACTAATTATACCATGTGAATATGCAGACTGTGCATAATAGGAAATCGCATGTTAAATTGTTAATGCTAAAATATTGGCTTCCTTATTAATCCTAAAGCCAAAGGGTAAACACAAAAGTTTTAGGGGCGATTCTAATCTGTTTAGTTTTATTATTATCTTGCTTTAAAAGTACAGCAGAAAAGTTGAAAATATGTATGTATTATCTGTAACCTCATTTACCTTGCGGTGTAGAGGTTCGTGCTTTATGCACAAACCTTAATAAAACTAAAATAGCGGCTATAGAAATTGAGAATCGCCCGGTGTGTTATTTTAGCCGACAAACATCACTTGATATTAAAACTTCTTCCCGCTGTCGATCATGTAAGTCTTAGCCTTAGTAACAAAGGGTGTAAGTCGGTGATAACAGTTGTTTGCTGCTTTCCTTTGACAATGGAACTTAATATTATTATTAAGTTCCTAAGATAATATAATTACCAACGCAAGATGCAGACAGGTAACAAACCAAACGATTTTTTAAAAATCTAGGAAAATTTCGATACGCAGCGAGAAAGGTCTAATAAGATAAATCAGAATGTATCGCCTATTAACATTTTCGAAAGGCAACAAGCTTCGGCTACCTCAAATGTTAATAGGTCCTTACGTTCCTCGTTACTTAAATAGCTATTATAGAAAACAATAATTGTTGTAATACTGGTACAATATATTGCATAGAAAATTATTCTTAGAGGGAAATATTATCACTATATTATGTTACGGAATTAAATGCTCGAATCGACATCGATCACAAGCACTGTCAAAATCGGGGAAAAAGTAAAGGGTTTGCCGGCTTTTCCGAAAACACAGATCTTAATTGTGTCTGAGCAGATGACGGCGCTCATATTACCCACGGTCTAGCTTAGTCGAGAAGGCGTGATTCGAAAGCTCAGTTAAAACCGACAGCACTTACCCTATACTTTCCTCAAAAGAATTGCCTAAGGACGCCACTCGTTTTGATAAATCAACAGCCCTCGTGACCCAAAACGAGAAATATCACAGGGCTCTACTGAAGATGCGCTGGGTTAGCTGCACGCTGCGAAGCGTCGTCCACTAAGTTCCCTCCAAGTCGGGCGGTAAGCACCAGGTGGCCTTAATGACTTACCTTACGACCACCTCCCTAAAGGGGTTCAAAAGAATTTACTCAAGCCCAAAAACTGTAAGGCTTTTCCAATAAAAGCACGTGTTCTAGCTTCACATTTGATTACACTTGGCTTTTCGCCACATTAGGATTGAAGATCCACAGATTTCAGGTTTAAGTCAATTAAACAAACTAAGTAAGTGTGACTGTATTATTATTTAATGAATGAAAATCGACACACACAGGGCCACATGTTGGCCATAAGAAGGTAACACCCTAACTGAAAATTATCGGGGGTTCCCAAGCAAAGTTACCTTAATGGCTAATTGTATACACAGGTTATTTGACGCAATTAAATTCGCAGGCGCAAAGTCCCGCAGCATGCGAGGCACAATAAACATCCAAATTCGGTAACGCTTTCGCGACACATTAAAACAAGAAACAAAACAAAAATACAGCGGTAGATCCTACCTTTTTTTAGCTAGAACACCTGTTGCGTTGACGATGACCGATGGCTGGACCGGATCCTGGAGAGGCTTAGTGGCAGCTTGCAGCAATACAGCTCCCCAAAGGGTTGTTGAAGGGCTTTGCCAAAAGCCAAGCGGTGACTGCAGAAGGTCGAGGACTGCGAAGATGGCGTCCACAAAGACTAAGGTTACGTTCCACAGCGAGCGTAGAACAGGGTTGCCCAAAGGGGTTGAGCGAAGGCAGTGGCCAGCGGCCCGAAAGAGTGTTTAATTACTTCGAGGTGAAAACGGTAGTCCCCGGGAACGCAGAAAATACTTCGGGTTCGGCACAACGTGGTAGAATTTGCAAAAGCAGATATTTCCCACTCACTATGAGAAAATTACGTAGGCTTCATAGGGCGTCTTGTAATAGATGTGCAACAGGATGCAAAGTAAATTTTCCCCCGGCTCTTGGGGTCGAAATAAACGAAATCCAAAACGCCCGCCCAAACCGGCGTCGGCCTAACCCACACATGTCCCGCGGGAACTTTATCACTTAACGAGCTATCTGCTTCGAAGCCTGCAGCAGAACTCAAAACGCACCAAAAGCTTCCCTTCGGGGCCACCAACAGTGCAGCCCCGGAGGCAACACAAAACCATAAGCGTCTGTTGTACTCAAAGGCTGGCTACTTATTCTTCATTTCAAATTGGACTCTCCGTGAAGAACACGACGGAAAAGAGTTTAGAACTCCGAAACCACTAATTTTAAATGCCTCATTCCTTAAGGAGTTATCAATTTTTATTCCCTTTACACAAAGCTTGGTCATCAGAGAAGGCTCTAGAAAGAATTTCTGGCTATACAGCGGATCCCAAAAATATTAAGTTACAAGGTCAATCCTGCCGAACTTTAAACGATAATTTATAAAAGGGACATGAAGCTATTATATTCCTAGAAGCTTAATTACGTCGGCCTTGTGCAGGCGATCGGTTCCTGCATTAAAGAATGAATTCATGGACCCAATTCGGCAAATGCAACATAAACGGTGATATTTATAATATAGTTTCGAGGAAAGAAATCTTACTATGGCCTTGCGCCCGCGTTAAAGAATTGGTTACTTAAGAAAACAAATACGAAGCGCAAGCACTTCAATGCCCACCGGAATAAATTCGAATATAACTAGTACAGGGCCGTAATCAGTAATAATTCGGGCGACAAATAAACGTAATTTTGAGCAAAATAAAAGAGGTCGAAAATGATCTAACAATTACCAATTAACAAATTAACCCAATACCGGCGATGCTCAATTTCCATACCAACTATTTCTTTTATTAAGGTTAACGATTGAATTGGACAGATGAAAACGGCTCCTAAAACTTTTATATTTATACTTCCTCTAGGCTTAATAGGGGACCCAATATTTTAGTATAACAAATTTTATATACGATTTCTTATGTTGCGCAGTCAGCGTATACACATGGTATAAGTGAGTTCCAAAATTATATTGAAAACTGTAAAGTAACGGTAGAGGGTAAGAAAAAATTAAAACCGTGGATTACAAATGGTATAATTGCATCAATTAAAAAAGATATAAAATAAAAAAACAATTTTTACATAATTTTACACAGGAAAAACAGTTTAATAGTATTTAACATTACTAGCTTGGTAAGAGGGTTTTTACTGGCGAATAGAAGGATATGACTGGCTTGCCTGCAGCTTGCCAGTCACCTTCTTGAGCCAGTAAAACCTGTTACCTTGCGTGTATTGTTGAATATTTTATTTGTTCCTCACTTGTAAATAACATTTATTCAAAATGTCAAACTGACAACCAACTAAATTCATCAATACAGGGAGTTTATTATAACGCGCAATATGTGTAAATGCGATATGCAATATGGAAACGTTACTCTTCAGGGTGGAGCTTATAGTAGACTGTATGATTTATAATTATTACAGGATGTGTCTTAGGGTGCAAACCAACGGTCTTGTGCAGTCTCGCACAAGATGATGCCGTTAGTGACTGCTCCTACAGTCTGTTGTCCAACTTCCGTGTCATTATATGACACATGACAGCCCCCATGTGGCCGTTTCAATTCCTAAGTTCTCAATTGCTCTTAGGCATTCTGCAGTCGTGTCATAGAGTTTCTTGATCCCCTCTGCAGATTCGTTCGACAGGGCTGCCTGGTTGACTATGTCATCCAAATACTTCGCAAGTAGCAGCCTGGTGTTGTCGTATCTGTTCCTTATAATAAACCATGCAGACTCGTAATTGGCTTCAGTTGCTTCCAGGTGTTGTACTAACTTGCTGGCTTCCCCTCGTAACTGTGACTTCAAGTAATGAATTTTTCCGCCATACTTAGTCTTGAGTTTTCATGAACAATTCTTAGGAATGTATCATGAAACCTAGGCCATGCTTCGTAGGTCCCTTCAAAAACTGGAATTTTGAGAGTTGGTAACACTATATTCACATAGCTGTGTTCCTTGACACTTTGAACCTCTTGATCCTGGATGTGTTGGTACAGGACCACAATTATTTCGTTGGCCATCTTCTTGCTCTCATGGAACTCCTTGTCGTCGGAGCTACCGTGGTATAGTATCTCCTCGTTTAGAGCTCTGATGTCATCTCAAGCATTCTTGAAATTCTTAATGTTGTATTCGCAATACCTTTTACTGCATTCCTCATTCAACCTATTCCAGACTTCCTGAATGTCTCTTTGGAGTGAATTCACCTTGATCTGTAGCCTTCTTATTCGGGACTGTCCCTCTTTGTCAGCAACTGTGGTTGTGTCGTCTTTTGGCGCTACTGGCTGCTGTGAACTTTCTCCTACTGTGGCTAGACTTTCTTCGTACTTGTCGAGCAGGGCAATTCCTTCATTGTAAACGTCTTTGGTTTGCTGAAAAAAAAATGTTCTTAAAATAAGGGTGTTCTTCCTCGACTTCCTTCGCCAAGTCTGAGTGGTTGGCCTCAAATTCTTCCTAAAGTTGTTTTAGGGTGGATCTGCGAGAGGTGATATATGCTGCATTTTTTCTTGATGGGCCGCCCTTCTTCACGTTGATAATCTGCCTGCAAATGGATTCTGCTAAGTCTTCTTGGGCTTTGAAAATCTCTCGTCGCTGCGCCATCGCAACGGTCTTGTTCGTAGAGGGCTGTACGTTAAAGAGATTAATGGACCAAATGATAGGGGCAGGAACGTTTAAAGGCTCGAAGGACCAAATATCCAGGATGGAGCTTATAGTGGACTATAATTTGGAGAATTACAGGATATGTCTTAGGGATGCAGGAATTAAAAAGGGGTACAAACCAACGGTCTTGTGCAATTTCACACAAGATGATTTAGTAGACTTTGATCCGTTGGAGCAGAGGTTCGTGAATACAGAAACAAATGTCAAACTGTATTATTTTACTGACTAGAAATTTCCAGCAATGCTGGCAGCTTTGTTATGCATTTCCGCATGTAATAGTTAGCTTACGAAATGTATGCATATTTAATTTAAAAGTTAAAATTATGTTTTGGTTCCTAAACATTCTGCCGAGCGGCAATGGGCCGGGATGGTGTAACCGATGCTTTCTCTCCATCTTCTTCGTCTGGTAGCAGTGGTTGTAACCTGAAGCTTTCTGATGGGTCTGAATTTGGGCGTGGCTGCGGTTTCCTATTCTTTCTCCAGCATTTCCATAATATCCAGATGATACAACCTGATACTAAGATACCGATTGTAGTACCGGTGTTCACCATGATGGTATGTTGATGGTGCCACAATGGATAGTCCTGATGTAGCTGCAACTTATCTTCTTTTTCTTGTAGACGTTGAAAATGATCGGACGGTAGCAACACAGGTTCCTCCATTTGCAGTTGAGGGTGAGTGCTTGTATTCTGCAAAGTAGTGTCAATAATTACTTGCATTGGTTTGTTGAACCCAGCTACGACAGGAATAGTAGTGAATAGCTGAGTATGCAAAGTAGTCCGTTTTATGTATATAGTACAATCTGGAGATATTTGGATTATGCCAACATCTTGAATCTTCACATCTTCTCGATTTCCGCTGCATTGTACTGCTGCTGTTGTGGGTTGATTAATAAATAAGCATGTATTCGCGGCGTACAGTTTTTTCCATACCGGTGTCTTAACTGTAAACTGATGGACCAAACATTTGACCTTGTTCAATCGCTGGTAAATCTCATCAATGATGCAGTTCGGATTGTCTTCAATACTTCGGACTGCTAATGGCCTGCATAGGTAAAGATGTTTCCCTATTGGCTCGATCTTCTTCAACTTGTCTTCTTGGATTTCAAAATAGGTTTGTTCGTTGTAGTTGATAGCTAAGAATTCCATTGGCAAGTTCAGTCATGCGTAGGTTCCATTTCCCTTCTTCACTGGAATTGGAGTTGGTTTAATTAAGTTGTATTCCCGCTTTTCAGTTATGGGAAAATAACTGAAAATCTCGATGGTTTCCATTATTGATGCCAACTTCCATCTTGTGCATTGGTGTGGCAAGTATCTCCAGGTTTGATGGAAGATTGGCCATTGCATTCGACATTATTCTGTAAAATTGTGATGATGGAATAAATTGCAGGACGTCTGCTTTTTTGAATTTTACATTTAGAAGTTGTTTGTACTTCTCACCCATCTTTTGTAAGTAGTTGGTAGCCATCTGATATGATGTTAACATATGTATGTTTAACTTGTTGTCGTCTGTCTTTTTGTACCAAGGTTCCATCTCATTGATTGCTAGCAACCGTTCGTTGAGTTTTTTTCGAAAATTATCCAACTTCCTCGGAGGAGCCTGTAACACCTAGAGGGCGCGTCAAATACCTCCCGCGGACCAACAGGCAAATGCAGCGTCTGACTCAGAGTGAGCGGCTGCAAACACAAGCGTCTAGGTCTAGGTACACCGGCTCCGAGGCTGCGGCCACGCCCATTTAGCGGCGCGCGATTACATCAGCTGTCTGTCACTATTATAGTTCTGTCTCTGGGTTGTTATTGTAAACTAAACTGGAGTTTCATTATTCATGTCATGCCTGAACTCTAAAAGGTAGTGAAAGTGATTTCTGCTTGACCATGTCTTCTCAATGTTCGGCAAAATGTGAATGTGGGAAAACATTTTCTAAAATGATCAATTTAAGAACCCATGTTAAAAGGAAACATCCAAGTAGGTGCAATTAGTGTTAAATCATTCTAGTTCAAGCTTATTGAGGCCTTTATAATGTACATTACATTTTCGTTCCTTAGTGATGCATTTTTTTAGACAAATTGGAAACGTTGGCTCCTAAAAAAATAATGCAACTGTGGCAACTTGTAGGGAGTGTAGCAAGACGTTTGTTAAAAGAAGCAATCTCCAACGTCATTTTAAAGAAAAACATCCAGGTACTTATATAAAATTTATCTTCTAGGGATTGATCATCTTTAAACCGCGTTAAGGTGGTTTTATCAAAGTATTTTTATTCAGAAAATTTCCGTGGCGAATAAAACACGATCGTTTTAAGGTTAGGTCGACATACCCTATAATCTGCTAAAAACACAGCAATTAAAGCGACATTTATTTCATTTTTATACATTTGTAGATTAGTACCAAAAAGTTGGAGGTAAAAAACCTGCCCAGCTTTTAAAATGCACTTTGTGTAAATCCCATAATGGGGGACTACAACTTGATTTAAAAAATCACTATCGAGAAGTCCACGGCGTTCATTTATAGAATGAAGATTTTGAATTCAACTCATTTAAATAATTTCAAACGTGGAAATCTAAAATGGAACGGGAAAGATTTTCATACTTCGTCAATAATCATGGGTCACAAAAAACTAAAAATTGTACAAGAACCACATATGAATGTCACAGATCGGGAAACTTTAGATCAATAGGGAAAGGTCGCAGACATTTGAAGATGCAGGGAAGCAACAAGATTGGTGGGTACTGTCCAGCTAGCATAATAGTTATTTACCTAACAAGTTCGGGAAGTTAATTTTCCCGAATGAGCACTTTGTTTGCAGCACGACCGAAGGGAGTGCTGCATGTAGTGCGAATTCGGGAAAATTCTTCCCGAAAGAGGTAGGTACAATGTTTTTTGTAACGAATAACTCAAAATATTTAAAAAAGTTAAAAAAATATTTAGTGTTTTACAACTTTACTGAGTTGGCAGCACAAATTACTAAATTTTTATACGTATCCTAGCACCTGTTAGCTTTTGTTGACGTTTACAGCGCCCCTGGAACACACAATTGCCATAGTTTTTGTGGGAAAGTAAAAAACACCCCGGTGCGGGAAAAGTCATTTTCGGCGCATCGGGAATGACCGGGAAATATGAATTTTGAAATCATGAGTGCAAAAAATTAATTGTGAACGATGGATTGTGTAAAGTTCAATTTTTTAAGACCCATGTGGGCCATGAGCATGAACTGGGGCACTTGTGCCTCACTTCATCTGAAAGGCAGGAATTGGCAACGAAAATAGCATCAAAAGTCCCATTTCCCATGATTCTGGACGATATACGAGACTCTGTAACTAATTGTAGACTAGAACGATTACATCTGTTGCAGAAAAAAGACCTATTTAACATCGAACAAAGTTATCAATTGAATAATTCATCGGTAAGGCACGTCAACGATTCCATTAGTGTTGAATCTTGGTTCAACGAAATGACAACAAGTGGAACAGTGTTATTTTACAAATCCCAAAATACTGTTTCTACCGAGCAATTGAAACTTAAAGATGAGGATTTCGCATTAGTAATAATGACAGAGGGTCAGAGCGGATTTTTGACCAAGTTTGGAGACGACTGTATATGCATCGATGGGACTCATGGACTTAATGGCTATGGTTTTGAATTACACACCTTATTGGTCTTGGATGATTTAAGAGAAGGTTATCCATGTGCATTCTTAATTTCCAATCGCTCAAATGAGGAAATTATGTATATATTTTTTTCATGTACCTATTAGAGATAAAATTGGCAAAAAAATTAAACCCAAAGTCTTCATGTCCGACATGGCGGAGTCATATTACAATGCATGGAAGCGAGTAATGGATTTAGCAGAATTCTGGTATAGGACATATTTGAATATAAAAACGTCAACTTTGTTATGAAAATATTTCCAATTTATTGCAGGTTATATTGCACTTGGCATGTCGACCATGCATGGAGAAAGAATCTAGGAAAAGTTGTAGCTACAGAAAAAAGGGTAATATGTTTGATACATTTTTAAACTAAAATTTACCTATTTTGTAATTATTTCAGGCTATTGTGTATAAGATGCTAAGAGCGCTTCTCCAAGAACGTGATGTTGTCGCATTTTCTCAAATGATGAATAATTTTATAAGTTGCTGCAAAGAAGATCCTGATTGTTTGGACTTTGCAGAGTATTTTGAATTTTACGAGACAAAAGTACAAGCCTGGGCATATTGCTACAGATTACGAAGTGGTTTAAACACAAATATGCACATTGAAAGGATGCATCGTACTATAAAGGACATATATTTGGGTGGAAAATTTGTAAAGCGACTATATAAGGCCATTAATGCCATAATGAAATTTGTAAGGGACAAAATGTTTGAAAGGCTTGTTGTAATTCATATATTTTAATATAACCATTTTCTATATTTCCATGGTTGTGGAACAGCCTGTAATAGAATTTTCACTGATTGGTAACAGTCATTTATGATGTTTATAATATAATAACTTGTATAACCATTTTCTATATTTTAATATTTTATTTGTTAACCGTAGTTACATGCACAGAACGTAAACAGTAACATTTAAAAAAATTTAATATAACCATTTACTATATTTTCATATTTTATTTGTTAACCGTAGCTACATGCACAGAACGTAAACAGTAAAATTTTAAATTTTCGCGCCGCTAAATGGGCGTGGCCGCAGCCTCGGAGCCGGTGTACGTAGACGCTTGTGCTGTAAACAGCGTCGGTTTCCCATGTTAGGGGCGGCTGAAATTATGTGGCGTTGGGCTACCAACCTGACACACTAAAAGATTATATAAACAAAATGAAAAATACGTCAATAAAAGACATTCCCCGGGTGGAAATCCACACCTCCAGCGGAGGGAGTCCCATAGGATACGGGGAGGGGGGGGGGGGGGCAGACGGACATGAATGAAGAATAGAAGCGTGAAACTAGGTTGTTGGAACATACAAGGTATAAGAACAAAAGACGGTGAAGTTTTCAATGAACTACATACATATAATATTGACATCGCGGCTCTGACAGAAACAAAAAAAGAAAGGTTAGGGAAACGAAATGAAAGGAGAATATATTCACTTCTTTAGTGGAGCTGATAAACAAAAGAGAGCAAAAGCAGAAGTCGGAATTGCAATTAACAGAAAATGGTTGAAGCACATTAAGGACTGGTCTGCAGTAAATGAAAGAATAAAAACCCTAGAATTACTAATCTCAGGACAGAGTATCCATATTATAGGAGTGTATGCTCCCACTGACGATTCTACTGCAGAGATAAAGGAAGAATTCTTTGAAAAATTAGCTGAAGTAATTGATACACTTGGAAATAACAAAGAGATAGTACTATTGGGAGATCTAAACGGACGAGTAGGACGCAGAAAAAACGATATCGTAATAGGCCAATACGGAGGAGAACAAATCAATGGAACGTATTTAATCGAATTCTGTAAACAATTTTCCCTACGAATACTAAATGGTTTCTTTCAATATCGAGATATTCATAGGTATACTTGAACTCAGGACACCAGAAAGCTAAAATCCATCATAAATTACTGCATTATCAAACAAAAAACTTCCTTACAACCAATGAACGTTAGAGTAAAAAGAGGAGCTATATGCGGCTCAGATCACTATTTGTTGGAAACTTCCTTGATTTTAAAATATAAAAATAGAAGGACACCGCACATAGACGAACAAAGAAACAGTAGAAATGAATACCCAAAATACAATTTAGACAGTTTTTCAAACGAATCTACAGTTTTCCTATATAAGTTAAGAGTAGCCGAAAGGATGAGAAATGAAATAGATGGATCCCCAGAGCAAATGTACAATACTTTAAAAAGTTATTTACACCAATCAGCTAGAGAGGCCTTGGGGAATAATAGATGAAAAACAAAGCAACTCGAAAATATATTGGTGGAATGCAGATATTGACGATTTGATAAAAGAAAAAAGGCAATTATACATCCGATGGTTAACCACGAAAGACCCGGAAGACAAGAAGACATACAGAAGGTATTGCTACATGGTTAAAAAGGAAATAAAAAATACTAACAATAGCTACTGGCAAAAAAAGTGTACGGAAATTGACAATCTAATAGGGAATTCAAAGTCAAGAGCAGCTTGGAAAACTATTAAAACTTTAAATTCGAATAAAACAGAACAACTGACAATCGACCTCAAAGGACTCCAAAAATGGAAAGATTATTATGAAAACTTACTAACAGAAAACCGAACACAATTTGAAAATATAAACTACGAAACAGAAACGGTTGATACTAGATGCGAAGAAGGAAGAGGTGAGGCGAGAACTTAGAGCAATGAAAAATAATAAATCCCCTGGCCCTGGAGGTTTACCTGTGGAACTGTTTAAACATTCACCCGATGTAGCACTGGAATGTTTGACAAAAATTTTTAATAAATGTTTAAATGGAGAAACGATTCCAACAGAATGGAAGAATGCGCTTATCAGCTCTATACATAAAAAGGGCGATAAGAAAATCTGCCCTAATTACAGAGGTTTGAGTGTTATAGCACCTGTGGGTAGGCTGTATGGCAGGATATTAAGAGGACGAATTGAAAAACAAATGATAGACCTTGAAGAACAAAGCGGATTTAGGCCCGGAAGATCCTGCACTGATAATTTATTCGTGCTGAAACAATTAACAGAAAAAACCCTAGCGTATGGTAGCCAACTACACCTCACTTTTGTAGACCTCAAAAACCTTACGATAGTATACCAATTAAAAAATTATGGGTGTCAATGGTAGAGAACAAAATACATCCGCAATACATAAATGCAGTGAAGAAGATAATTTCAGCGCCGTCAAAACACGAGCAGGAATATCAGACCGCTTTAAAATCAACAAAGGCCTAAGGCAACGTTGCTGCCTCTCAACCACCTTATTTAAAGTGTACCTAAACTCAGCCCTTAAACAGTGAAATAAAAAGATAAATAAAATGGGAGTCTTAATTGGGGAGAGAAACATATATAGTTCACTATTTGCTGACGATCAGGTAGTTCTTGCCGAATACATTGAATATATGACTTATATGATAGGAAAACTTATGAAAGAGTACGAGAGCAGGGGCTTGGAGATTAATACGGAAAAGATTCAATATATGACAATAGGTAACAAAGGACAACAATTATTAACAGATAAAGGTGTAATAAATAGTACAAATGTATATAAATATCTAGGCGTTATACTAAATGAGGACGGTAGAGATGAGAAAGATATAATGAAAAAACTAGGAAAAGGACGACCAATAACTAGTAAACTAAACTCCTTACTATGGAATAAAGATATCCGAAAGAAGACAAAAATCTGTATGTTTAAAACGTTAGTAGAGAGTTGTGTGACATATGGGTCAGAGATATGGACATTAAATCAAAATATGAAAAGAATAAGTGCAGTGGAAAATAGCTAGTGGAGGAGATGTTGTGGTGTCACCTAAAACTATGAGAGAGAGAATGAGGGTAGAAGTAACGCTAACAGACACTATCGAAAAGAAACAACTGTCCTGGTACGGCCATATGAAACGAATGAAGGAAGGGCGGTTGCCGAAGGAAGCATGGAAATGGATCCCACATAGAAGAAGAAAAGGGGGGAGGCCCAGAACAAGATGGGGTGACGGAGTAAAAAGGGCGATGGAACGACGAGATTTAAGTGAAGATGCGTGGCACGATAAGAAGGAGTGGCGTTCGGGATGCGATAGACGGCCAAGAGAGCTGCAAAAATGTCGCAATATATTGTTACGATACACTTACGTTAGATTATAAATAAAAATAAAAAATAATAAATTTGGAAGATTAATACAATAAATTTTGGAGGGGTTTGAATAAGATTGTGTGTTAAGTTAAAAATGAATAATGGAAATTAAAATTGAAACAATTTATAATTTATTTTGATGGATAAATAGCAATTGAGTATTTAATTTTGATGGTGGAGTTCAATATTGATAAAATTCAAGCCAAGGTTATATTTGACAAATATGTTTACTATAAGAATAAAGAAATGTAGTAAGTATGTAATAATCAAAACATTTAATATTTTTAAAGAGTGCAGTAATAATTGTAACTAGCATAGAATTAAAAATTTGTTTAGGCAGTAAGAATAACAAACTCAGAAAAATGTAGACATATTTTGAAAAACTCCTTTTGATACAATAAAAACTAGAAATTATGCCTTTATTTGTATGAGTATTTAGTTATATACAAATAAAATGGTTGTTAACAAATCTACGTGGTGGAAATAAGTGAAAATGTATTTTGAAGTAATACAAGCATACAATCGGCGAAGAGATTGTGGAACACAGTTAATTAGATAAAAATAAGAAGAAGACTACAATATTTGAATAGATTTGGATTTATTGGTACATGCAAGGTATAATAAAGATTTATTACTGGAGTTGATGATTGCATAGAGGACAAGTCAATCATTTTGAAGGAAATTGTTGAAGTAACTGCGTGGTTTGGATAGTTCTGTCTGTGTTGCTGGATACAGAGTACGAGCTGATGAATAAAGAAGATTAGCTTGGGATCATCTATAATAGTGAACTTACCAGGGATCTGATGGGGTGATAGTAACATTGATAAAGGGAAAAGGACCAATTTCTGCAGACCGCCAAAGTTTTTGACAGATTAGATGTTGTTTGAAGGGTAGCAGAGCATCATAGCCTTACCTATTGGAAGTATAAGCTGTGGGCGTCGCAGGTTGTAAGCATCGGAAGCTGTGGACGTTGGGATCTGTAGTGTTTTTGAATAACTGGCAGTGAAAGCTTGAGGAGTGTTCGGGTTTGTTTTAATTAGTCATATAAAAGCATTTTGAATAACAGACAATAAAAGAAAGAGTGAAATAAATATAATACACTACTTACTTTAGTGAATTGAGTAATTGATATGTGAGTAGAGAGAATATTTGTCAATTTTTGGTTTGATCGTTGTTGGACGTCAAGCAGACAGTTAATGTCATTCAGTAATTAAAAATTATAATAAAATTTGAATTTCAAATAATAGATAACTAGATTGGCGAACCACCCTGATAAGAGTCTCAATTGTAATATTTAGTTACAAGTAAAATGTAAAATAATCAATTTGAAAAGAAGTAGTAGGGCTAATACTAAATAAAATATGCATATCAAAGCTTTAAGCCATTGAATAATAAATGGGCTAGCCCAACGTGGTGCTTATATACATCGCAATATATATATTATCCAACTTCTAGGATATTTTGGCTTCAGTCTCATTTAGAGTTGCTGCAGTTGACAATATCCTTGTCTGATGATTGGATGTATGTATCAATTCTAGTTGATTTTTCTCCAATGATTCGATGTCATGGTAAACTTCATCGTTAACTCCAAACACTGAGGTTAGTAGCTGCCCTAGTACTCCTCGCTTGGTCCTGACATCTTGACTATACATGCTTTTCATATTTCAGATGATCTGCCGTTGCGGCTCTCTCAGGTGATGATTTAATTCCTTGCAATGGTATTCTGCCGCACAAGGTATTAATTTGTTGGATTGTCTTGTTTATATCTTCTTCATCTACTTGGATGCTAGAGATGTTCACTGTTACTTCAATCCTGAAGTCTCCCCTCAAGAGTTTTGCTTGGCCAAGTTCTTCAATAAATAGGCCAGGTGATGGATACTTTACTATGTACGACCCCGTGGTTGCTGCAATTATGGCGCACAACGCAAGTAAGAGTGTTATTGTTCTTGAGACTGTTGACACTCAACTAACTTTGATTTGCTTTCTTTTTCCTTCTTCTGCTTCCTGTCTTGGTCACAGAACGAGTTTGGTGATAGGACGCTTGAGAATTGCATCTCAACTTTGTCTTAACGGTTGCAACTCTGACAGTACCATCTGTACCTGGATGCACTTCTGTCACTCTTGCTAAAGGCCATCGATTGGGAGGACTGCTGTCATCCTTCTGTAACACTAGATCTCCCACTTGCAAATTATCTTCGTCTGACGTCCATTTCGTTCTGCTTTGTGTCGGCTCTGCATAATCCAGACCAGTGTGAGAGAATGGTAGAGACGATGTTACTCTGGGTTTGCGGAGATTGCCCATAAATTGCTGAAATGGTTGTCTTCTGAATGCAAACGATTTCATGCAGTTGTGAATTTCCTTGCGTATTTTCTTCACATTGACAATCCAAAATTTTCTACGGATGTATGCCGCTGTAGCTTAACTTCCGCCATGTAGCAGTTTCCTATAGACATCTCTCACTATGAGTTGGGCTAGATGACTGTTATGGGGAATGAGAATGGCATGTTTTTCATTATATGGCAACATTAAATTCTGAAGTCGTCCTCCCACTCTAAGAGTTCCTTCATCATCGACGAATGGTCGTAACGGTGCCATGGAACTTTTTGTGTCAACTGAGATGTTTTTCTTCAAAGTTTTAATCTCTGTCGGCCAGCTGCTTGCTTGCACTACACAGATGATTTGAATGAGGCAATTGTTGAGTACTGCTGCCATAGGGTATTCGGTTGAACACGGTTGTCTTCTACATTTTTGAACAAACCTGTTACAGTATGCAGTGACCCGCAGTAACTTGGTGAATTTTTGCTTTTTCTGTAGCTGTTATGGGAATCTCTACCTTCGTAAGTGGCAAAGAATTAATTTGTAACCATTGCGGGCCGTTCCACCACAATATATGATGCTGTAGTTTGACAGGAGCAAGCCCTCGGGATACAGCATCTGCTGGATTGTCCTCTGAACGCACATTATGCCAATTACCACTGGGGGTTACTTACAATATTTCTCTTACCTTATTTGCAACAAACGGTTTCCATTTTTCCGGGCCTGCTCTTATCCAGGATAAGGTTATCAGGGAATTTGACCATGTGAAGATGGAGATGCTGGGGATTTCCAGAGCGCTAATAGCTTCCTTCAACATTTTTGCTGCTAACGTTGCCTCACATAACTCCAGTCTTGGCAACGTTTTCTTCATCTTTATAGGTGCAACCCTTGACTTGGCTGTCAATAGAGTTATTTGAATGCGTCCATCTTGAGAGATTACCCTGCTGTAGATTACAGCCCCGTAAGCTTTTTCCGATGCATCACAGAAAGCATGCAGCTCCATTTTCCGGATGCTGCTGTGGTACCCTAACCATTTAGGAATGGATATTTCTTCAACCAATGGCAATTCTTCTTAAAATTGCTTCCACTCGTTCATTATTTCTGTGGTCACTGGCTGATCCCATGATTGATGTTGTAACCAAAGTTGTTGAATTAGTAATTTGGCCTTTATTACAATTGGAGCTAACTATCCTAATGGGTCAAACAAGCGGGATATTTCTGATAATATTATCCTCTTTGTAGGATTTGTATCGGCTTGAAGACTTACCCGAAACTTAAATTCATCTGCCCTCGGACTCCAGTGTACTTCCAAGGTTTACCTTGTTTTCCCTTCGTCGATCTCTAGTAAGTTCTTGTCCTGTAAGTTATCTGGCAATTCTTCAACAAGCGCTGCGCTGTTGCTTGCCCATTTTCTAAGGGTAAACCCTCCACTTTTTAACATATTGATTCGACTTACTTGGAGATGCGCTGCTTCTTCTATGGAGTCGGTTCCCGACATTAAATCATCCCCGAAGAAGTCATTGGTTGCTATTTCTGCAGCCATTGGGTATATTTGTCTTTCATCTTCAGCTAGCTGCAACAGGGTACGGATTGCCAGGTATGGTGCTGCTGTTGTTCCATAAGTTACAGTGGTAACTTTAAACTCTTGAATAGGCTCGCCTGGTGAAAACCGTCCTGATCTTCGGCTATCTTGATCTGACAATACACCTTTTCGATATCTGCTGAAAATACAAACTTATGTTTTCTCCACCTCTGCAGAATATGATTGAAATCTTGTTGCAATCTTGGTCCAGCAGTTATTAGCTGGTTTAAGCTGAATTCAGTAGTGGTCTTCGATGAGGCATAAAAGACTACCCTTAACTTCGTAGTTGTGCTGTCTTTCTTTACTACCGCTTGATGAGGGATGAAGTAGGCTTGTCGTACATTGCCTTCTGGTTGAACGCGTTTCATATGTCCCAGTTCTAAGTATTCCTTCATGAATGTTTTGTATTCTTTACCTAGAACTTTATTTTCTTCTAACCGTTTCTCTAGTTGAAAGAACCGTGCGATTGCCTTTTTTCTCGAATCCCCAAGTTTTTCTATTGGTTCCTTGAGCGGTATATGTACCATCAGTATTTCTCTGGTGGTTGCAGTTGTAAAATTTCTCGCATTCTTTGTCTTCATTGGATATCACCTTTTCTGGCACTACTTCTTCAATTTCCCAAAATTTTGTGTGTTGTTCATCTTCTGCAGCACATGCGACCATGCTAAGAATTTTCCTTTCTACTGATGCCCTTGCATTGCCCTTGATGATCCATCCAAGTTCCGTGCTTTGAGCTAACAAGCTTCCGTTGAATTTTTGTACTCCTAGGATAACGTCTATTGGTCCAGGTTTATGGAATAGTGGATCAGCCAACACCAAATTCTTACGGTCCTGAAGTTGATAGCTTTCAACTGGTTCTTCTGGAAACGACTTGGTTAACCGTGGCAGTATCAGCATCTCGCATGTGGTTTTGTAGTTGCTTGGAGATCTCGGACGTAGGTTTACAGTTATTCGTCCTCGGGCTGTACCTGTTTCTTTCTTGCCTAATTCAGAGATTTGCATTCTTACCGTTTCTTGTGGTAGCCAAAGCGTTTCAGCTGCATATCTTGTAATAAATGACTCCTGTGATCCGGAGTCTTTCAGGGCTCTGAGGTACTCCAAACTCCCCGACGATGACTTGACTCTAATTAGGGCAGTTGCCAGCAAAACGTTGCGATGCTGTCTTCCTACTAGGCTTGCAACAATGTTTTCTTTCTCATTGGTTGCTGTCACACTGGAAGTCGCCGCCGTGGTCTTGGGAAGCTGCTGCTGCTGCTGCTGTTTACTAAAATCTTCATGCAGAAGCCAATGATATCTTTTATTAGATACCTTGCATTTCCCTGGGAAAAAATGTCTGGAGTTATATTTTCCTGTAGGCTTGAAACAGTTAGAACAAAGTTTTTTATTCTTTATAAAGTCCCAACGTTCGGATACTTTTAGGTTGTTTAATTTTGGGCAAGATTTGATGCTGTGTGATCATCCGCAGTGGAAACACGATAAGTCAGCAGTGTGGTACGTCTTTACTGCCCACCGATTCTGGTACTTTCCCATGGTTTCCCAGTTCCATTTCTTCTGGGTTTGAGTTTGTTCCGTCTTTGTACAGCTTCCAAGGACTGAAATCTTGTTTCCAAAAAATTCAATAGCTGCTCGAACTTTTGCACCTCTCTTGGTGCCGTTAGTGACTGCTCATACAGTTTGTTGGTTTCCTTGTCCAACTTCCGTGTCACTATATGACACATGACAAGCCCCCATTTGGCCGTTTCAATTCCTAAGTTCTCAATTGTTCTTAGGCATTCTGCAGTCGTGTCATGGAGTTTCTTGATCCCCTCTGCAGATTCGTTCGACAGGGTTGCCTGGTTGACTATGTCATCCAAATACTTCGCAAGTAGCAGCCTGGTGTTGTCGTATCTGTTCCTTATAATAAACCATGCAGACTCGTAATTGGCTTCAGTTGCCTCCAGGTGTTGTACTAACTTGCTGGCTTCCCCTCGTAACTGTGACTTCAAGTAATGCATTTTTCTCCGCCTTACTTAGTCTTGAGTTTTCATGAACAATTCTTCGGAATATATCATGAAAGCAAGGCCATGCTTCGTAGGTCCCTTCAAAAACTGGAATTTTGAAAGTTGCTAACACTATATTCGTATGGCTGTGTTCCTTGACACTTTGAACCTCTTGATCCTGGATGTGTTAGTACAGGACCACAATTATTTCGTTGGCCATCTTCTTCGTCTCATGGAACTCATTGTCGTCGTAGCTACCGTGGGATAGTATCTCCTCGTTTAGAGCTCTGATGTCATCCCAATCATCCTTGAAATTCTTAATGTTGTATTTGCAATACCTTTTACTGCATTCCTCATTCAACCTATTCCAGACTTCCTGAATGTCGCTTTGGAGTGAATTCACCTTGATCTGTAGCCTTCTTATTCGAAACTGTCCCTCCTTGTCAGCAACTGTGGTTGTATCCTCTTTTGGCGCTACTGGCTGCTGTAAACTTTCTCCTAGTGTAGCTAGATTTTCCTTGTACTTGTCGAGCAGGGCAACTCTTTCATTGTAAACGTCTTTGGTTGACTGCATTTTTTTTTCCTTAAAATAATGGTATTATTCCTCGCTTTCCTTCGCCATGTCTGAGTGGTTGGCCTCAAATTCTTCCCAAAGTTGTTTTAGGGTGGCTCTGCGAGCGGTGATATATGCTGCATTTTTTCTTGATGGGCCGTCCTTCTTCACGTTGATAATCTGCCTGCGAATGGATTCTACTAAGTCTTTTTGGGCTTTAAAAATCTCCCGTCGCTGCGCCATCGCAACGGTCTTGTTCGTAGAGGGCTGGCAGGTTAAAGGGATTAATGGACCAAATGCTAGGGGCAGGAACGTTTAAAGGCTCGAAAGACCAAATATTCAGGGTGGAGCTTATAGTGGACTGTATGATTTATAATATGGACAATTACAGGAGATATCTTAGGGGTGCAGTAATTAAAAAGGGGTACAAACTAACGGTCTTGTGCACTCGCACACAATATGATTTAGTAGACTTTGATCCGTTGGAGCAGAGGTTCGTTAATACAGAAACAAATGTCAAATTGTATTACTTTATTGACTAGAAATTTCCTATTTATATACATAAAACTATGATGTAAATTACAAGGTTTACTTTATTTGCCCTAGTTCAACTCGCATTTGCACTTGCGTGTTTAATTTCATAACAAACAGTGATAGCAAGTCTGCATAATTGCAGTTTGTTCACCGGGTCATTCGAGCAATGCTGACAGAAATGCTGACAGCTTTGTTAGGCATTTCCGCATGTAATAGTATGCATATTTCATTTAAAAGTTAAAATTATGTCTTGGTTCCTAAACAGTTACTGAGTATGTAAAAACATAATATATTGTACGGGGGAAGGAATTCTGTTGATGAAATAGTATAAAGACTTCAGTTTGCAGAAATTATGTGGGTTATACATACCCTGTTGTTCTTTCTGATGCTTCTTTTTCAATAAAATTACGGTTCATATATAGCATTTTAAAATAAACGCATTTACATATGGCGTGGCGTACCCTTAGAAACCACTAGTAACAATCAAGTCCTTATGGAAACGGGAATGCCACATTGTGCGTTATAATAAATTCACTGTATGACACATAGTAAGGAAGCCAACTCTGGCTTTGCACGCTATCATTTATCTATGAGCACGCTTGTAAAACTGACAGTTAACTTGTAAAGATTTTACAAGTTAGTAACTTGTTAAAATAAACTTTCTTGATTAATACAGGGACTTGATAAATTGATGTTTACATGTGAGGAATAGATAAAAATTATAGCAATAACTTGAACTTACAGTAAATACCAATAGTAATTTATTATACAAGACGATAAAGTTAAATTTTATCCACGAGTGAATCGTTTAACGTCGAGACGAAGTCAAGACGTTAATGATTCAAGAGTGGATAGAAATAACTTTATCGTCGTGTATAATACAATATTTTTTCTATAGCAAAAACTTTAACAATTTCAAAAGAAAATAATGACATTTCAAAATGTCAGTAGCTAGATTGGGTTGCTACGATAATACGAAGCTGTCATATTTAATTTAAACAAAAGTTAGAAAATTAAATTACTTTATCTATCCTTGATGTTAAAGTGCTACTTTATCTACCCTTGCTGTTAAAGTAAAACTTGACCTTTTGTTTTGAGTTGATAAAAGCACACTTTAACATGTGCTATAGAAAAAAAATAATTACTACCGTAAAACGGGGCAACTTCGTCATCGCGGGCAACTTCGTCAGTTAGGCAGCCGATGTACGATTGTGTAAGCATAACCTCAAAATCTACAGTTATCGTTTCGGTTCCGTTGTGTTTACGTCGAAAGTGTATCTATTCCTTTAATAATACCAAAGAAAAACAGAAAAGTGTTGGGAGTTAGGAGTTACCAGCGTTATGATCCCCAGTTAGTTGAAGACGCACTGAAGGGTATTGGAAATTGCCTCTCGGTGTCGGCTGCCAGCAAAAAACATGGAATACCGCGAACAACGCTTCAAGACAAGAGGCATGGTAGACACATTAAATCAGTAGGCCACCCAAAAGCCTTAACGACCTTGGAGGAGTCGGAAATTGTTGGTGCCATAAATCAACTTTCAGCTTGGCCTTATCCATTAACAAAGTTAGAAATAAGACTGATTATCAAAGACTCTCTCGATACAAAAGGACGTAAAGCAGTAATTTTTCGAGACAACCCTTCTGGTGAAGACTTTATGGTGGGTTTCATGGAGAGGAACAATTTAAACCAAAGTTTATTTTGTGCCTTAATACAACCTAAAATTTGTTTTAAAATGATGCAATTATTTATGTACCGCATACCTATATGTATTATACATATATTGCTAGTAGGGCCTTGGAACGCCCGAAAACATTACGGCGCCGACATAGTTTCACTTAGAGTATAACGCGTCTCGTGCGCATGCGTGAGAATTCGAACTCCGTCTTTAGAAGCGAATTTTAAACTTGACCACTTCCCTATTGGGCGGACAACGACGCCGCGCTTGCGCACAGCTTACCATTATACATTGAAGAGTTGCTTGTCTGTCTCACTTCCTTCGTGAGTTTCCCACTCATAGCCGCTAGCAATATAGTAAGTATTACATATATGATTTACCGTAATAAAGTTACCAAAATTAGTTATCTACCATGACGAAGTTGTCCCTAGAAACATACAACTTCGTTTATAGACGAATTTGGGTTAGCTGACGAAGTTGTCCAAAATCTGTACAACTTCGTCAGGAATTGTTTAGCGATTTATCAGACGTATAAACGTTATTTATAAAAACCAAAGGACGGTAGTACGGAGTGTACTCAAGTGTTAGGGAAGGGTCGAGCAAGCTAAATACGTGGGAGATAATGTGGCCATGAAAATAAAAGGTATTTATTTATATCATTAAGTATTGATAACAGGTTATATCTAAACTGGTGCCGTGACCTCCAAGGGGCCGACCCGGGAAACGGTGCTGAAAGCGGTACGTTTAGGCAACCTTTCATACGCAGTGGTGTACTGGGGATAGACTAACACCCGTATTCATAGTCGTTCGCCAGCGACTCGCCGGCGAAACGCCGGAGTTTTGCCACGCCCCTTACGAGAATTAACCTTGCATAGTCGCTCGCCGGTAAAACCAAGGATGCGCGTTACTATGGTTTTCGGCGGAGCGCTGCATGCGCGAGCGACTATGCAATGTTAATTCTCGTAAGGGGCGTGGCAAAACTCCGGCGTTTCGCCGGCGAGTCGCTGGCGAACGACTATGAATACGGGTGTAAGTTGCAGGGAATTTAAGAGGGCGGAATGTCACTGCAACGACCGCCAGTGAAGTCAAAGTACGATAGTGACGAATCGTCAACAGAGGATGGTAAAAGGAAGCGGTTGCCGATGGGGGAAGAAGGTAGTAGCGACTCAGCAAAAAAAAGTAAGAAAGCAGGCAGATCTCCAGACAAAAATGGGGATAACGCAGTTTTGAAGGAAATGATTAAAGATTTGATGAAGGAAGTGAAAGCTATAAGACAAGGACAGGATAAGTATCAAGAAGAGATGCGGCTTCTAAGAGAGGAAAATTTACAAATGAAGTAGAAGATTAAGATACTTGAAAGAAAGATGGAAATCATGGACAAGCAACAGAGGAAAAGGAATATAGTAATCAAGGGACCTGATTTTAAAGACAATAAGGGAACCGCAGACGTTGCTGAATTTATTGCAGAAAAATTAAACGTTGATGTAAAAATTAAGGATGTACAAAAGATAAATGTGAAACAAGGACAACTACCGTTGGCAATAGTGGAAGTAGATAGTTGGGAAGAAAAAGAAATGATAATGAAGAATAAGAGTAAATTAAGGGGATCAAACTGCTACATAGAGCATGACCTAACACAAACGGAGGCACGAGTACAAAAGCAATTAAGGGACATGGCGAAAGCAGAAAAGGAAAAGGGCCACATGCCAAAGTTAGATACCAGAAAATTAACGTGAACTATGTCTGGTGGAAATGGAACCAGAAAACAGAGGAGCTAGAAAGAAAAGAAAACAATGCAGAACAACAAAAAAAGTAGCGGGAGAAACAAGGACTCGACAGATAGTAAAGACCACGACCAAAGCAAAGAATAGGATTATGATTTGGCAATGGAATGTAAGGGGGACGTATTTCATTACAGAAATAGGTGACTATACCTTTTTCAATAGTGGAGATAACGAAAGAGTATTTGGGGTGGGTTTTTTGGTAAACAAAAAATATAGAAACTTAGTAGTAGATTTTAAAGCTATAACAAGTCGTTTGTGTCGCATAAGAATAAGAGGTAGATATAGGAAATTAACACTAGTGAACGTACACGCACCGACTGAACAAAAAGAAGAGGAAGTGAAGGACAAATTTTATGAGCACTTAGGAAATATATGTAATAAAATACCAACATACGATCTAAACTTAATCATAGGGGATTTTAATGCCAAGGTGGGCAGAGAAACTACATATAGTCTGTTTTTTTGCTTTATGATTCAGAGCAGGCTTTGCATTTGCATTTTTGTAACAGTGTAGGTAGTTAGTGACAAAGGAAAAAACACTAGTTATGTCAAAAACTATTAGAACTGTCAATGTGATAACTTATAAGCACTATTATACTTAATAAGAGCTAAAATGACTGAACCATTGACATTAAATAAGGTATTGCTTTATTTTAAGTACGTTTATTTAAGCGTGATTGATATCTAACTGTACAGAAACGTCATAAAATTTCTAGACATTTATCTTTTATGTACTAATGTAAAAATAAATATATTATTAATAATTTGCTGGTGATTTTTGTTTGTTGAACTGTGTTGTACAAGTTATTATTTATGCTACACATATAACAGGCATTTCAAAATAAAGAGATAATACAAAATACTCTGGTAGAACCATTTTCAGAGATATAATTTACCAGAATTTAGATGGATACACTTCAGGATAATCATCCAGAATCTGATTCAGAAGAGGAATACAACTCGTCTTCCGATTCTGTATCAGATTCTTCAAACCTAATAATAACAGGAGGTATATCATCCACACCAATTTAACAATGTGCTTTGCCCAGTCACTTTATATTAGTAGTTCACAGTGTTCAACGTTTTTTTCCATATGTTTGCTGTACACAGTGATAGAGATTTAAGCCATAAATTAGCAATTATGTCTTTTGAGGGAGGCTGAAAATGTATGTCCTTATTATAATAGTTCTTCCATAAACTCCATGCCAATTCAATTTGATTGTATTGACAGTGGTATGGAGGTAATCTAAGAACTTCATGCCCATGTCGTGTTTTGTCAATTAAGTATTGCTTTTGGTTAATATGTAAAGTAAAATTAAACTCCAATTGTCGCTTTATTATTTTGTCATCAAATTGTACGTCACTTTTAATTAACCATTCCTGTATTTGTAGTTTATTGGACGAGAAATTGGGTGGTTTATCGATAAGAACCGAATTATATGGTGCATTATCCATAATTAACACACATTTTCCATTCAATTTGGCCAAAGCAGGGATTAACTGTTTTTCAACATTGCCTAAAAATGTCACCATTGATACACTTATGATAGACCCTGTCATTATTGTCCGAGTTCAACAGTAAGTCACATCCTCGTAAAGTTTCATCCAAAAACATGAATATACATTTTTCACTATAATTTCGAAATTGTAAATATTTCCTTTAAAAGGCAATCCGGCGAAATGATATGACTCTTCTCACACAATTTTCTTCCATTCACAATTTTGTATTTATATCCCATATTTGTTAATGTGTAGTATAATTTTAAACGACTCCCAGTATAATTCAGTTCCTCCCTTGCACACAGCAATAAATTATCGAAAGTAAAAAATTCAAAATTTTCTTCTTAATATCTTCCCTGAAACTCTGTTCCTCCCAAGTTAGAAATTCCTTTTCTTTATTCATATTATCATTCGGTTATTGCTGGAGTTGTGATTTTGCTTCGTTTAGATTTCTGTGTTGCATTTGAAATCTAGCATTATAAGAAATTGTTAGAAATGTTATATCTGTCTAATTCTTAATACATACTTACATCAAAGATTTGACCAATTCTTCCAATGATGGCTGTTTTACATAAGTTACAATTGATATCTTTTATATTAGTAGAACGGCGTTTTATAGCCTCTTTGGTTTTACTATTACCTAATACTGCTTTTTCGTGGCATTTTATTAAGATTTTCTGAAGTGTCAACTTGACAATCCCGGCGACCTGGATTTTGACATTAGTTATATTTTGTAACTAAACTGTTGTACACTGCTAAAATAATATAAATGCAAAGCCTGCTCTGAATCATAAAGCAAAAAAATAGACATATAAGCCAATAACCGGTGGAAACAGTAAACATATAACTAGTAATGAAAATGGGCAGAAATTAGTAGAATTTGCAGCTGAACAGAATATGATCATGAGTACATATTTCGAACATAGGGATATTTACAAGGGAACGTGGGGTTCTCCTGATGGGAAAACGGTCAATCAGATCGATCATATCTTGGTGGAAAGTAAATATAAAAAGAACATCAAGGATTGTAGAAGTTATAGAGGAGCGAATGCTAACTCCGATCATTTTTTAATCAGAGTAAAAGTAGAGCAACATGTACTTACAGGAAAGAAGCCTGAAAGTAATGAAGTCAGAAGGTATAACGTGAACTTACTACAAAATAAAGATACCAAAACCAACTTTAGAGGACAAGTAGAGAATAGGCTACATAATCAAACACATATGGAAAACGTAGAAGAAAAGTGGAATCAATTACAATCAATCATGCAAGCAGCCGCAGACCAAATTATACCAAAAGGTAATCAAAGAAGAAAAAGGAGTGGTTCGATGATGAGTGCTAAGAAGCAGTGGAGAGGTGCAACAAAGCCAGAATGAGTAAAGTAAAGAATGGAACAGTAGATAATGAAGAGCTGTATAAAAGGGAAAGAAGAAAAATGAAGAAAATATCTAGGCGCAAGAAAAGGGTATACTTGGAACAGAAACTGAGCAGAATCGAAGAAAATTTTGTTAATAAAGAGGCTAAAAATGTCTATCAAGAGGTCAAGAAAGGAAAGAACTTGCACAAAAATATGCCAAGGTATTATAAGGATGAAGAGGGCCAGCTACTAAGGGGAATAGACGAGAAATTGGATAGATGGGCGAGATATTTTGAATCAGTACTTAATCCAGAAGAACAACCTCAAGAGACACATCGACAGACCCAAGAAGTGAAGAATCAGATCGTTGAAGACGAAATGCCAAATAGGAACGAGATCCTTGATACAATAGTTAAACTGCGGAATAACAAATCATCAGGAGAAAACGTTATCACAGCGGAATTACTTAAAGAAGGGGGAGAAATGCTACAAGAGGAAATAACGAAGCTGATACGAGAAATATGGAAGAACGAACAAATACCCAGTCAATGGTGTGAAGCTATTCTGTGCCCTATATACAAGAAAGGTAACATCACTGAATGTAAAAAATTATAGGGGAATAGCTTTACAAGATACAGCGTATAAGATCTTAGCAATACTAATTAGAGAGCGAATCAAGAGTATCACGGAAACCATCGTAGGAGATGACCAAGCTGGGTTTAGAGCAAATAGGTGGGTGACAGATCAAACCTTTGCAATGAAGCAGATTATGGCAAATTCGTACGAGTTTAATTTATCACTGAATATGTTGTTTATAGACTTTAAACAGGCATACGACACAATTAAGAGGCATAAACTGTATGAAGTGTTAGAATATTTTGAGTTTCAAAAAAAAAATAGTGAGTTTAACAAAAGCGGTGTTAAAAGACACTAAATGTAAAGTGATGGTAGAAGGTAGGGTCTCCCGCAGTTTCGAAGTCAACAGAGGGTTGAGACAAAGAGATCCACTATCGCCGATATTCTTCAATTTGGTGCTTGAGAAAGTGATAAGGGAAAGTAATATATATACTACAGGCACAGTATATCTTCATAGACATCAGTGTGTAGCATATGCTGACGATTTAGTACTGCTAACCCGAAGGCCAGGCAAACTGAAAGGGGTTTTTCGAAGACTGGAAATAAAAGCCAAAGAATTTGGTTTGGAAGTGAACGAAGAAAAGACAAAGTATATGGAGATGAGGGGCAGTGTGGATCACCGTGGACAAGACTTTAAAATAAAATCTAGGGAAAGAAAGGAATATCATTTTGAAATGGTGTATAGCTTTGACTATCTGGGGGTGACATTAACAAACAGAAATGAGGAAAAAGAAGAAATCAATAAAAGAATAACTAAGGGAAGCAGAAGCGCGGGAGCACTAGCGAATTTATTAAAATCAAAAGAAGTATCAAGGAGCGCAAAAGTAAGAATATATAGAACAGTAATTCGTCCGACAGTCCTATATGCATGCGAGACATGAATCCTTAACAAAGATATGGAAAGAAAACTGGACGTTTGGAAAAGGACGATTCTTAGAAAAATATATGGTGGTGTTAAGGAAGGTGAAATATGGAGAAGGCGGACAAATCAAGAAATAGTGGAGCTGTACAGACAGACAAAAATAACAACCATCGCTAGATTGCCTGAAAGAAGAGTAACAAGGTTTCTATTAGAAAGTGAAGCAGGTACGAGGCGAAAAAAGGGCCGACCGAAAAGAAAATGGATGGAGGCGGTTAAGGAGGACCTTAATCAGTGTCAAATCACAGAATGGAGAGAGCTGGCAAGAGACAAAAAGAAGTGGAAAAAGACTATTGAAGCCTTGGGCCACTAGGCCTGCAGAGCTGTTGTATATATATATAAAGGACGGATAATAATTGTCCATCTCTAACTGGCAGGTATCATTTCATTTTGTTATCTTAAAAAAATCCCATATGGTTACAGCGCGGAAAATGTACAAAAACCCTGACGAAGTTGCCCCGTTTTACGGTACAAAGTCAAAATTAATCAAAACAAAAATAACTTAAAGGAAGTATACCAAAATATATCAGGGGCAACAAATGTAAGTAAATATCAAAATGGGAAAATTAAATAAAGGATGAAACTGCACCCCATGATAAACTAATAGATGTCTTTAATTGTAACGGCATCAGAGGTGTATTATTGAGTCTTCGAAAGCTATTTAACAAAAAAGATGCAGTAGTCCACTATGCTAGAAGAGTATCTTCCACTGACAAGAAAGTGTTCAATTTGGTTCTGAGTCAATGTCCAGGTTGGAGGTTGCTAGGTCGTGCGTCTAACAACCAAATTCTTTGACATTGCAAAGTCGACTACCCATGTTATTCACTGACAAAAATTAATATCGATGCAAATACGATTTCATATGCAGACGATACAGCTCTTATATTTTATAGTAAATCCTGAGAAAAGAAAAAAAGGTAAAAGTTGAAATTAGGAGAGTAAAAAATTGACTCTTCTTTTAAACTTTCATTAAATTTTACAAAAAATAAAAATATAGCATTTTCGTTAACAATAGCAAATCATGCTTTATTTAATCACATTCAAATGGTTAATTTAAGAGAAAGCATTAAGGAAGTTTCAAATATAAACTATCTTGGTATACACAGATGAGCACCTTAAATGACACCTTATATTTAACAAAAAAGATACGATCCCCAATGCAAAAATTGACGTATTTGTTTATAAGTCATTGATTGAAACAATTCGTTGCTATGGAATTATTACATACAGCAGAGCACAGAATTTACATTTAAAATGATTAAGAGCTACAAAGCTCTGTAGTAGAAGTTATACTAAATAAAAACGACAAACACCCTACAGCATTACTTTATTCTGGAACAAAAAAATCGTATCCTATATATATATACAGTGTGTCCCAGGATTGATGTTACAAGAGGTGGAATGCAGTAAATATGTTTGAATTTAATTTTAAGATTGTGGGATTAGGTTCTGCTTGGTTTGAAGAGAATTTTAAGAACATTTTCAGTGTTTGAAAAAACAAGTCGGCCTCGACAGGTAAACTACCCTTTTTGTTCATGATACGGCAAAATTGTGCCAAGAATGAGAAATTATGGACCTATACAGAATTTCAGGAAGATCTACCTACTCATATTAAACCGTAATTTTTTTAAATTAAGCAAATAGTAATTATTAAAAATGATGGTTTAATCTGAGTAGGTAGATCTTTCTGAAATTTTGTATAGGGCCATAATTTATCATTCTGAACAACTTTTCTTGGTAAAACTTTGCCGTATCATGATTAAAATGGGTAGTTTACCTGAAAAGAAAATAGTTTTCGTTTCACTGTCGAGGCAGACTTATTTTTTCAAAAACTGAATATATTCTTAAAATTCTCGTCAGACCAAGCAGGGTTTAATCCCACAATCGTAGAATAAAATTCAAAAATTTTTAGTCCATCCCACCTCTTCTAACATCAATCCTTGGGACACACTGTATATACTTGAAATCTGTTCGTACTATTACAGCAAAAACATGCACATGTATGCCATGGATATAAAACGAGAAGCAAAATTAATGAAAATTTAGTAATACCTAACAGAATACATCAAATCAGAAAACCTTCGTGTATTTAGAACCTAAATGTTATACAATATAATAGCAAACACAATCAAACAAAATAAACAACTAAAACAATTTATAGCCGAAGGAAAGAAATACATATGTAGTAATGCGCAAATAGTTATGAACATATTGTAAATAGACATAAGTCGAAACTTTATATCACGAGCTTTATAAAAAAATGCAAGCAGTAAACTGCATGTCTGCTGTTCTCTATTCACAACAGAACAACTTTATGGCTTTTCTCCTGTATGATTCTTCAGATGTCTAACTAAATTACTTTTCCGTGCCGTTCTGTATTCACAGACAGAACAACCGTGTGGTTTATCTTCTGTATGGGTCTTCATATGTGTAACTAAATATCCTTTCTGTGCTGCTCTGTAATCACAGATAGAACAACTGTAAGGCTTTTCTCCTGTATGATACTTCGCATGTGTCACTAAATTATATTTCAGTGCTGTTCTGTAGTCACACATAAAACAACCATATGGCTTTTCTCCTGTATGTTTCGTCAGATGTCTAACTAAATTATTTTTCTGTGCTGTTCTGTACGCACAGATAGAACAACCATATGGCTTTTCTCCTGTATGAGTCTTCACATGTCTAGCTAAATTATCTTTCCGTGCTGTTTTGTGTTCACAGATAGAACAATTGTATGGCTTTTCTCCTGCTTGTAGGCTTCTTTTACGTTTTAGCGGCTTCTCTACCGTATGAATTTTAATATGACGTTTTAAATTACTCTTATCATTGCTTCTGCTTCTACCAGTATTAATATGACGATAATCATTTTTTGTGCAATAATTCCTTGCATGCATACAAAACTGCTGTTTATATTTAGTAACAAAGGTACAAATACGGCATTTGTAAATAGTGCTAATTTTAATGGCACTGCGTTTGCCGTGATATTGTTTAACAGCTGCTTTCTTTTTACTTGATGTATTACTAGTACGACTATTGAGGTGTAACTGAGTTTTACCTGTAATACTTGGTAAATGTGGTTTTGAAGTACGTTGTTTATTTATGCTCTGTTGAATAGAATCGTCTTCCACATTTTCTTGTTTAATCTCAACGTCAGCGAAATGCTTTGAATTAATTTCATCGGCTTCAACAATCTCTGTGAGATCTAATGTAGCAATATTAGAGTGAATTTGCTGTAAATATTTCTGTAGTTGCAGTTCCGACTTTTGGCACAACATTTTAAATTCATACGATGAATTAATGGCACGAAAGCAAGAGCTGCAAACTATCGCGTTTGGTGTAACGGTTAAATTCTAGAAATAAAACATGGACAGGACATTAGTAACTTCCTTTAAAGTAAATTAATAAGATATACTCACTAGCTCTGGAACACAGTTATTAAGTTTTTGGCCAAGTGAAGGGTTAGTGTTCCGTTCCTCGTCCAAACCGTAATATAAGGATTCATTTTTAACCTGTTTGAAGCAAGTTCTAGAAATACTATATATTTCTTCGGAATTCTTAATCATAGCGACTCAAGGCACTACATTTATTCTTAAACAAACAACGGTATGTTTTGGCATTTAGGTTAATTTAAGGGCTGTTAAACAGAGGACCAGTTTAAGTCTTACGTAAAGTTAGCTGGCACCAGCAGTGTTGCCAACTCTTCGCAAGTTGTATTCGCTAAATTGGTCTACATTTTCAGATCAAAAGTCGCCAAATAGGAAATACGCATATTAGAAAATCAAGCACATATTTTTTCCACAGAATGAAGAAATACGTAAACTACTTATGAATATAAAAATAAAAACTTACCTATTTATTTAAGGAAAAAACAATTTAACCTTCTAATTCTTCCTACCAAGTGATTACAATTGACAATGACAAATTGTGCAATGTGCAAACGTTGCAAAGAGTAAAGATAAAGCTCCTTCAGTTTTTAATTTCAAATCTCCGGCGTCATATGAGCTCAAATATGACCGTCTGGTCACGTACGAAATACAAATAAATTTCAGGTAAACATAATATAATTTCAGCCGTTAATCATATCAGTATAACAAATTTGTAAATAATATGTACCTATTTTGAAATTCTTTCGTATATGAAAATTGTTGAAGATAAATGTATGTGTAGCTTTAGAAATAATAAAATTAATAATTTTTTACATATTTTTTTAAATTGCGAATAATACGGTAACAGTTTAGTTTAGCATGTTTAGCAGTTTAGTTTTTTAAATCCCTATAGAAAAAGACCATGCAGAACAAAAAGGAATTACAGAGAAAATCACCGGTGAAATGACATAAAAACGTCATTTTGTTTCGATGCGCACGCAACGCAGATTGTATAGTCAAATTTATACCCATTCGGAGTCACGTGATAATCTAGTAATTTTACGTATGTCGATTCTTAAAAATGCAATTTTAGGGAAATAAATGACATTCCGTTTTGTAGGTTATCCTGACATATGCCAATTTCTAAAACAAGGTTGCTACGGGTTTATTCTCTTATATGAAATCAAACTGAATTTACAGGTTAAAGAAAACATAACATGTCGTAAAATGTAAATATAATAAAGATATGTCAGCTGCTACATTAAAAACCTGCTGCGTATAGCAAATTTTAAGTCAATTTCTGTGCATGCATATTCTGTTATAGAACATTGCCATTTGAAGCCTATTTTCTTGCACAATCTATTTAGGGAAGAAACTGAATGTGAAAAATCTCCAGATTCTTCAACCAAGCATTTTTTAGATTTTTTATGGTTACAAATCCTTTAGCTACATACATTTTATATACAGTGTCTTGACTGCTTCGTCGACTTCCGTTTTTGCATTCTTCACTTTCTGGCTCATATTTTCGGTAAATTGTGCTCTCCGAGATATTTAACGCAAGAGAAGCACGGCGAACAGCGTTGGAGGGTGAAACTGTTGATTTACTATTATTAATATTGTACTCTTCATTAAAAAAACGCATAATATTCAAATTAATTGTTGTGACTGCTCGTTATACCGCATGTCCGATGGTTTCTTTTAATTTCCAGTTTTCGGCTCAACAGTTTTAGGTTTTATTACCCTTATCTCAATAACTTACACGAAAAATATAATCTGACAGATTAGAAACGTCAAATTTTTAAAATTAATTTTATGAATCGACATGCCTTTTTTTCAAATTTCTTCCATTTCATCTATTTTACTAAAGATGAACAGAGACAGACAAAAGTCACGTGACTCCGAATGGGTATAATTTTTACTATAGCTCGAATATGTTACCAAAGCTCGCAAAACACCGGGGGCGGCACCCATTGATCTAAAATAAATAGATAGAATGAGGAAAAACTCCAGTAGAGTAGACCACAACCTTTTAGTGGGTATTAAGTACACACAAATCTTAAACTGCAGCTAACCTAAAATAGCTCCTGGGCATGAGACAGAAGTGGTCTATGATACTGTATTTTAGCCAAAGTATTTACTAGAGGCCTCTATACTTTTATACTCGTTGGGGCTGCGCCAAACCGTTTAGGGTATTCTAACCTTTAACGACAGTTGGCAACGTAGCTATCGCTGGAAGTGTCAATTGTGTTAGTTAATGTATATTTTAGTTTGGTATTTACTTGGTGAAAATATACATTTTTCGCCTCTTCCGACAACAGATTAAAGTTCAGCAGGCCGTAAACCAAAGGACTAGTACAAAACCGCTTCCAAAAGTTGCAATTTAAGCGTTTCAAGCTAAAGTAAATATTTATCGATAATACCCTAGAATTTCAAACTAAAATATATCAAAAACGCTAGAAAAGTCGCTAATCGCAAATTCCTATTTTTTTAGCCAAACCACTTGTTAAATACCCTAGATTTATCAACTTTTCGCCGTTTCGACGTTCACTGAAAGTGGATGTAGAATCCTCATTAATCAACGAGCGATTTGTGGTTAGAAACGGTAGAATAATGGTCGGGGGGGGGGGGGGGGGGGGGGGGCAAATAATTAAAAACCAAAGTACACAAAAATTGTGACTATACCATTAGGTATAGTACTTTTTTTTTCTATAATAATTTTCAAGGTCAACTTTCTAGGGGATAAGTTGCATTCCTGCAGGGTCCCTAGTTTTAATAATGTTGGTACATAGATTTTTAGTTCTTTTCTTCCACTAAAAAAAAATGATTGTCATTTTGACAGATATGTCATAATTTAATATCGCTTGCTTCATTTTTGCATTTAAAATATGTCTTGGTTTTTTTTATTTATCCGATTTTATTGATGATGATGATGATTCCATGTTAAAAAACGAAATTTGTCAAGAGTTCAAATTAAGAAACCTTGACATTCAAAATTGACACATAACCATAATTTTGAAAAAGTTCTACCAACACGAGGTATAAAAATTTCCTAGCGTTTTAATCACACGTCTACCAACATTGTAACACGTTGACAGTTATTATAGAAAAAAACGTACTTTAGGTATATGAATGAAATAAAATAAAAACCAATCAATCTGAATCTACATTAGAATTGGAGAGCAATTCTGATTTCTTGTACATGCGAGAACTATGGCGGCTTAACAATTGTTTAGCCACATTCCATTCATGACGAGCATTGCTCCCTAAATAATTTTTGCTGAATAAAAGTCTTACAACACTAATTTTTGGACAACCTATTTCTTTGTTTGGTTTTCATCAAGTTTACTTGCGAAAAACTCTGTCTACATTTGTCGAAAATTGTGGCAAATATAATAAATTTAGAGCCAAACCGCTTACATTTGGATATACGAATGTCTCGTCGGCATATTTATAATGTTTAATGTGTCACGACATTTTTTAAATCCTACGAATTTACGACTTTTTGGAGTATTTCTGTTCAAAGATTCTGACCCCGCTTGTATATAGGTCTTTTCGGTCATATTTTTACGCTTAATAGTTCATCAAATTGTGTGCAGGTAGCTAATGGTTCATAACTTTAAGCAGCTGCAATTTTCTGTAAGGTGCTCGTTTTGGTAGATTCGTTCATAATTACTTTCTTGGCTTCTTTGAAATTCTACAGATTTGGCGCGCTACCTTTTTCTAGAATTTTCGACGAGCTAGTCGCCGGCGGGGCCTTGTCTGCTTTGTGATTGGTTGCAGGTGGTCAGGCCACGCGACAAACTCGTTCCCCTGCACGCCGCATTCCGCAGCGTCTGTGGCATGAGACAGCGTAGCGCGAGTCGGTCTTTCGTTAAGTCAGTAAGGAGCCAGCTTCGATCTTGAATGCTTGAGTTGTTTGTGCAGTTACTGCAAGCAGGTTTCTCGAGAGCGGCTTCTCCGCCTTTGCGGCCCTTGATCGTGTGAGACGGCGCGGCCTTTTTGCCGAGTGAGTGTGTTGATACAGCGTGGTTTTGCTTTGTAGTGCGTTACTGGCCGCGACAGTGCGAAGTGGTGCTTTTGGTGTATGCGTCTTCTTTATCGATGACGGCCGTTCTGAAATTCTCGTGAGGGTTCCGTATCAGGCCCTGCAAATCAGGGATTCTTGGATCGTATCGCACCCACGTATATAGCCGCAGCTCCTCTACACTGGTCGGCGAGCTCCCGACACTAACAACGCCGCCAGTCAAAGCTGAAATCGAAGAAGGTAGTGTGCGTAGCTTGTAAACCATTATAAATGTGCTTCGGCTGTTTGTAAACAATAAATAGATGTGTTTTTAGATAAATACCAGCCACCCGCTTGGGCTGTTTGTAAACAATAATAAATGTGCTTTTGGATAAATGCCACCCACTCGCTTTGGGGTTGTGTTTAATTTTCATACTCTCGTAGTAATTTAGAGGTAAAGCGACCCCAGCGAGTATATAGTTGTAGTCCCTTTCTTTTGTTGTTGTTTCTCGCTGTGTACGCTGACAAATGTTGACGCTTTTGTACATATTTATATTTGACAATGTGTTAGACCAATAGATCGGTTTGCTGTACGTTGTCTTATAATTTCCCCACGTGCCTGTACATGCTTATTTTCAGGGTGAATTATTCACTGTGTAAATCTTTGTGTAAGGTGGAGCCTGAAAGGAGTTCTTAAGCGTCGCAGGTAAGTCAGGGCGCTTGTCGCCGCAGTGTTGGGAGTCGTGAGGCTGTACACATATATTCTACCCCGTTTGGCTTTCGGGATTCTGCCAAGCGCGGAAACCAAGTCTGAATCCCGTTGCGCTCATTTATTTTGCAACACCCTATACATATCGTCACGCTTGCCCTATGGTGTACCGTTTTTGTTCTGTTTTTGAGATTTCTAGGGCAAGTATTTGATTTCCCGGACATGATAAAGCAAGTGGCGCTCCCGCATCCTTAAGTGTTATTAAAACCATTTGATACCGTAACAAATGTGTGTAAAGTACAAGGTCTAGACATGCGAAGTACCAGGTAAATCAGACACAAATTGCTGTGGTCATATGGTCAAATCCTACTTAGAATTTTGCCATCCCTAGCAAGCAATATTTTACATGATACACTTCGTAGTAATAGTAACATAAAACTCTCGGCTTTACATCACTTCTGAATGATTGCATTCTGTAGAGGTTTTTATCTAAACCTTTTCATTTTTAAAAGCCTCACTGGGACTGGGAATCAATCTCCCCACCCTTAATTCAGTAGCCACACTGCTTAAGCACTGAGCTACCGGGCCCAACGATAATGGCATTAGAATTTGATAGAAGAGACAAAAATTATTGTTGTATTTGAACAAAATGAGGAAGACCAAACTGACGAGAAAATGCTTTCTAGAAAAATTTAGCAGAAGACGAATGACAGATTCTGATGTTTATTTTGGAAAAATGACTAGAAATTTTTCTAATCAACAATATTATGACACGTTAATGGTTCTCGGAGCTTTTAATAATTGAGCAGGGCAAGCAGTCCGATGATACGGTAGGAGATTTCCTTTGAGGCGACGACCAAGCATTTAAGTTTTTAGAAGATTGGAGGATCGCATTCTGTTCAATGATAGTGTTTCTGTGCCACCACGTGTAAATGCTGGGAGTCAGCGTCTTTATGATGATACTGTTCCTAATTTGATAAACAATAATCCAGAACGAAGCACTAGATTTGTGGCGTGCTCTAGACCGTGATCAACAACATCCATACCACTATACACAGGTGCAACATCTACAAAACACCGATTATTCACTTCGAATAGAGTTTTCTGAACTGTATCTTGCTCATTACGATTTGAAAGATTCAATTCTTTGGACGGACGAATGTCTTTTCACACGTCATCGTGTTTTTAACGTGCACAATGAACACCAATGAAATCATGCAAATCCTCTTGCAGTTACAATAAGAAATCACCAACAACGTTTCAGTTTAAATGTACGGGGTAGATTGTTGGGTAATCCTCTCATAAGACATTTCAGAACAAACTTCAAATTCCGTTATTATTCATATCAATCTCATTTGTCCTTTTAGTTTATTCACTTTTTGCCAAATCGTTTAAACGGACAAACTTATCTCAATTTTATTAGAAGACGTTGCTTTAAGTATGCTCAAAATATGGTATTTATGCGGGTCATCATTTTGCGTTAACTGTGCGGGAATACCTTAATCATACCTACTTAGAACGCTGGCGAGGCGGTCCAATTGGTTGGCCGTCTCGTTTATTAGGTTTAAACTAGCAGTCCAGTGAGACAAATGTCTCATTTAACAAAACAAAAAAGACCGTTTTGCAAATAGAACGCGTATTTACCACACGTACGTATATGACGTCATTGTTGGTAGCAAACTACCAGTCGCATTCGCCTTGATAAAATTTGCCTAGAATCTAACCTAAAAAGTTCGGATTAGGATAATTAAGATAATAATTAGTGTTAGAGACTCAAATTCGGTTCCTGACCTGACAAGACCATTCCAAGCATATAACTTTAATAACTTTTTTCTCTATCTCTTACGGTTTGGCTGCTGAAACAGCGTCCCGGACGGACGGACGGACGGACAGACAAGTCTATTATATATATGGATCCTTGTGATTTCTTTTTGTGCGGTCATTTCAAATCGTTGGTGTACAGAACACGGGTACCCAACCTAAATGAGCTTCAAAATGGTGTAGTTCAGGCAGCGCAAGAGATAATGCCGGCAATGATAAGAAATTCTACTCGAGCAGTAGAACAGCGGGCCGTGGAATGCATAATTGCCAACGGGGACCACTCGAGCAAATGTTAAATTAAGTAAATGGGTTTCATATTTTTTTTTAAATAATTGTTATTTTTATTTTAGAATAATTTATTAAACAGTTAACATTTGGAAACGGTGTTGTTATTATTTTAGAATTTTAAAATAATGGTAGCTTAAAAAGTATGGACCTGGACGAAAAATGGCAATGAAATATTTTGTTCAGTTTTTAATGTAGAATAACGTGGTATAGTCCGTATCCGCGAATTTCGTAACACCCTGTATATATAATTTATTGTTATTACAAGATTTTTTTCTAGTTTCAGTAAATATTATGACATCAAGATAGTTATTAAATTGGTTCAGAACTGTAGTCATTTAATCAGCATTTTTTGCTACTAAATATTCTAAAAATTGTTTTGTTACTTCCTATAGTAACAGCGATTATTTTTAGGCTGGTACAAACTCCACAGATCTATTGGGTTTGCACCTGCTTTCTACGGCATGGACTTTGTACCCACCTACAAATTAACACTTTTACTATACCTTAAGTAATTGTTTACACGATTCAACATCATGAAGGTTGTGTTTCCATTTCTAGTTGTTCAATATCTCTAATATATCCTATTTTCTACACAGTCTGCGCTTTTATGATTTCCTGCACAATACTGACAAGTGACCTCTCTTCGACAGTCTAGTTTTTAGTTCCAAAAATGAAGTCTGTTTGAAATTTAAGCATTTATTTCATTACAGATTTATTAGGTTTTATTTCTTCTATTTGTTCAGTACAAACCTATCAATTCAGAATGCAATAGCTTACGCCACGCAGCTAGGCATTCAAATCGCCGCTCCTAGCGAGCCAACTTGTTGCAGGGCAAAACCGTCGTTACGACATGGAATTGACATTCAAAATACTCAACCGTCAGTTGGGATACGGAAAGTTCGTTCTCCACATTTCGTTCCCCACATTTCGTACCCCACATTTCGTTCCCGGGATATTTCGTCTCCCCACACCTCGTACCCGGAAACTTCGTTCCCGAGCGAGTTCTAGTCAGGGTGGAGCTTGTAATGGACTGTATGAATTTATTTTGGACAAATTACAGGATATGTCTTAGGGGTGCAGGAATTAAAAAGGATGCAAACCAACGGTCTCGTGCGGTCTCACACGAGATGATGTAGCAAAAGATCTGGGGTCCCTTGGGCAGCGTGAACACAGTGAAACAAGATTTCAAGCTGTATTAATTTAATCACTAGTTCTTTCCTATTTATATACATAAAAATACTGACTTGGCTTACAAAGTTTAATATTTGCCCTAGTTCAACTCCAATTTCTACGTGCGTGTCTAATTTCATAATAAACAAACGCGTAGAGTGCAGAATTGCAGGCTGTTCACCGGGTCATTCAAGCACTGATTACATTACTGCTGACGCTTTGTTAAGCATTTTCCGTATGCAATATATGTTTGTGAAATACACGCCTAATTAAATTAAAAGGATTAAAATTTATGTTTGGTTCCTACACAAGTTCAGTTTGTCTCATATATTAAAGGGTGTTGAAAAACGGGTGTAGCGATCAGAATACAGTTAGATAATGAAAGATATTTTAATTAATTTATTTATTCTAATAATAATCTTATAAAAACAAAATAAATTGTCTTTATTAAAAATGACGGTTTAATCTAAGTATCATCCTTATATCTTGTATACGGCCATAATTTCTAATTCGGGACAACTTTTCTTAGTAATATTTTACCGTATTATGAACAATGTGTCGTCTCCCCACTTCTCATACCCGGAAACTTCGTTCCCGAGCAAACTCAATTTGTCTCCTAGATTTCCGGGTGCAGCGATCTGAATGCAGTTAGAAAAATGAAAGATATTTTAATGAATTTATTTATTATAATATACTTACTTATAAAAACAGTATGTTCCCGGATTGAGTTTACAAGAGGGAATTAAATTTTATTTTTAGTTTTACATAAAAATGTTATAGGAATTAAAATTCCTGCTGGGTTTGTAGAGAATTTTAAGAAAATTTTCAGTTTTTCAAAAACAAGTCGGCCTTGACAGTTAAGCAAAAACTATTTTAATTTCAAGTAAACTACCTTTATTGTTCATAATACGGTAAAATATTACTAAGAAAAGTTGTCCAGAATTAGAAATTATGGCCGTATACAAGATATAAGGATGATACTTAGATTAAACCGTCATTTTTAATAAAGACAATTTATTTTGTTTTTATAAGATTATTATTAGAATAAATAAATAAATTAAAATATCTTTCATTATCTAACTGTATTCTGATCGCTACACCCGTTTTTCAACACCCTGTAATATATGAGACAAACTGAACTTGTGTAGGAACCAAACATAAATTTTAATCCTTTTAATTTAATTAGGCGTGTATTTCACAAACATATATTGCATACGGAAAATGCTTAACAAAGCGTCAGCAGTAATGTAATCAGTGCTCGAATGACCCGGTGAACAGCCTGCAATTCTGCACTCTACACGTTTTTGGACTTAAAAATAAATGCCATTTTTGCAATCAACATCCCAAAAAACCTCAATAACGACCCCCATATCGTATTTTAGGTTTATTTACCCCATTTCACCCCCTAAGGGGTTGATTTTCGGAAAATCACAAAAAACGTGTTTGCTTATTTGTTTTTAGGAGTACTCCTACGAAGTTTCAAGTCGAAATGGCTATTTAATATTATTTCTCCATACAAAATTGGAACCCCCTCCCCTTCCATCCCATCCCTTCCCTTTCCTTTACGTCTCGTCCCGCCCCGTCCCGTCTCGTCCCTTCCCGTCCCGACCCTTCCTTTCCCGTCCAGTCCAATCCCGTCCCGGCCCGTCCAGTCCCGTCCCTTCCCGTCCCGTCCCGTCCAGTCCCCTTCCATCCCATCCCTTCCCTTCCCTTTCCGTCCCGTCCCGTCCCGCCCCGCCCCGTCCCACCTCGCTCCGTCCCGTCCCTTTCTTTCCCGTCCAGTCCCGTCCAGTTCAGTTCCGTCCAATCCGTCCCGTCCAGTCCAATCCCGTCCCGTCCCGTTTCGTCCCGTCCCGTCCCTTCCCTTATGTCATATCCACCTTCTTGGACTTAAAAATAAATGCCATTTTTGCAATCAACGTCCCAAAAAACCTCAATAACGACACCCATATCGTATTTTAGGCTTATTTACCCCATTTCACCCCCTAAGGGGTTGATTTTCGGAAAATCACAAAATACGTGTTTGCTTGTTTGTTTTTAGGAGTACTCCTACGAAGTTTCAAGTCGAAATGGCTATTTAATATTATTTCTCCATACAAAATTGGAACCCCCTCCCCTTCCATCCCATCCCTTACCTTTCCTTTACGTCTCGTCCCGCCCCGTCCCGTCTCGTTCCTTCCCGTCCCGACCCTTCCTTTCCCGTCCAGTCCAATCCCGTCCCGTCCCGTCCAGTCCCGTCCCTTTCCGTCCCGGCCCCACCCCTTCGATCCCATCCTTTTCCTTCCCTTCCCTTCCCTTTCCGTCTCGTCCCGTTCCGTCCCGCCCCGTCCCGTCCCTTCTCCTCCCGTCCAGTTCCGTCCCGTCCCGTCCCGTCTCGTCCAGTCCCCTTCCATCCCATCCCTTCCCTTCTCTTTCCATCCCGTCCCGTCCCGCCCGGCCCCGTCCCGCCTTGCCCCGTCCTGTCCCGTTCCGTCCCTTTCTTTCCCGTCCAGTCCCGTCCAGTTCAGTTCCGTCCAATCCGTCCCGTTCAGTCCAGTCCAATCCCGTCCCGTCCCGTCCCTTTCCTTATGTCATGTCCACCTTCTTGGACTTAAAAATAAATGCCATTTTCGCAATCAACGTCCCAAAAAACCTCAATAACGACACCCATATCGTATTTTAGGCTTATTTGCCCCATTTCACCCCCTAAGGGGTTGATTTTCGGAAAATCACGAAATACGTGTTTGCTTATTTGTTTTTAGGAGTACTCCTACGAAGTTTCAAGTCGAAATGGCTATTTAATATTATTTCTCCATACAAAATTGGAACCCCCATTTTACCCCTTTAGAGGTTGAATTTCGAAATATCCTTCCTTATTCCTTGTATAAATCATAAAGGGAACCTCTGTGCAAAATTTCAGCTTTCTAGGTCCAAGGGTTTGGGCTGGGGGTTGATGAGTCAGTCAGGACTTTTAGAAATATATATAAGATAAATATTTCCCTAATCGTTGGAAATTTATCTGTTTACAAGTTGTTAAATTAGATGAATTGCACTTCATACATGTTTCAGTTTCGTCCATATTTTTGAACCGCTTTACTGTTTTGAAGGGAAAAAATGGTGTTCTTCTTTGTCTCCATCATTATTTTGTGGACTGGAAAGTGGACAAACTAATGAAGTAGAAGCACGGTTTTTACTTCATTTTCTAATAATGTAACAGCGTTTTATGTCTTTTTTGCATCAAATATCCACTCAAATTTAAACCAAGGATGAGTAACCGCAGCCAAAGTGTAGTCAGAATTGTTGCAAATTTCTGTGAATCTAAAATAAAAACTGGAAACAACAGTCGATATTTTTGCTAATGCATTCCTGAACAATCACTTTTTCAATTTGTTGAACGTGCAATTTTTTCGTGTAGTTGACAAGAATTTCTATTTAAATGATTTTGGTCAAAGTATGGAAGTGCAATGTTTACTGTACTGTAAAATATAAATAACTATTATACATTATAGACCTAACTTGAAAATGAATGAATCTGTTATTAATTCATGTAGTTTAAATTTAAACTGCAGTATCCTATAGCAGCTACATCGCGTATTCGGTTACTTATTTCAATTTTTTGTTAAAATATTGTTTGGTTATTATTGAAATACTAGCAGTCCAGTGAGACAAATGTCTCATTTAAAAAAACAAAAAAGACCGTTTTTCAAATAGAACGCGTATTAAATAAAAACTGTACCCAGACCTGGAAGGTGTCAAAGTTTTTGCTTAACCGATCGACGTTTTAAGGCGCAGAGGGTCACAGCTCCGTTTGGCTGCTGAAACATTTTTATTTAATACGCGTTCTATTTGAAAAACTTTTTTTTTGTGTTTTCTCGAAAACCGGAAGTGTCACGTGACTGAAATTCGGTTCCTGAGCGGACATGACCATTCCAAACATATAACTTTTTTCTCTATCTCTTACGGTTTGGCTGCTGAAACAGCGTCCCAGACGGACGGACGGACGGACAAGTCTATTAGATAAAGGATAGAGACGGTGAATGTATTTTCGTCTGAATTAGACACCCCCAACCTGCACACAGGCGTTAAGAATGTACTTCCCAGTAATCCACATACTTGCTCAGAGAGCTTCTAGTTGTTAAAGGATTAAAGATTACTGGAAAAAGCTGTCATCACCCAAATAAGATCCGTCAAATATTATTTATTTTCGACTAAGTACAAGAAGGTATTCCTGTGGTCGGTATTAGCATTTGCATACTAAAGCATTGCAAATTTCCATAAATTCTTCAGCTTCAGGTATAATTTCTTAAATACTACGAATTAAAAACCGAACATTTTATAGTATTTAACATTACTAGCTTGGTAAGAGGGTTTTTACTGGCGAATAGAAGGATATGACTGGCGAGCCAAAAGCAAGCCAGTCACCTTCTTGAGCCAGTAAAACTTGTTACCTTGCGTGTATTGTTGAATACCTATTTTATTTGTTCGTCACTTGTAAATAACTAGAAATCTACCATTTATTCAAAATTTCAAACTGAAAAGCAACTAAATTTATCAATATGACACATACTAAGGGAGACAACTCTGGCTTTGCACGCTATCATTTATCTATGAGCACGCTTGTAAAATTTTACTGGCTAGCCAGTAAAAAAATTACTGGCTAGCCAGTTAAGAAACATTTTCAAGGTGACTACACTGACTTGATAAATTGATGTTTACAAGTGAGGAACAAATAAATAGTTATTTAAGCATCAAGGGAAGTAAGTAGCTTTTACCAGTCGAGAACGAGTTTGCCAGCCCGAGCGAGCGAGGGATGGCAAAGTTCGAGACTGGTTATAGATAGTTACTTCTCGAGCATGCTTATAACATTTTTCTCCATGCCCAACAAAAATTTGAATAAAATATCCTATTCAATTTACCACCATCTGTAGGCCTATTACGTTGGGCCATTCTGTTCTGTTACACAACTCGCACCTGCCTTCCCCTGCCGCCCCCTGACCAAAGAAGGGGGCCCTCGGGGCTCCGCCCCTCTCTAAGCTGGGCCCCGGAGCTCCGCCCCTCTCGAAGGGGTCCCTCGGTGCTCCTCCCCTTTCCAAGGGGGCCCTGGGGGCTCCGCCTTTCTCCAATAGGGCCATCGGGGCTCCGCCCCTCTCCAAGGGGGCCATCGGGGCTCCGCCCCTCTCCGAGGGGGCATCGAAGCTCCACCCCTCTCCAAGGGGGCCCACGGGGCACCGCTCTCTCCAAGGAGGCCCTCGGGCCTCCGCCACTCTCCAAAGGGGCACTCGGGGTTCTGCCCCCCTCCAAGGCAGCCACGGGGCTCCATCCCTCTCCAAGTTGGTCCTCGGGGCTCCATTCCTCTCCAAGGGGGCCATCGGGGCTCCGCTCCTCTCCAAGGGGGCCCTTGTGGCTCCGCCCCTCTCCAAGGGGGCCGTCGAGCCTCCGCCCCTTTCCAAGGGGGTCCTCGGGGCATCGCCCCTCTCCAAGGAAGCCCCCGGGGCTCCGCCCATCTCCAAGGGGGGCCTTGGGGCTCCGCCCCTCTCTTAACGAGTTTTTAAATTTCAAATAGGTTAGGATCAGTTAAGTTCAAACCCGTTCAGATCACTTATAGAACTAAAATTACTGTAATAACACGCAATTCACTTACTTCCCTTGGGGAGTAGGTACTTACTTCCCCAATGTCATGACAACCAGTAAACAAACAGTAAAATCAGCTTACCTGCAATGGATATGTCAAAGTAAGTGTAACTTACTAGATGGGCATGGAGAAAAATATTTTTCCCGCTGCTGATCATGTAAGTCAGTAATACAGCCTTAGTAACAAAACGTGTAAGTCGGTGATTATATTTGTTTGCTGCTTTTTCTTGACAACGGAACTTAATATTATTATTGAGTTCCTAGGATAATAAAATTAGCAAAGCAAGATGCAGATTTAGACGTTTTGTTTATAAATTGCAAGTGTTTATGTGACATGTGACACTCATAGATAACACGACTCACGAAAATTAATCCTGCTGACAGGGAAAATTTCGATAAGCAGCGGGAAAAATATAATAAGATAACTCGGAATGTATCGCCTATTAACATTTTCGGCAAGCAACAAGCCGCAGCTTTGCCTTGGCTTGTACTTGCCTACCTCAAATGTTAATATATAACCATATAACAATAAACAACATAGTGGATTGGAACCTGCCCGATCAATCGGTAAAATACCTGAGAGTACATCTCGACAGGGGACTGACTTATAGCCATCACATCAATAACTAGTGCTACGCCCGTATTGATATGTTCTAACCACTCATAAACCGTATATTGCCCCTAAAAGCTAATATACTAATCTATTCTAAGACCTATAATCACTTATGGGTATCCGGTGTGGAGCGCCACAAGTAAAACCAACATAAACAAGTTACAAGTGCTACAGATTAAAGTTTTGTTCGAAACACACAAATCCATGACTTACAAATACCTACCTTTGAGCAACACATTCGGAAACTAACCAAAACTTTCCTAACACACATCAACAAGTGCGCTAGTGCTGTCAACTACTCGCTCGGAGTAAGACACTTGCACACACGATTGAAACGCCAACTCTCCCAGGACATTTGGATAAGTTCCAGTGAATCCGGCAACGATTAGCAAGTCAGATACAAAGAAAAGAATCCTTAAACAAGATGTCTTCATTCCAGTCAACCCATCCACAGGCAGCCTATACATAGCAACTGGTTTGCTGATCTGGTTCCAAAAGGAGAGAAAAGAATGCAATAAAGGTGTAAAACTATAGTTACATTAACTTTAGGTTTTTATTGCTGTGATTTCAAATTACTTAGTTGTCTCCCTAAGAATGTCCCTGTACTTTTCACTATTTGTTGAAATGAACTTTACAATGAACCCAATAAAAACAATAACGATTAATTGAGTGACACGATACAGTGCACAATCTGAAACTAGAAAACTAGTCATTATAGAATCTAATATAGTCCGGCCGCCAAATGGAAATTTTTGCCAAAGTCAAAAATGTTGTATTAAGTTTTTTTTTTATATATGAATATGTTTCAAGACATGATGAACTACAAGAAAATGTATGATGACACTCCGTCACCTTTGGGCATTTCATATTATAGTGAGATGTGTAAATTACCAGAAAGTATACAAATATAAAAGGAATTGTTTCTATTTTTGGTATCTGTTAGTACTTCAGGTTTTGTTGCAGTAAAAACATTAAGTGAAAAATGGAAGACAAATGCTATTTTGAGTGGAAATTTGATTGTAGCAATCGCAAAGAAAAACTTACAATGACTGGTACTCAGCGCATACAAACTATTATAAAGTGCAAACTAAAAAACTAAAAACTATCGCGGTAACAGATACATAGAACTTGAAGAGAAAATTAGTGACGATACAATACTGTGTCATAGAAGCTGTATATCTACATACACATCTAAAACTCATGTGAAAAGATTAAGATCTCTAACTTGATTTATTGGTAGAGCGGCCAGTACCTCAAATTTGAATATACAACGCCGATTGGAATGCAACCATTTCATTTATTGAACATTGCATCTTCTGTGGCGAGAATTGTGAATTAGAAAAAGATAGAAAACATCCTGTTAGATGGAGAGCAGCCTTTCCGTTTCGAGATTTGAAACATAGATCGAAGATAAAATTAGTCAAGATCGTTATGCTTGAAAGTTGCGCTGCAATTAATGACAGGTGGGCTTCGGAAGTTAGAGTTCGATTGGTTGATAGTGTTAGCGACTTACAAGATGGAGATGCAAAATACCATCTTGACTGTCGCAACAGATTCATGTGCTCAAACGCAGTTGAATTTGCAAAACCTAAGTGTGAAGAAAATGAAGTAGCTGATATCTCATGTAACGAAACCGTGAGTGCGCTTTTGGCAGCTAAAGGACGCATCTGGAACTCTGTGGAACTACACAAACTTTATACTAATAGTGGAGGATGTAAACTTAGCCGATCAAATTTGATAAAAGCGCTTAAAGACCAATTCAGCGATCTCATAGTGCTCTTTTCAGCAGCATTTACAAATGTTATAACTTTTCCCAACAAGGCAGCGTTGGCTTTAAGACTAAGTCCTAACCAGGGCCGCGCCAAGCCAGTGTGCACCGCACACGGGCGGCCAAAAAGGTTTAAAAATTATATACAAATTACAAAAAAAATGTACAATTTTTTTTACTTTACAAATTTTAGAAGTTCAAAAATATGTACCTATAGAGGTATAAAAAATGTTTATTGTGTAAATGAACACCTGATAATATGGTTACATGGATTATTGTTTATGTAAATTCTCGAAGTTAGTTTTTATTCCGTGGCGGCTAATTGTTAAACGAAGCCAACTTGAAGGAATGCTTTCCATGCATCTTTATGCAATGATTACAAAAAAGCCGGATATTTATCAGAAGCAACAAAACGTGACTTTTCAGAAAACTGGCGGCTGGCGGCTTTTATTGACTGTGAAACATATCGTATTTATGAAGTAGGTATTTATATTATTTTTGATCGGGGTGTCGGCGATCTCTTTTGTCGGTAAGTACCTAATTGTTTAAAGCTGATTTTAAGAAATATAATATATGATGCTTACATTAATGCTGTGGTAATATGGGTGCAATGATAATTATTTGGTCATTTAATTTTTAAATTGGCTGCAGAGAAGATCGAGTAGAGAAAATTAATTTTGTTAGTGATTGTGTTTTGAAGAAAGTTGAAGAAAAGTTATAAATATGGTAAGTACCTACATACATATCAATCATATATCAATCAATACACAGATAGTTACCTACATATTCTTAAATTGTATTAAGTAATAAAATTGTTATAATTTTTCTAGAACAGAAAAACAAAAAGGCTGTCGGGAGTTACATGGGACAGATAAGGCACGTTTTGATAATCTTACGAGGTGTCATTTCCTTATCTTATCAACTTGCTTGCTTGCTTGTAGACAGATAGTAATTAGAATTAAGTCATTTGTTATGCAGCATTCTTTATGTAAAGACATTGTATAATTGCTCAGTGTGGAAATAAAATAAAGTTTTTTTTATTTCAATTTCTGCACTTAAAATATTACTGGCGCAGTCGGTAGGATTGCGATAAGGCAAATACTAAATCGATTTGTCGTTCGTGTCAACGATTTAATTCGCAATCGAAAAACTTTGTTCGGAGTGCACAAAAATCGGCAACTTCGGGCAACGCAACAACAGAACATCGGGACGAGGACATACATCGCCGAGTCTTGAATCGAGAGGAGGACATCCATCGCCGAATCTTGAATCCAGGGGACCGGACCGAAATCGCTGGACCTATTGGACCACCTAGGTTAAGGACATCGCATTCAAAAGGGGACTTCCAAGGACAGGACAACGCAGAGAAGAATCAAAGTGAGTTCATACGCTTTTTATTTGTTCGTTATTCCTTTATGTGCTTTCCATAATTTTATTATTACCCCTAATGTCAATTGAAACCCTTGTTGACCAAATATCTAATTTAAATATAAATCAAGAGGATTCCCAAACTTTAAATTCTATAAATAATACCACGCAAAATATGACTTCATTCCACGTCGAATATTTGCGTACTATTCCGGAATTTGACGGCAATCCTGCGCGTCTATCCGAATTTAATAGGGCTAGCGAATTGATAATTAATCAATTCACCAAATCTGATACACCGGATCTTTTTATTAATCACTTCATTCTCTCGTCGATTAGAAGCAAATTAATTGGCGACGCCGGCATAGTTACAAATGGTAGAGATGTCAATTCTTGGGACGATTTAAAAGACATACTTCAAAAGTCTTTTTCGGACCAACTAGACGAAAATTCTTTGCTACGTGACCTCATGCTGCTTAGACAAGGAAACGAAAATCCACAACAATATTATAACCGCTGTCAGGATATTCGTGGATTACTGTTTTCACAATTACAAATAAATACTAACGACGCCGCTACTAGAAAAATCAAGGGTGATCTCTAGGATCAACTTACTTTAAAATCATACTTAACCGGGCTACGTGAACCACCGTTGAAAAGGCATTAACTTATGTACTAGCCGAAAAAAACATAAATTATGCGAAAAATTCTACACAGCAGAGATTTCCATCAACTTTAAGAACCCAGAAACCAAGACAACAAACTTCCAACAATTTTTATAAGCCACAATTTACCAGAGGACCTTTTACCATGCCAGTTCCAGCAGCGATTCCGCAGCCCATATCCAGACAATTTCCACAATTTTCACAATTGCCACAATTTGGATATTCAAGATTGCCACCACAAAACCTGCGCTTTACTGGATTTGGTAACCAACAATCAAATTTTCCACAACAGCCGAAATTGTTTACCCCAGCTACAGCAAATGCACAAACATCTTTTCAACAATTTGGAAATTAACAAAGGCAAAATACAAATGTATTCAAACCCCGAAACTTACCGCAACCAAAGCCAACACCAATGGACATAAGCTCCGGAAATACCAGGCAACTTTCGCGAGTCAGTTATTCCCAGCCGAGACCAACTTTTACATCAGAAGAATTATTTTACCACGACACACCAGAAGAAGAGCCAAACTTCGAAAATCTATTCGAAATCGACGCTCAAACAACCCAAAATTGTCAACCAGAATATGAAGGCTATGAAGAGTATCAACAGGAAGCTAATTATTTAGACCCAGAAGAAACACCGAATAATTATTATCAGGATTTTTCCATGGACCCTGCGAGAACACCACCGACGTAATATCGTTAAATGTAAAACAAAATGTACACCTTCCCTATATTATCATACCGGAACTTCAAGCTAAATTAATGATTGACACTGGATCTGCAAGAACCTTAATAAATCCAAATTTAATTTACAAATACTATCCAAATCAAATTCGTATAGAACCATTTGCTATACAAACAACGCACAATACTAGCTATCATAATGAAGTTGCTAATATTCCGTTACCTCCCACATTTAAAAAACAGGGCTATCATAAAGTATATCTATTTAATTTTAATCCTAAATACGATGGTTTAATTGGACTTGATCTTTTGAAACAGTTAGGAGCCACAATTGATTTAAAAAATGACATGATAGTGACCCCAACAGCTAGAATACAAATTTATCATAATGAAATTCAGGAAAACGTGTGTTGTACACTAACACCTCAACCAAGAACGGAAACCGTAGTGCAAATACCCGTAAATACTAAACTACAGCAAGGAATTTTGGAACATCAGAATTTTGGACCTGACATAGAAATGCCAACAGCATTAGTACAAATTCAAAATCAGCAAGCAGTAACAACAATGTTAAACAAAAACGAAAAGCAAAAAATTTTAAAACTATCGAAACCGTTAAACTTAATACAAGTTGAACCAATCAAGAAACCTATACCAGTTAACAAATTAATAATGTTCCAGTCAATGTTAAGAAAATTCAGAGAGAAAACTTGAAAAATGTAAGATTAAAACACCTAAATGATGAAGAAATTACTCTAATTAGGAACCTGTGTGAGGAATACAAGGACATCTTTCATCATGAACAACTGCCTTTAACTTTTACCAACGAAGTCAAGCATGTAATAAGGACAACCGATGACATACCAATCTACACCAAAAGTTACAGATTTCCTGAAATCCATAAAAAAGGGGTAAAACAACAAGTAACGAAAATGTTACAAGAAAATATTATTCGACCATCCTCATCACCTTGGTCTTCACCAATTTGGGTCGTACCGAAAAAACAAGATGCGTCTGAAAAAACCAAGTGGAGATTAGTGATAGACTATAGGAAGCTGAACGAAAAAACCGTTGACGACAAGTTTTCTATACCGAATATAAGTGACATTTTGGATAAATTAGGAAAAAGTCAGTATTTCACAACTTTGGACTTGGCTTCAGGATTTCACCAAATAGAAATGAACCCATCGGATATTGAGAAAACTGCATTTTCAACAGATATTGGACACTTCGAGTATAAACGCCTTCCTTTTGGGCTCAAGAACGGGCCAGCTACCTTCCAAAAATTGATGAACAACGTTTTACGAGGACTCCAGAACGAAATCTGCTCAGTGTACCTAGACGACATTATTATTTATTCGGCTTCGCTTCAAGAACACATTCAGGACATCAAGAAAATTTTCCAACGTCTTAGAGGGAAAAATCTGAAAGTACAACTCGACAAAAGCGAATTTTTACGTAAAGAAGTAAATTATTTAGGTCACCAAATAACAGCGAATGGTGTAAAACCAGATCCAAACAAAATCATAGCAATACAACATTTTCCAATACCTAAAACTCGAAAAGAAATCAAAAACTTTTTAGGGTTGCTAGGATATTACACGAAATTCATAAACAACTTTGCGAAATTAACAAAACCCCTAACAAAATGTCTAAAGAAAGACGCCAAAATTGAGCATAATACCGAATTTATTAACGCATTCAAAACAGCAAAATTAATTTTGACAAATGACCCAATTTTAAAGTACCCAGATTTTACAAGACCGTTTATATTGACAACTGATGCATCAAACGTAGCATTGGGAGCAGTATTATCTCAAGGTAACATAGGCTCCGATTTACCAATCGCTTATGCATCGAGAACCTTAAATGATTCCGAGCAAAGGTACAGTGCAATAGAAAAAGAACTACTGGCAATAGCTTGGGCTACAAAACATTTTAGGCCATACCTATAAGGACATAAATTTACCATAGTTACCGATCATCGACCACTTCAATGGCTTCATTCACTGAAAGAACCTAACTCTAAATTAGCTAGATGGAGAATCAAATTAGAAGAATTCGACTATAATATTGTTTATAAGAAAGGTACAAGCAATACGAATGCCGATGCCTTGTCAAGAATTCCAGCCAATCCTATTATAGCAGAGGATCAGGTATCATTAATAAATCACGCAGATGAAGAAATCGATAGATTAGTAGCAGAACTCCAAAGACTCAAAGAACTGAAAACACCAGAACCTATATCGAGTGTAGCAGCAAATCCACCCTCACCTCCAGATTTTGAAGACATGATATATATAACCAGGATACAACTAGAAGAAAATTCAAATAATACCCTACATACACAAGAAGAATCCACAGCTACAGTAGAAATTTGCGAGAAGCCTCTAGAAACTCATAAAAATCAAATAATTTTTCAAACTGTATTTGGCATACCTTTGACGCCTAAAATCGAGAAAAAAGAAGAAAATGAAATAATTACCCCAGTAAACCAGTTACATAAAATAGACGTCCCACAACCTCTTGAATTTGTTTGCATACAAAATATTTCTTGTGGCAATGTACAGCCTACGGCAAATAGATGTAATAGACATAACATCTTATTCGGGTATGTACACGCAATATGGAAACAGTTTACAGAAATTTTAGGTCGCAATAGATAACCTCTATTTTACGTAAAATCGTGAACGTTACTAGGGGAGGCGTCAAAAATATGTAAATATTTTGAACAGCCAGTCGACGTTCTTTAAAGGAACGTATTTATTATGTAGTGCTAGCAAATTATATTGGAACATTAACTTCGCAAACGTTAATACTACTTAGCTTAACCAAACCACATTCTGCTGTTTACCATACCATGTAAAATATACATTAAAGTGCGATACTTATATATTTGGTTACAACCGTGCGGTACACAATATATCACTTACAATACGTCAATGTGTTTTAAGAACTGAAAAAGATACTGTTGTGCTCCACGTCCAACTTCCTAATGCCGTTAACATCCTTTATTGTAGAAAATGAAAGCATTTATTTTCGACTTTAGAATTTTTTTGTCTAATTAAATATGAAACGATAGCTAAATTTTTGTTTGTGTACAGATTACTTTTAAAATTATACGCTATTTTAAATCTAATAATGTCAACATTTTTGTAATTTTTTATAAAGTAGATGAAATAGTTGAAAAAAGAAGACAGACAAGAGTCTGTGAAAAGCGCTTACCTATATTTAGAAAGGCTACGGGTTCCGTCTTTATTTTGTTGGTAAGATATTATATTAATCGCCTTATATAGGTACGAGTATATTAAGACTTGACCTTGGATTTGTTACTGCTGCGTACTAGTATATATTTGTGAATGTCCACACCCCTATTGCGCAGATTCACAGGTTGTATGACTTATATTTTAAAGTGAAAACCGCATGGGTTGCCTATCTTCGAATTTTTTGTGTGTGGATATTTTAGATGGAAGAAGCCGCCCGCTTATGGTAGTAGTAGTTAAATGGGTTGCATATCCACAGTTTAGAAATATTCTGCAACGAGCATACAACCCTTCCATTCTTCTACTGTGTAATCATTAGTCACCGTCGCACATTGACTGCTTTTGCCACATTGCAATAACGGTGTGTTGCTTTCTGAGAAGTTAGATAAAGTCTTTGTTGGTTTCAGCTTTGAGTTTAGCAGTACACACAAACTTTTAGGATCGTTGTGCTAGTCCCCATTTGGAAATACAAATAACTTTTTCTGACCGAACCTTGTACCAATCTTAATGCTACCTATCAATTATTTGCAAGGTAAATGTAATTCAAGAAAAAAAAATGACGTTTTTACGTGATTTACAAAATCACGGTTCGTGGGAAGTAATGAAAAATTAAACATACTATTTATTATGACGGGCATTTATTATACAGAAGTCATCAATCTCACAAACAAAAGTAACAGGTACATACAACTTAATAAACCAACATATTCGAGTTTTATTACTTACTTTGAAAAAACAAACACATGTTAAGTAGATACCTAGTTCGAAACATTAAAAGCACTTGTTTAAGTAGAAGTGCACAACACAAACCAGTTACTGAAACTATATTGGGTGTAGCAATGCGTTACGCACCATAGGTGGTAATTTCTTCATATGGAAATATTTGCTTCCCTAATTATCTTAGAGCAAATTTGTAGAGCGGTTATTTGGTATTTTACATTTCGAAAAACCGAAAAATAAAAAAATCAAATAACCATTTTTACAAAAATCAGTGGTGCCTTTTGAAATTATTGAAGAAAATTAGTTTGCTGTTTATTTGTTTGCATCTAGCTAATGTGGCGGCCACCACGATACCACCATTTCATAATTTGCACTTTTTCATCAACATAATACAATGTTTACATGTAAAACTTATCAAAAACGTAAAGACAGAAGCCTTTAAACATCAGTTCGACAGATGCGCACAAATAAACAGTAACCAATTTGTTGCAATAATTTGAACTGTTTTTTGTGAACACGGGTAATTCAAATTTCTTTAATTTTTCGGGTTTCCGAAACGTAAAATGACAAATAATGACATAGATACGGATGACTTTTCTACAAAAAACTTATTTACAAGTTTGTTCTAAAGTAATTAGGCATGCAAATATTTTCATATAAAGGAATAATTGCACTATTGAAAACCCTATGGTGCGTAAATCACTTCTACGCGCTCTATAATCTATATGCATATTCTTTGGTATTATCAGGTATTTAAATTTTTAAACATAATCGTACATGTAGATATTAGGTATTTATATAAGTTTACATGATCCACTCTATTGTTTATAACTATGGTTGAAACTATATTATTCTTAAAGGTACGGTAATAGGTTAATTTTCATAGTCGTTTTTTACCTAATAGCAAAAAAATCCAAAAACATTTAAATAAAATTAAACACAAAAAGGTTACGAAATACATTTTATAATCCAAATGTTAAAATCTAAAATAATCTAATAAGACTGCACCAACTCATGCTTATTCAAAATATGTATTTAAATGTTATCAGATGCTTTACAGAGTAACACAATGTGAACCGAATGAAATCAGACACTACAATATTAATTATTTGATGTACAATGCATTAATATTTTCAAAATTGTATTCTCCTAAAACGCATGAGAACCAACTGTTCATTATTAAGATGTAATAGTAATTTATCTTCATCAGTGTTGTTATAGACTCTCAACCAAATTAATTTTAGTATCGTTAAGAGCTTCATTACCGCACTGAGTGCGGTAATGGATATTACCGCACTCAGTGCGGTAATGGATAGATATTACCGCACTCAGTGCGGTAATGAATATTACCGCACTCTTTTTGTATAAAGAAATACGTTGAACCAGAATTTATTAATGAAGATAAAATATTGAACAATACACGTTTTGCTTATGGCAGTTAACGAGACTCGTTTGATTGCCGCAAAACTCGGCTCACCGCCTCGTTTTTGGCAATCAAACTCGTGTCGTTAAGATGCTCATAATCAAACGTGTATCGTTAATATCTATAACGTATTTAGAGGGGTAACCCAATCTTAACATTCGAGCATATTTTTACCACTCAAGGGAACTTGGCGAAGCAAGAGTGGTAATTTATGTAAGAAATGTTAAGACGGTTACCCCTCGAAATGCGTTCATTAGTTTATTGTTCATTGAGGCAATAATTTTGAATCAATAATAATTACTAATAACTGCTAAATCGAAATTGGACTATCATGAATATGTGTGATGTTGCTATAGTACCTGTCGTAAACAAAATAAAAATCTTAAAATGGAAACGCAAACCGAGTTCCTTGTTATGCCGGATGAAATTAAAAAGATTGCCGCTTCCGCCACGGAGGAAATTGTTCCTTCGAGTGTTTAACATTTCAATGAACAATAAAAATTATAACCTCATCGTCTGCCTCGGAATTTTTATTGGTTTTATCATCATAGGCTGACAGTTGCATTATCTGCCCTTCACAAGTTTCACTGTACATGACAATTCACCATAATATTTAAGTTAAAAGTTAGAATGTAAAGTTAAGACTTGGCTCTTGCTAGAAAACGATAAAACACGATAAAATTCTGATTATTGCTGTAATTCGATTGGAAATTTTTCGAAAAACGGTTGTATTATTGGTTGAAAATCGTACGACACTCATTAATGACCAATAGAAAAATAAGTTCACGAGCCGTAACCAAGACAACAACAAAATTTCTTGGAAATTTTTTGTAGGTAGGCCAACCTAACTGTTACGCTTTGTGTCGTTACGATTTTCTTACCGAAACTGCATTCGAGCATTAATTCATATCCGGAAATTATTTTTCTTGCATTCCAACAACGTCGTATTAATTTGCCCTCGCGTCCCGGTCGGACAAATTAGGACGTTGTTGGAACGCACTCAAAAAATATCCGGAAAGAATTAATGCTCTTATGAGATTATATGTGAAAATTGCATGTATTGATTTGTCAGTATAATTAGACCACGATTAGTAAAATTTTTTTAGAAACGCGTACATGCATGACCTTTTGTTATTAATTTTGACAAATGGCGGAATGCGATTAGTGTTTAGCAGTTAAATTCCAACAATTATTTACCATAACTTACATTACAAAATGCCATTAATTATTAATATTATGCAAAAGGCTTACAATTATAAACTCATCGTTTGCTTCGGGATTTTTAATTTTAAAACATTTGTATTTGATGTCTGTGTAAGAAAATGTATAATTAATTGTAGATATTTTTTTAGCCAAATAAGTAAACACTTGCACAGATGAACATGGAGAATCAAAGTAGGGATTTATAAAGTTGAACTTATTACCTACCAATAATATTGCTGAATCTACACTTTTCAGAATACTATTTACTATTACGATTGAGCCGTCTTTCAACATGACGCAATTATTATTATCTTTCAGGGAAAGAGCAAATTCTTTAGTTTTTAAACTTGTGTAACTAGCCACAATTCTAAGATTAGAAGGCACATCTGTGGTAGAGTCAGATCCGTTTAATAATGGAAAATTGTCAGTGATAGGTGCATCAAACAGCTGTTCTTCTTGTATCCGGTTGGCTATTTGTTGCAAAGGGCATTTCGAGGACTTAATTTTCTTTTTTAAATTTTGCAAGTAATTTTCATATCGAAAAGAAGCAAAGTGATCTAAAGGGCCATTATTCCTTAACACATCGTCACATAAATGAATTAAATTGTGCACATTGTGTGTAATATATCCAGCACCATAAACGCTACTGTATTTTTGCACGAAGTACAACAACAAATGTCTAGCGTAATCATTAAGTTTAATACACAAATTTTCGGAAATTAAAATTCTGATGGCAACGTGAAGTGCCATAAAATGTACGTATTGACTATGAGTCAGTAACATGTCTTGTAACACAACCGGTCCTATATACAAAAGGAAAAGACGAAATTCAGTTGCTTTCCATCGATCTACTTCTATCAAAGGTCGAGGTTTCCTTGCAAACTCCTACAAAAAATAAAGACGTAATACATTTTTATTGTCTATATTTTGATACGCACCTTAGGCACTTGTTTTGCGATCTGATTTATAAGTACTGTACATTTTTCAATATTACTGTCCAACATTCTTACATCTTTTTTCCCTTTTACCCAAAAAACGAGTAATTTTTTCATCACCCCAAGGCATACTAAGTGCATATAATCTAAAGGAACTTGAGAAACCAAACCCACATTACTAATTTCGCTAAGTGGCGAACTACTCTTATGAAAATCTTCCTGTAATCTTCTTTTAAAGCTATCGTCCGTCCTAAGCACAGCTGCAGTTTCAGGATATGTCATTTTTCCTTGGATGTAACTACCTTCTTGAATGCATTTAGTGCATCCAAAATATGCATTATGCGATTTTACACCAAGCAAAAACGCTTTTGCTGGTGCATCGCATATAATATTATTCAATGCAAGTGTAGTTGATTCGTTTTTAATTTTAAAATCTTGTCCAATGTTATTAAATTCTAGAATAAATTCGCGCATTAAATCGTGAGGTGTTTCTGGTTTCTTGGTCCCATGATAAATACCAATAACGAATGGCAGCGTTGGTTGACCATCACTACGTAGGATGGATCCTAAAATTGGCCAAAGTTGACTAGTGGAGCTCTTGGTTAGTGGCAATCCGTCAATATTTATATCAATTTTGATCTTGTCAGAAACTTCTAACCGATTTTTCTTAATAGCATATTGTATTCCTTTTTTCACACCAAAATGCCAATAATTTCCTGGTGGGACAGAAATAATTCGATTAGAAAATGTTCGAGTTCTCAGTAAACTTCTGCTGTCATCTGGTAAATTGATTGGGAAATTCGTATTTATTATCTTTAATAAATAATTGACGGCAACATGGTTAATATTAAACAAAATAACCCACTTTGCTAGCTCCTCTTGGACTTTAGATTCATTGATTTCTGTTGCCTTTGTTGAATGTTGTAATATAACAGGTTTTGGTTCTATGGTACTTGCTTCAGAATGTACAAGGTTTTCGTCGATAAGCGGTCGTTCAGCAGCTTTAACTTTGTTTGGCGATTTCAGGTAACTGCTTCCAGGAATCGCTTCTACATTTTCCAATTTGTTTGAATCTGTTGATAGTGTCGTTTCTGTAGATAGTTCTTGTTTCATACACGCTTGTTGAATATTTTGTTTGATTAATCTCCTGAAGTAGGTATAGGACACGGCATTCAATGATTTCCTTTTTCTGCATATCTATAAGCATACGTTATTAATACTAGATGCCACACATGGCGGTAGTAACTTCAAGGAGGGTCACCAGCTTAACATATGAACATTCGTTTGTATGCTAATATATAATTCAGTAAAATGCACAGCGATGCCTTTGCACTCTTCAGTGGAGTATGGCAGGCATTATAACAGACTAACAATGTTGTCAGCAAAAACTATACAAATTAATTTTAAAAAATTTAAAAATAGTATAGTATATGGTACTATATTAGTGTATAAGTAAACCTTTAAAGCACGTGGGACTCGTTTAAAAGCACGACGCGAAACTAGAAAGCAGCATTTTGATTTTAATTAATACTATAAAGTACTTTTCTGTAATTTTGACCTAATATATGACATTTTGTTGTCGTTTGCAACGTCAAAATGATGCATATCTTCGCACAAGTTGCAATATGAGCTTTCATATTAACAGTAAGTGCTAATATAAAAATGTAGAACAACTTTTTAGATTCAGTTAAATTTATTTACTATAAAAATTAATATGACCCAAAAATACAGATAATTTTGTATGCAACACGTTTGAAAATTAGCGTTTTCACACACAACGTGTTGCCCTACTAGTGAAGCGAGAAGGACAAACTTCATGTCTCTAGTGTGAAAAACACTTGAATTTTGCAACTTGATACATAAATAGCTATTTTTGTAATGTGACGTCATATCGTTAACGTGGAGATTGGTTAGAATGTATTGTTTATTTTGCTATGTGTATTTGAAATAGAAATAGCAACGTTTGTTATTATTGTTGACAACTATAAATAAAGCAGTTGATGAAGTCGTTGTTACTTAGCAACTTTAAAACACGCGCCTGCCTTAATATGGTGTTTTTACAGGTTTGTTAAGCAAGGATTATGATTCAGGTCTAATAGAAAATGTATAAAAATTCGTGCATTACTAAATAAAAAAATAAAAATTATACCGGGTGACAATGAGACTAGGGCCATGCTTATATCTTCTTTATTTATGAATCATTTGGATAAAATGTTATACCAAGATACTAGACATAATTTCTGATTGGCCGATAGATATACTCAAAATAGCTGACTTTCGGTATACCGGAAATGATACTAACTTTGATTTTTTAAGTAGAACACTTTGTATATTTTATGTTTTTCTGAATCTACGAATCAAGTTACATATAATAGTATTGCCAAATTTCAATTTTTTTAAACAAAAAAATAATTTTCTCAATTTTAATTTTTACCATAGAAGACCCTAACTTGGAAAAATCTATTCTAATTGACTCTAGCAACTCTTAATAATAGGTATTTTATCAATAGCAAGGGTAGATAAAGTAGCACTTTAACGTCAAGGATAGATAAAGTAATTTAATTTTCTAACTTTCGTTTAAATTAAATATGACAGCTGCACATTATCGTAGCAACCCAATCTAGCTACTGACATTTTGAAATGTGATTGACTGTCCTTATTTTCTTTTGAAATTGTTAAAGTTCTTGCTATAGAAAAAAATATTGTATTATACACGACGATAAAGTTATTTCTATCAACTCTTGAATCATTAACGTCTCGACTTTGTCTCGACGTTAAACGATTCACTCGTGGATAAAATTTAACTTTATCGTCTTATATAATAAATTACTATCAATGTAAAACAAGCATTATCCGTCCGACCTGTGCTTAAAAATTGAATAACTTCGCTGGTCAATAAAAAAGAATCAGCGTGCGTCGCCCGAAAAAATGCCGGAAACTTTTTCTACTGGAAATTTTGCCCCAAATCAGTTGCATATGGTAATAATATTTTAAAATGAATTCTTATACCTGAATAGAGCCAGTAACTACTCAAAAAGTTTAACTTTTTTGTTTACGCAGTTGCGAATTAAGCAAAAAACATTTAACAAGTCGGTTATACCATAAAAAGTAGGTATTCTTTGACGTTCTTAGATGATGCGTTATTTTTTTTTAAATTTTTAATTCCATTCTGTTAAATGACCGAAAAATCTGGCGAAATAATAAAATGTCGAAATCGAGTTACCTATCAGCAAGTTTCGATGGGCAAGCTAAACGACTTGTTCGAATAATGATTGTAGATAATACTTGTATGCTCTACAAAAAAGGTACCTATAGTACGTTACCCTATCTTACTTAGTTTTCGAGATATTGGAAAAAGAATAAAAAGTGCCTTCTTTTGTTTATAACATTCTTAATAACTTTATTCCCCATAAATTTTTCCAAGCAAAATTAATCCCACTTACAGCACCTCCAACCTCAGCGATCCAAGGACTCCAAGGTGTTTGCAACCTGGGAAGACTAATTGGAGAATTCGGTATCTAATATAACTGGCCTATTTGATAACTTGCTTTCTAAAACTTATACAGACTTATTTTTCTATAAAAAATGTATTTGAGGTATTACTCTCACTCAATTCGCTAAATAGGCGGAAAGTAAATATCAGGTGTAGGTCATCACTATATTTCTTAACCAATTTAATTTTTGATTAATTTTACCTATTTGAAATTGAAACATTACCCTTCCATTGACAAAAATAAAATAATTCTAATTATATTTTAAAACAAATGCAGAACATGGTGTACATTTATTGCAAGGCTATAACTATAATTTTAAAAGCTGGAAAAAAAGTTCTAGCTAGTTCTTCTTTAGCGATCATTTACAATGAAAAACATTCATTTGAAAATTTAGAACGTACGACTGAAATTGCTGCCATTAACATACGACTATAGTTGTGTAGTTATTGCCTATCACTCTTTCTGAAGTGTGCACAATTATACGAATTTTTACATATTCCACATTAATTAATAATAGCCAATGACAATTTAGTTGAGCCCCTTAAGCTGTGAGCCCTGTTGTAATAACTTACTTTGTTAGGTTTTGCAGTGTTTGGCATTATGATGTGCAGGTGTACATAGACAGATAATACGTACTACCTAGTTTGAACACGAATTGTAACACAATAATAGTTTGTAGATCGTTATGTAATAAACCTATTTTTTAGCAGCACTTGCTAAAAATTATGTTTTTTATTACTTAACAACGCCGTTGGTGTAACCGCACTGCAGTTGAAAACGGCAGCAAATACTAACGTTGACATTTTAAATTTAAAGTTAGTAGGTAGGTATACAATAAAATGCAAGTTTCAGGTAATGAGATTAACCATAGCACTGTGCGCCGTTGCCTAACCTCGGCATGTAATGTTTCATACAGCGGTGCCATTTATGGGCATCCTCGACAAAGATGAAAGCTGCAAAGTAAAATAAACAGCAAAATTTAAAAGAAATCTTCAGTTATGAGATGAGAGTAGTGTATTTGACCAGCACTACCTGCAGAGTTTTATTATTTTCCCTTTGGTAGAAAGAAATTTTACAGCGCCCATCTGTGTACAATAACAAACCCTAGCGACAAATAATTCTGGGAAGTGGAAGATGGCTAGTTTGGCACCAATATTGAAGTGTCTTCATCTATTGTAACCTTTATCGCATAGTAACGATAAAGGCTAAAATCTCAGTGATATCGATTATAAAAGTTTTGTAACACAGAGCAGGGCACAATTTCAGCGGTATTGTCTTTAAAATCTAGTTTAGTTTTGTGGGTTTTGTCGTTTAAACTTCTAGTAGTTACCTTACGTCGTATAAGCTGACCATTTGTACCAATTTAGGCGGTACAGTACATACTGTTTAATGCCTGTACCAATTTTTATTTTGTCCCGAAAATTGGCCCGCTTTAACACGAAAGTCCGCTTCAGACCTGTTGTAGACTATACAAGGTGATTCAAATTAAGTGCGCACCATTGCTATCTTTGTTATTATTAATTTTACAAAGTAGGTTAAATTACCAAACTAGTAGTGTTTTCGGTGCTGATTAATATGCAATTAATAAAAAAACAATCGAATAAGTCGTTGACAACAAAATTTTAAAAAATATTATTTTAAAATGAAACACCCTGTATAGTTTTCAAAAAGCAAAAATAAATATGAATTTGTGATATGAAAATCTTAATACACTATTGTCTTAAAATAAATACTAAAGAAGTTATCGGAAGTTTAACTTTATAGATAAATACATACATTATTCTACTGTAAAAATTCATGTTGATATAGGTAAACTAAAATCTTCCCTAACTTCTTTAATATTCATTTTAAGACAATAGTGTATTAAGACTTTTATATCACAAATTCATTTTTATTTCAAGTTTTTGAAAAATATACAGGGTGTTTCACTTAAAAAAATATATTTTTTCAAATTTTGTCGCCAACGAGTTATTCGATTGCATATTAATCAGCACCGAAGACACTACTAGTTTGCTAATTTAACCTGCTTATCTAAAAACCTATCACACCCCTATTATATATACCGAGTAATATTTACTTATTTAGAAAATGGAGTTTTTCGAATCTGTCAGAATCCAAAAGGTGCTATTTGTCGGAAATTAAATAAGATTTCAATGAGATTTTTTAGGGTGTGTTATCTTTAGCTAACTGAACAACTCCAAGGTCCTGTTTTTAACTTTAGCTAAAAATTAATTTTTAAATTTTTCAAATATTTTTCAAAATTTCACACACGACTTAATATTAATTTTTTTTTATGTGAAGGCTAAAGGTTTATAATTGGAAAAAATAGTATAAAGTTTTAATTACTTCTTTAGATTTTTTATTATTTACCGAAAGGTAGTAGTTATGTTTGCATAATTTTTACGTCTTTTATGCAAGGCGCTTTTTAGGAGAAATATTTTTCAATTTAATTAATATCTATTTAAATGGCTTCTAGAAACTCTAATCTAGCACTGTTAGTGAATTACTGTTACAAAAATCATGTAAATGTTCTTTTTTTACAGTTGTCTAAATGACGAGATTTTTTAGAACATGTAAATTAGATAAAGAAAAATCTCCTCATTTAGACAATTGTAAAAGAACATTTACACGATTTTTGTAACAGTACTTCATTAACAGGGCTAGATTAGAGTTTCTAGAAGCCATTTAAATAGATATTAATTAGAAATATTTCTCCTAAAAAGCGCCTTGCATAGAAAACGTAAGAATTATGCAAACATACTACTTTTCGGTAAATAACAAAAAATCTAAAGAAGTAATTAACATTTTATATAATTTTTTCCAATTATAAATCTTTAAAGTCTTAGTATGTGAAATTTTGAAAAATATTTAAAAAATTTACTAATTTATTTTTAGCTAAAGTTAAAAAATAGGTGTTTTCTGGTCTTTAGATTGTTCAGTTAGTTAAAGATCTCATTAAAATTTTACTTAATTTCCGGAAAAAAGCAATTTTAGGATTTTGACGATTTCGAAAAACTCCATTTTCTAAATAAGTAAAAATCACTCGGTATATATGATAGGGGCTAAATAGGTTTTTAGACAAGCACAAATTATTGACGTAAAAGTTTTTTTGAAAAATCAAAAATAAATTTTTTCCCATAGTATGCCGACTTTTTGATGGACACTGTATATATTATTCGTACACTACTTCTTGACTGCGACCTGCCTTGCTTGCATAAAGAAAGCCATGTACAAATCTCATTTTACGTGTTTGCTCAGTATACCGACATACTCGCTATATCTTGGGATCTTCATTATACCCATACATATACATTATGTTTTACTTATTTAGAAGTTTATATTTTGTTAATTCGGTTTTAATGTTTACCACAGACCTTATTACAATTATGTGACACTTATATTTTATTTCAATGTTAAAAATCAGCGGCGTAGCTATGGTAGGGCCCCCATCTCAAAATTTTTTAGAAAAATCCGATCTCAGCGACATATCTTCTGAAAAAATATAAGGCCCGGGGGCTCTTGCCCTCAGACTCTACCATATACCCCCACTACACCACTCTTGTAAATTTCTGAATGTCCCGCTTACGGTATTTAAATTCTGGCCAAGTACCTACTACCTAGTTTGCTTTCGTCTTTCGGAACTTTTACGAGTCCAAAGGTGCCGTGAAATTTTTTGAATATGTGTGCAAACGTATTTGATTTTGCGATTGTGGAGTTTTACGAGGAGTCTTCTTCTGGCGAAGAAGTATTTAATTTAATACCCACAAACTGGTTGAAAAGCGATAGAGAGTGCTACTGGCCAAATAATAAAAAACCTGCTCGATATTTATTTAAAAATCGCGTCGAGCCAAAGACGGAGTTATGGACCGTCTATCCGTGTAAAGTAATAAGATATTTCCGTAAGTTACACAATGTTTTATATTATGACATACGTGCTAATTGTTTTTACACAGGAAATTATGAAGAAGCATTAGAAAAAGAAAAGGCTCTTTCAGAAATGAGTAGCTGTGGGGAATATAGCGATGCAGAACCGACATGCTCAACAAAGCAAGTAAGGCAAAAAAGAAAAACTCTTCCCATTTTAAGGGAAACATCTATTTCACCACCCCCTTCGTTGGATGTTAATAGTGAAGGTAACATTTTATTTTTATCTATTGAGGTAATATTGTTAAACAGGAAATAAAAGGTAAACGCTTGTAGTCTTTTCGACGCAGTTTATTAAATTACCTGAAAGGTAGACGACTAGTTCCAAAACCCATTTTGGGGTTGACTTTCTTCAAAAATAAACTCGTTCTTACTTGCCTTAATTTTAATTTTATCTAATTCTTTCAATGTTTTACCTTTACGTTAATTTTTTCCTTAGATATTATTGTTCATCTACCTCGACCTGGCGATCTCGCTGGACAATTTCACGTTTAGTGAGAAAAACACCATTATTTTGCAACTTATTACATTAATAGCTATTTCCGCACTTGTTACAAAAAAATCGACTTTTTCTACCTCAAACTAGTATTTAAATATAAACTTTTCCAACAATAAGTAGAAAAAATAAACTGTGATTTTTGCAGCTTCAAAATCTCCATCACCTGCAGCAGTCATATCAACAGTAGAAGCAAGAGACCAGTGCGTAGAAGTAATTGATATTGGCGCTATCGAAAATTTCACCATTATTAATGATGCATGTACTGTTCAGAATGCGAGTGCTACGGCTAATAAGGAAGGTATAATGGAACCTAATAAGCGATAATAGTAATAAAAAGATTTTGTAGGTTGTACCTATATTAAACGAAAGTATTTTTTTGTACGAAAAGATTAGGTAAATTTGGTAGACTGTTAAATACCACCTGTTTACTTATTGCAAGCTATTAAAGCTAGTAGTATACCGGATGACAATGACACCAGGACACTCTGTCTCCGTTACTTACGAATGAATTTGAATGAACTTTGGTACAAGGATACTAGACATAATTTCTGATCGACCGATAAATATACTCAAAATAGTCGACTTCCGGTTTCACCGGAAATAACACTAACTTTATTTTTTTTAATGGATCACCTTATATATTTTATGTTTTTCGCAATCTACGGCTCAAATTACATGTGCTGCCGAATTTACTTAGGTATTACACAGAAATATAAAAAAAAAATAATTATTCTTCAATTTTAGATAAAGATCAAGTAGTGCGTGATGCATATCGTTAGATTGGTAATTAAATTTTCTGCTTAATGGCAAGATAGTTCTTGGTAGGTGCCATTTAAAAAACTGACTTTTTCTTAAAAAGCGTGTTTAGCAAACTTTGTTCTGTTATTAAAGGTTTCTTATTGACTTCATTGATAAAAGAGCTATTATTATTAGTTGCTAGAGTCAAATAAACCATATTTTTTAAAATCAACGCCTTATATCGTAAAAAATTAATGTTGAAAAAAAAAGTTTTTGTTTGAAGATATGAAAATTTGGCAAAACTAGTTTATGCAATGTGACTTGTAGATTCCTAAAAACACAAAATATACAGGCTAATCCATTTAAAAAATCAAAGTTGGTATCATTTCCGGTAAAACCGGAAGTTCCCCATTTTGGCTATATTTATAGGTCGATCAGAAATTATCTCTACTATCTTCGTGTAAAATTTTATCAAAATCGATTTATAAATACAGAAGATATAAGCATGGCCCTGTTCTCATTGTCACCCGGTATATAAATGAATTAAGTCTACTAAATATTTTCAGCTGTAATACTATAAGCGGTGAATATTTTAGATGCTTATTGCAATAAAATATGTTAAAAGTTAATTTTAATAAGAAATTTGCATGAAAATGTCTAAAATATTCTACTACAAAAACTACAAGACGAATGGGATTTGGAAAATACTAGTATTATTTCTATATTTGCTACTAATTTAAATAGCACTTTTATTGTTATAACGTGAGGTAACACCAAAACATTTTTTTTGTTAATTCACTTGCTCAAAAATAATTTTTAATTATTTATTTTTGACGAAGTTAAAATAAAGAATTCTTCATTAACCTAAAATGCTATTTTCCAATTACTACATCGTGTCTCTAGTTTGTTGCAAAGTGAGTCATGCTGTAAATTAACTATAATACTCATCTGATTGACAAATATATAAGTAGAAATAGAGAATTTTGGTTGGCTAGATTATAATAGCATGAAATAATAAATGAGTAATTCTTTCTAAATCAATTTTCGAAAATATGTTTAAGGTATTCATATTATAAATTTTTTTCAGAAAATAATCCGGATAGCTTATTAAAAGCTATCTTAGGCATGGTCGTAGAGACAAAATTGCTTGCCGAACGTAATCATAAGATTTTAGAAGAATTGCTGGTACGCCAGAAACAGACTTGTACTCCTGCAGCAGCAGTGGGATTAACAAATCCATTTAATTTTCCGTTAAGAACTTATGAGGAAATCCAAAAACTGGAGGAAGATCTCTTAAATGAGAACCGTTCTGCTGAAATGGTAGGTTGATAAAAATTATTTATCACCAATAATTATATTTACATTAATTTTATACAGATGTCCTACCTGTATACAATTGGAGGGAAAGATTGCAAGCAGATGATAAAGAGATGCCTTACCAAATTATTTGCTAACGAATTAGCAAGACTCTGTTCTTGGACAGGGGCTAAAGGCAACCACCGCTTGTCAGCTTTGGCTATGGTTGGTTTATTGAAAGGTAACTTTGTTACAAAATCCTGTATGTGTGTATGTTTCAATTAAATATTGCATTTTCAGAAGCTACTAAGCAGCAGTGTTCCAATACAGATGCAGAATTCGAAACTGTTGTAAAAGAGTGGTTTCGAATGGCGAATCAAAGATATCAACGGCAGCTAAAATTGCAACAGTAGATTCTCCCTTCTGTATACTTCCTCTACATTTTTTTAGTTATTGAAACAGATGTTAAAATTTTTTTTGTATGTACCTATGGTTTACATTCATGTAACCGGACAACCGGTATATAACAGCAATAAGATAACATGAACAAGAAAATAACACGTATTGAGTGAGTAAGAAAGAGATAAATATAGTAGTAAATATTCGAGTTTGCCTGACGTTTATTTTAATTATGACAGATGTCAACCAAGCATGCCTACTCAAGCATTCTATTTTGTTGTTCATGTTATCTCATTGCTGTTATATACAGGGAGTTTATTATAACGCGCAATGTGTGTAAATCCGTTTATTTTGAAATGCAATTCGGAAACGTTACGGAATATGTAAAAACATAATATACTCTACGGAGGACGGAATTCTGTTGATCAAATAGTATAAAGACTTCAGTTTACAGCAAGTATGTGGGTTATTACATGCCCTGTTGTTCTTTTTTATGCTTCTTTTTCAGTAAAACTACTGGTCACATTTGCATTTGCATTTGCATTTTAAAATAAACGCACTTACACATGGCGTGGTGTACCCTTGGAAACCATAAGTAACAATCAAGTCCTTATGGAAATTGGAATGCCGCATTGCGCGTTATAATAAATTCACTCTAGAATTATGGCCCCATCAGTATAAGGTGATTTAACTTAAATAACGCACCTTGCAGTTGTGGTTATTCAACCCATATTGCATGTACCACAGGAACGGAAATTAGTTAAGTAACAATTAGGAAATTAAGAATTACACTTCATTCACCTAACTGAGTCAGTAAAATCTTCAACCCAAGTTACAAATATCAAATGTAACTAGATCAATAACGTAACGTGACTCAAAATTTTTATCAGAGAGGCATGACCCTGTTGCTGTCTTTATTAATGTTATAATCAATGTGTCATGTCTTTAATATGAATAATGAAGAATACGATTTATTTTAGGGGCGAATTTATTCTCAGATCAGACTTAGCAGAGTTCTTTGATCAGATATTGCACAATTGACAATCCAAGCTTTACAAAAACAGTTGTCAAATTTGACAAAAAACATACCCTCTATGATATACATAATTCTATGATCTAAATTTTAATAAAATTATATTAGCAAAGACTATCTAAAATTAGATATTTAGATACTCTTTGATATTAGTAATCAATTGATGCTGATATTTGTAACTTGGGTTGCAGCTTGTACTGACTCGATTTGGTGAATATAGTATAGGTATACCTGTAAATAATATTGTTTTGTGAACTAGGTTGTCATTGACTGCAGTTGGTGACAGATATGCAATTCACAGGTATACGTGATCCCTAATTACATTATTGTTATTTTAATCAAATAAGTTTTTGTGATATCTTACATCTAATTTGGATTGCATCAATATAACATATAGAGGTGTTATCTTAGCTCAACCACTCTCTGTATACCTATACCTACTCGTATATTCTTGATATCACGCACATGCCAAATATATCTTAAGTTTGAAAGAACCTGGTTACACCTGAATATTATTAAATTAAAGGAAAAACATGATATGACATCAAAGTTAATTTAAAAATGTTGGTATTGTGAATCTTCTATATATTTGTTTCAAAATGGCATTCATACTTTTCTGTCATTCCTTCTAAAATTTTTATTCCTTAGATAATAACTGCTTAAGAGATATTTCAAAAAATATATATTAGGTATGCACTATACCATGTGCAACTTCCAAATAGGTATATTCTTTTAGATTAATACTGGAAAAACTACTGAAACAAATGCTACCACAATTGTTCCTGCTTTACATATACCTACCTAATGAACGCTGTACACATTTTTATTTCAATGTTATACATGTTCTACTGACACCGGAAAGGCTTTCTGCATTTTATTGACAATATTTTTATCTAACTAAATTATTAAAAGTGTTACTTGATTGAGAAGAAACTAATATTTACTATTAACATATCTATATACAAAAAGTACTGCAATTTGAAGAAAATAATTTAAAATTGCTATTATCAATATACCAAGATGGTACATTAATTCAGATACCACGATACGTAGTTGTTCTTCCAATATTTAGCAATTGATAACCTCATTTTTTTTAAATTTGCAAATATTTGTCCTGAAAAGATTAATTTGTGGGACATTGTATGTATACAGAACTATTTCTTTAAATTTTAACCCTATACAAATTATTATTAAAGATATGTTTGTAACCTAATGCTCATTACTACTATCGTTTTTAGACTTTACCTTTATATTGTTTGAACCTCTTTAAGATAAGTCTTCAGGTACTGCATATAAAAGTTGTAATTCTGAAAAACTAGTAAATTATTATACAGGGTGGTGAAAAAACAGCGTATTATATCATTACTCCTGCTTTCTTGAGGGTGCATAGAGTTCTTTCCTATAAATTGCATTCCAATACTCATCTCCAATTAAGCTGTTGGTGTGAAACATATTATATGCTTAAAGTTAAAAGTGCCCTAGATTTTTCCGCAACGTTGCAAGATGTTATGTTAATGTTTTCTAGGTATTTTTAACAAACAGAGACTTGCAACACTTTACATATAAATGGAATCTTTTAGTTGCAGGGCAATTAAAAAAAAAATTTTTTCTATAGCACGACCGTAAATCATGTACTTCTACCTCAAATATAGAATGTAACCGCATCTGTTAACCATTGAAGGTCCACAACTTTGTATATAACTGAAAAATTTAAATTTATATTCAAATTTGTTATTAGTTGTGGAGGTCTGCAACGCATCGACAATATAATGCGCAATTTTTTCACTACCCTGTATATAGCGATTATGAACGTAAAATGCAGATAAAAAAATTGTTATTTATTTTACTTAACGTTTGAATCATGAAAAATAACATGCGACAATAATACAATTAATTCATTACAAAAAATTACTTTAAATTCTGACGAAGCTGAAGTACAACAAAGAGTTACAATGAGACAGGATTTTATTGGACTTAATGCATTTTGTCAAGAGTATATTAGTATTGTTCTCAATTCTTTCTGTACTTAATAGTTGCTGTTAAAATATTCTTAACACCATATTTTATGCAATCAACCAATAAGTAAATTTTATATAATATATATGTATAGTTTTATAATGTACAGGTATAGGTATAACCATGTAGATGTATTTTACTTTCTACAATAAAGATATTATACTTCTGAACCCTGAATTTTAATTACATTTATTAATAAATATCATCTCTTAATCAAGATCATAATTACATTTTAAAATGAATATATTATTTACATTAAGCAAAAAATGTATTTTCGATGTTGAAATTAAGAGTGCTATGTAACATTGCCTTACTAACATAAAATCAATGACACTAGTTCAATGTTACATTTACGTCTATTTGGTGACATCTATTTTACTTAAAAACATCTAGGTAAAATACTACTGTCATTAAACATAGCATTTAGGTAAAACTAACGTAAATTCAATAATTGCATAGAGGTTACATCATTTATAAGGAACATTTATTTTACATCTATACTATATAAAATGGTTTACTGGGACAGTGCAAGTGTCAAATGAAAATTTAGAAAATTTTACTAAACAATTAGTAATTTATTATTGCAAACCAGAACGAAGTATTTTTGTAATTTTCCTAACCAGCAATTTTATGAACAATTTTGTAAAATCGTAACGTCAATTATGAATAGCAATTCACCAACTTTCTACAAGTGTACATCACGAGTGGAACACTTAATGGACCCCGAAGGAAGAAAATTAACAATTAAAGTTATCATGAAGGAAAAACCAACCATCGAGAAATTAATATCACGGAGGAAGCAATAAGAAGAAAATACTACTGAAAAAATTTAAAGTAGGAGACAAAGTATTTGCAAGAACCCACATTAGGAACAAGAAAAGCAATAAATACGACGGACCCTACACTGTTCAAGAAATCACCCCCGAAAATACTTGTATATTACTGAATAATAAAAATCAAACAAAGAAACTTCACGTAAATGATCTGCTGCCTTTTGTTGCAGACGACGACAACAGAATCGTAGCTTCGACAAGATGCTCCTCGAATACTCGATCATCGCAATAATATCAATTGCATTTAGTTTTGCACTGGACGAGCCTAAATTCATCAACCTCGAAAATAATCCAGGACTTTATTACGACAAATTAGGAATTGCACAAATAAAAGAAATACAATGGACGCTAATAAAAACAATAGATTGTTCACCAATAATAACCGAATTACAGAAATTGGAAAATAACATTAGGAAAATTCAACTGTCATTTGAAACTCATGCCAACGGCGAAACCTACAAAACTGAATTTCATAATTATCAAATAATATTGGAAGTATTATTGCGAGAAAATAAAAGAAAAAACGAACACATATTTCCACACGAACGCAGTAAGAGAGGTGCAATCAATGGAATAGGAAATATTCTCAAATTCATAACAGGTAACCTAGATGCAGAAGATGGGAAACGAATCGAAAACGCCATCAATACACTACAGAAAAATCAAGAAAATCAAGCTAATGCTATCATAAAACAAACTTCGTTAATGAGATAAGCAACAGAAAAATTCAACAAAACCATGCGGCAATTAAGCACCAATCAATTGGTATTACAATCAAGGATTCTGCAGCTTGAATCAGCGATCAAAACGTCTACGTTACACGAAACCGAGATGTACTCATTTATTAACATGCATTCAATCCAGTTACAAATAGCAGCATTATTAAACCTTTTATTACATATTTTAAACACTCTGGAGGAAGCCGTCACCTTTGCGAAATTGAAAACACTACATCCTTCAATAATAGAATGAAAGGCCCTAACACGAGAATTAGAAGAAGTACAGAAAAATGCCTTGCCGTATAAATTGCCCTATTCTACATCCAAATAATTAGTCGAGTACGAAGAGATTATCACCATCAAAGCACACAGAAAAAATTACAGCCTTAATTTTATATTAGAAATTCCACTTTGTAATGATATCCAATATGAATACTATCACCTTTTCCCTGAAACCAATAAGGACCAGTAAAAATTACCAAATTATAATTCCTTCAAAACCCTATCTCCTATATAACGAACAAAATAGCGTATCAATGGTCAAAAAGTGTAAACAAATGTTAAAAGACAATTATTATTGTGAAGTGCAGTTTCACGAGTTAATAAAAATTAATTTGTGTGAAAGTGACCTTTTAAAATTCGTGAAAAACCCAAACTGTGAAGTGCATCATGCGCAAGTAGATAAACTCAAAATTCAGAAAATAGATTTAAACTCTTGGATTATTGTTAGCCCCCAGGAATTAATTGCTTCTATATATTGTATTAATCATAGTTTTAAGTATCCTTTAAATGGCACATACTTATTGCAAATTCCCGAAAATTGCAATGTTACTATTGAACACCATTTTCTCTCAACTTTAAAGTATTCCAACAAAGTTAAAGAAATAATTAAATTGCCTGTTTTGGAAAGTATAAATATTCCAGGTTCAATTGGAAATAGTAATTTACCGAAATTAAATCTGGAACATATAGATCTGGATGATTTAAAATCAATTAAAATTCAATTTCAAAAGTTACCTACAAATTTTGAAAATAATACGTATTCTGTAATACATCATTCTTTTAATTATTTTACTGCCTTTGCCGTAATTACTTTTATAATAGGTATAATAAGTTATAAGCTAAATGTTTATCATAGAATTAAGATGTTATGTTTTAATCAAAAATCAAAAAACAATTCACAGGAAATTTCATTAGAAGAACTCCGTGTACCCCGAAGCAGAGCTGTGCGGTACTCGAGTACAAGTACTCAGTAGCTGTACTCTGAGTACTTTTAGTGTACTCGGTACTCAGTCCACGAATACATTTTTTAAAATGTACTTGTACTTGTATTTGACGCATTTACGTGTACTCGAGTACATACCCTGTACTTGAATACATTTTCGGGTACTCGAATACATTTACGTGTACTCGAGCACATATCCGTGTACTCGAATACATTTTCGGGTACTCGAGTACATTGCACTGCTCAATAAGTACCTAAATTTTTATCCAATTTCAGACATGTGGCCGCCAGTAACCATAAAAGGCTTAATTGCAGTTTTGCAACCCTTGCAGTCGTGCAGTGTTTAGGTTTCCGGTTAGTTCGTTAGTTGATTGTTTAATAAGTAACTGACTACAGTGATTACCGATTAGTGACGTGAGATATTAAAAGTAATAGGTAAATAAGAAGGTACCTAAATTAATGATATGTTCTTAATTTCTAGATCTTAGGTAGTAAAAGCATCATTAACGAAGTTCTGCGCCGTATACCGATCACCTCGGCCACTTAGCATTTGCGTTTATAAAAAGTATAGCATTGACATGAATTTTGGATGTTTTGCATAATGCTATAGTATATTAAGTATTAAGAACGGTAAGGACATTTTACCGATCGAAGACAATTGTTTGGAGGAGGAGCGAAGCGACGACTCCAATTATTGTCTGAGATCGGTAATTCCTTAACGTTCGTGATGCTTATGACGTTTTTTGCACGATAGAAATGTATTTTCAATCGTCAGTAAAATGTGACATTATACCACAGAATAATATGTTGGTGGCACTGTAAGTCTATGTCAAATTCGAGGTTAGCAGGTTAGGTTTTGCGTCAGTCTGTGGCAAAACTGACGCAAAACCTAATCTGCTAACCTCGAATTTTTACTTGCCGTTCTAGAACTGTAAACATAACTGATTTGGCAACAAACGCGGTAACTAAGTAAAATCGTTCTACCGTGCAAAAAATATATTAAATTACTTTTTTCTATAGCACATCTTAAAGTGTGCTTTTAAATCAACTCAAAGCAAAAGGTCAAGTTTTACTTTAACAGCAAGGGTAGATAAAGTAGCACTTTAACATCGAGGATAGATAAAGTAATTTAATTTTCTAACTTTTATTTAAATTAAATATTACAGCTTCGTATTATCCTAGCAACCCAATCTAGCTACTGAGATTTTAAAATGTGATTGACTTCTCCTTATTTTCTTTTAAAATTGTTAAAGTTCTTGCTATAGACAAAAAAATTGTATTATACACGACGATAAAGTTATTACTATCCACTCTTGAATCACTAACGTCTCGACTTCGTCTCGACGTTAAACGATTCACTCGTGTATAAAATTTAACTTTATCGTCTTGTTTAATAATAGTATATTATTATATGAGCGATTATGACAGCCATTATTCACGAAGATGACATTTGAGCCACAAGCCGAAGGCGAATGGCGGAAGTCATCTGAGGGAATAATGGCCATAATCGCGAATGTAATAGGATACTTTATGTACTCCTATACAATAGGAGTTTTGTGTTCATATTTCCGAATTAAGACTGTGGGGGAATGGTTCCACTTGCGTTGCTTCGTGGGCAACCACTCGTTTGATGATTTAATATAAGAAAACACCGTAACTTAGTGTGGATAAACGGCACGACTCGTCTCTCAAAGATACAGAATACGAATGGTCAAATGAATGCCCTTAACGGCAATTTGTGGGTGTAGCGCGGGAACTGGCCCCTCAGGTAAAGAGCCCGCTAGAATTTCCTGGAACCTAGCTCGCTGGTGAAATCTCTGTGCAAAATGCTGGCATAGCAACGGTCTGTACAAAACTCGAACAAAGACATTTGTGACACCTGTCAACTGCAAAAATCAATTGATAATAAGAAGAATTTTGTGATTGGCTGCAAACTAGTGAATAAATTATGAAAATATAATTTTATGATTGGTCGAACACCGTGAATTATGAAAATATAATTTTATTATTGGTTGACAGCAGTGAATTATGTCATAATTCACTGCTGTCAACCAATAATAAAATTATATTTTCATAATTCACGGTGTTCAACCAATCATAAAATTATATTTACATAATTCACTAGTTTGCAGCCAATCACAAAATTATGACTGTTATTATTATTCAAAAATGTCCTTATAATGTGAATATAATTTAATAGGAGTAGATAAATTACTATTATTTAATATTTTATGTTTCTAACTTACAGTTTTCGATGCACAAAAAGAAAACGTGATCTTTTTATACAATATTGTAAAAAAGTTCTTTCATTTTAATTACCTACATTTTTTTATTCTAGTATTTTTTCTTAAAATGCTTTGAAAAGCTATTTGATTTTGTTTCATATATTGAACAAACATATTTACAAGGTAGACATAAACATACTAATATACATCACCTGATCAGCCTAGCCTAAACAATACATTAAATATAGGGTCCGGCAAAAATGAAGGAGAGGAAGATATTTCTAAAATTATTAGAGTTATATAATATTTGCTTATATAAAAGTTGTGGATACAAAGGTAGTGCACGTTATTAAAATATTTTTTATTAGACGTGGCCACTGAAAAAAGTTTGGCGAATCTAACTTACTTATTTTAACAGAACGCCCTATATTTAGATTGCTTAAAAGTATTATGTCGAACGGCTAATATTTTTAATATAAAATTGTGTGTCTAAGGTTAACTATTTTGGAGATATTAACGATTTGATCATTTTATCAGCTAAACTGCTGCTGGAAATATATTCTGAAAATTCCGATGGATGTGACAGCAACGCCAAAGATCAGGATCTAGATATGATGGTTATTTTTATGTTGATGAATATAATAATAATGTACCTGAACCTTCATCTTTTCATATTATCCAAACCCAAAAATCGAAAGCATCACATATTCTAGATAAAAAGAAGTCCAAAATTGAACGAACTTCTACATTACCTTGAAGATAAACGGACTAATCTGTCAATGCTGGATGATTACCCGAATATGAAAAAACTTTTCATGCGCTATAATACATGCTTGCCATAATCGGCCGCAGTAGAACGATTATTTTCATTCGCGATACTGGTAAACAGACCACGGCGTCATGCCCTGACAGATGACAATTTTGAAAAACTTATTTTGAAAGCCAATAAAATAGAACTTTTAAAAATGTTTTGTTTTGTTTTTACCATTGTTCCACCATTGCAGTTCTCTGTACTCGGTACTCTGTACTTGTATAGGTATTCGAATACTTTCATTGTGTACTTGTACTCGGTACTCGATTACATTTTAAGTAAAGTATTTGTACTCGGTACTCGAGTACTTTTTGTCTGTACTCGGAACAGCTCTGCCCCGAAGTTCCGTTTAGGCCGCGAGGAGTTACATGGGACAGATAAGGCACGTTTTGATAATCTTACGAGGTGTCATTTCCTTATCTTATCAACTTGCTTGCTTGCTTGTAGACAGATAGTAATTAGAATTAAGTCAGTTGTTATGCAGCATTCTTTATGTAAAGACATTGTATAATTGCTCAGTGTGGAAATAAAATAAAGTTTTTTTAATTTAAATTTTGGCACTTAAAATATCACTCGAGCTCAAACTGGGGCAAAAAAATATGAACCTTGTAATTTACGTCATAGTTAATGTATATAAATAGGAAATATTCTAGTCAATAAACAATACAGTTTTAACATCTGTATGAACCTCTGCAACCACGGAAATTAAGTCTATTATTACATCATCTCGTGTGAGACTGAACGAGACCGTTGGTTTGCAACCTCTTTTTAATTCCTGCATCCCTAAGACGTATCCTGCACCCTGAACATTTGGCCCTTCGATCCATTAAAACGTTCCTGCCCCTAGCATTTGGTCCTTCGATCCATTAAAACGTTCCTGCCCCTAGCATCTGATCCTGCCAGCCTTTAAACGTTCCTGCTCTTAGCCTTTGGTCCAGTAATCCCTTAAACGTACCACCCCTCTTCGAACAAGACCGTTACGATGGCGCAGCGACAGGAGATTTTTAAAGCCCAAGAATACTTAGCAGAATCCATTCGCAGGCAGATTATCAACGTGAAGAAGGATGGCCCATCAACAAAAAATGCAGCATATATCACCGCTCGCAGATTCACCCTAAAACAACTTTAGGAAGAATTTGAGGCCAACCACTCAGACCTGGCGAAGGAAGTCGAGGAAGAACACCCTTATTTTAAAAAATAATTTTTTTCAGCAAACCAAAGTTGCTGACAAGGAGGGACAGTTTCGAATAAGAAGGCTACAGATCAAGGTGAATTCACTCCAGAGCGACATTCAGAAAGTCAGGAATAGGTTGAATGAGGAATGCAGTAAAAGGTATTGTGAATACAACATTAAGAATTTTAAGGATGATTGGGATGACATCAGAGCTCTAAACGAGGAGATACTATCCCACGGTAGCTACGACAACAAGGAGTTCCATGAGACCAGAAAGATGGTCATTGAAATAATTGTGGTCTTGTACCAAAACATTCAGGATCAAGAGATTCAAAGTGTCAAGGAACACAGCCATACGAATATAGTGTTGCCTACTCTTAAAAAACTCCCAGTTTTTGAATGGACCTACGAAGCATGGCCCAGCTTTCATGATATTTTTCGAAGAATTGTTCATGAAAATTCAAGACTAAGTAAGGCGGAAAAAATGCATTACTTGAAGTCACAGTTACGAGGGGAAGCCAGCAAGTTAGTACAACACTTGGAGGCAACTGAAGCCAATTACGAATCTGCAGGGTTCATTATAAGGAACAGATACAACAACACCAGGCTGCTACTTGCGAAGTATTTGGATGACATAATCAACCAGGCAACCCTGTCGAACGAATCTGTAGTGGGGATCAAGAAACTTCATGACACAACTGCAGAATGCCTAAGAGCAATTAATTGAGAACTTAGGAATTGAAACGGCCACATGAGGGCCTATCATGTGTCATATAGTGACACGGAAGTTGGACAAGGAAACCAACAGACTGTATGAGCAGTCACTAACGGCACCAAGAGAGATGCAAAAATTTGAGCAGCTAATGAATTTTTTGGAAACAAGATTTCAGTCGCTGGAAGCTGTACAAAATCGGAACAAACTCGAACACAGAAGAAATGGAATTGGAAACCCATGGAAAAGTCACCAGAATCGGTGGGCAGTAAAGACGTACCAACGGCTGACGTATCGTGCTTCCACTGCGTAGGATCACACAGCATCAAATCCTGCCCAAAAATTTAACAACCTAAAAGTATCCAAACGTTGGGACTTTATAAAGAATAAAAAACTTTGTTCTAACTGTCTCAAGCCTACAGGAAAATATAACTCCAGACACTTTTGCCCAGGAAAATGCAAGGTATGTAATAAAAAACATAATTGGCTTCTGTACGAAGATTTTAGTAAACAGCAGCAGCAGCAGCCTCCCAAGACCACGGCAGCGACTTCCAGTGCGACAGCAACCAATGAGAAAGAAAACATTGTTGCAAGCCTAGTAGGAAGACAGCATCGCAACGTTTTCGTGGCAACTGCCCTAATTAAAGTCAAGACATCGTCGGGGAGTTTGGAGTACCTCAGAGCCCTAGTAGACTCCGGATCCCAGGCATCATTTATTACAAGATATGCAGTTGAAACGCTTGGTCTACCACAAGAAAAGGCGAGAGTGCATATTTCTGGTTTAGGCAAGAAAGGAGCAGGTACAGCCCGAGGACAAATAACTGCCCACACAGCAAAATATTACTATTTCTTTACTACGTTGTAACTTCAGAGAGTTCCTTAATAGTTGAGGATGTCGCAGTTTTCCTTACAATTTAGTAACTAGGAGATGGCTGTTATGTTACCACAAATTGTAACGCTACTGCAGATAGTGAGGAAATTGCCGCAAAATTGTCAATTTGTTGCAAGGAAATAGTAAAGGAATTGTTAAAAGAAAGTCACCTTGTAGTGTGGATATTGTCAAGAAATAGTTCATACATTGTAAGGAACTAGTAGATCGATTCTCACTTTATAGTAAAGAAATTGACAAGATATAGTTAATTTATTGTAAAGTAACAGCAAAAGAATTGTTAAAAGAAAGTCATCTTGAAGTATGGAAATTGTCAAGAAATAGTTAATACACTGTAGGCTAATAGTAAAACAATTGTCACTTTATAGTAAAGAAATTGACAAGAAATCGTTAATTTGTTGTAAAGTAACAGTAAAGGAATTGTTACAACATAATCACTTTGTAGTATGGAAATTACCAAGAGATAGTTACTGCATTGTAAGGAAATAGTAAAACAATTGTAACTTTATAATCAAGAAGTAGTAAATTTGTTCTATAGGAACAATAAGGAAATTGTTAAAATGTAGTCACTTTTTCGTAAGGAAATAGCTATATTATTGTAACGAAAATGTAATTTACGGAAGAATGCTCATTTACTAGTGCCACAAATACAAGTCATAATAATACAAAATGTATTTATTAATTCCAAACTTTTACATCCTTAATGTATTGTATTATACTATAAACTAAACTAATCTAAACTACAACTAGATTATTAACCTTATTTGCTAAAACGAAATATATTTTTTCTGGGTTAATTAATTAGAATGTAAAGATTTTGATGATGTCATCATCTTCTTCAGTGTACTTACTTTACAGTCTGGAAATTCCAGAGCATAAAAACGTTAAGATTATAATTAGTTAAACCAGAAAAAAATTATAGTAATTTTTTAAAAACTGAATTGCAGCAGACCCTGGGTAGCCTGAATCAGTTGGCAGTACTGAAGTGCATTGTCAGTCTATATCAAATTCGAGGTTAGTAGGTTACGATTTCTTTGTCATTTGACACACACTGACGCAAAACTTAACCTGTAAATCTCGATTTTGACATATACTGACAATACATTTCAGTACTGCCAACTGATTCAGGCTATCCAAGGCCTGCTTTCATTCAGTTTATAAAAAATCACTCTGTATATAAAACTAAGTAACATATTACATTAAAGTAACCTATAAAACAACCTATATACCTATTATACACTTGTACATTTTTTTGTAGATTTATTTTTTGAGCGGATCCTATCTCCAGCACGGCGTATCCAAACTTTAACATACCCCAGTACAGAAGCTTCTGTGGCGTTGGGATGCAGTTTTTTTGTTGCAGCTGAAACAAAAGAATTGCATTAGAATAAAAACGATATTAAAAATATCCGTAAAATATATTCGGGTATAGAACTGACATATTACAGAATTAAAACAATGCCATGAAATTAATTTGCAACGTAGTCAATTTGAAATTAATAAAAAATTGGTAACAATACGAAAAATTTAAATCTTTTAAGATTTTAAATGCCTTACCACTCTAAACAGAGCTTGTGTAATGTAATATCTATTTATTGTTTTCAAGTTTTGAACATTATAGGAAACTAAAGAAAAGAAAGAAATGGGAATAACGATATTTCCTTCTTTGGTTGAAAAAGTAAATTTATAAATTCTTACAATAAATGATTCGAAGAATTTTCATATTTTGCAGTCGAAGCTTGCCATTTGCTTCTGTCCATATGAAAAAGCTTAATGAGCATTAGTTTTGTGCTTTTTTCAATAGTGTCTCCGCCCACGCAGCACAAATGTGACAGCTGTAATTATTAATAATTAATTAATAGAAACAAGCACACTATCACAAAATAAATTAGAAGATTAGAACAGTACGTATTGAATGTTGAAAGTAAAATAATTGAAACCATGAAAAAACTAATACTATTACGTTACCAAGATTGTAGCGTTTCCCGGTGTGTCTAGAATCTGCTCCAAAACCATAATTTCCTCCACTGTAGTCATGGGTAGTTTTGGTAGCATTGAATTTTCATTCGGAGCCTCAGGACTATTTCGGCGAAGCTCAATATTATAGATATAGTTTTCCATACCATCTATTTTGTTTTCCAACTTTATAACAATTTGGGTAAAATTTTTTATTGCTAAAATAGATAATTTACCTATGAAATGGTGGTTATAATTATAATATTAATCATACCATCTAATAATTCTGCATTTGTAGTATCCTCCTTGCGGCTGCCTTCTGGATTCTGAAGATACCAGTAGCTCTCGTGGTTTGGGAGGTTGGGCGTTTGAGACCGTTGTGTTTCAGTTCCAGTTACTGAAGGTGTGGTGACAGGATAATTTTGGAGTGGTTCATGAGAATGTAAATTGTCGGTTAATGGATTTTGGGGTAAATTATCAGCCGCAAACAAAGTCTGCAATGGATTTATGGAAAAAAAGGATGGTTTAGGGGGAACTGGAATCATAACACGTTTAAGCCTCGTTCGCGACTCTTTTTGAGTTTCTTCAGATTCTGTGCTGCTAAGGTCGGATACCTCTAATAGCTCAATAGCTCTTTTATTGGCGATATTGTATGAAGCTGAAATACTCACGATATTTTCTTGGTTCGCCACAGGCATTCCGAAACAGGCGTATGGAGCATTTTTGCCACCGATCATCTTTAGGGATTTTCTCTCGAATACATTTGGTTTGTTCTTTCAATGGCCAGTAACTTTCTGGCATAGCCGAAACAGTAATTGTTGCCGGAAATTCGACAAGAACGTACATTCTGAAATTAAACTAAAACCAATTTACTGTAATTAAACCTTCCTTAAATTATTTGTGGGGCTGTCAGCAAGTAAAACTTAAATATATTTATAACAATTCAAAAAACTGATAGTAGTATACATTTTTTTTATAACTATTTTAGAAGACTATTAAGTCATTATTAAATAAGCATGATTTTTGGTTATAAATAATAGTAGATTATGTTATTAGGAGTAAAAGTGGTACTTTATGTGGCGAAGCTGAAGTTTATTTAACCGAACGTTAGTGAGGCAAATAATTCAGCTAAGCCACATAAAGTCACTTTTACTCAGAATAACATATACTATTTTATCCGCAAACGTATTCAGGTAAATTTCATTAAAATGAATTAAAAAAAAAAGATGCATCGGCCGGGAATCGAACCCAGGCCACCCGCGTGACAGGCGAGCACTGTACCTCTACGCCAACCTCTGTTGTTCAAATAACGCGCTACTGTAATGATATATGAACATACTGAATCACCCGAGCTAATAGCACACGGCCACAGCAGCTGTCACACCATAACCCACGGCGACATATGCTCCGATCCGCTGCTTAAAGGTTTATTTAAATTAAAACTTTTTCATACTCTTTTTGAAAATAAAAGCCGGTCTACGATCTAAGTCTAAAAATTAGCAAAATTTTAAGCCATCATACAATTTAATCGGTCCAGTATCTTCGGAGGAGATAGCGCACAAACATAGAAAGAAAGAAAGAGAGCAACGATTTTGTGTGCTTAGGCAGATAAAGTACGCAAAAGTCGCTATTTTATCTGCTTAGGCAGATAAAGTGACACTTTTACCTTGTCAATAAAGACACATAAGTTGTCACTTTTGTGACGTTTGCGGATAAAAAATATTTTGTTGTAAACATACTTTAATTTTAAATTGATTTTTTTTAAATATACGTTTCGCCAGTTATGTTGGCTTCATCAGTAAATTTAATAAAAGATTATAAAATTAGCAGTTGTTAACAAATCTGAAAAGAGAAAAATAGGATTAGCCAAAAAGTATGGTTTTCCTTTAACTTGCATACCTACGTAATGAGTAGTTTAAATTTGGATTTAGTTAAACATTTTTTAAAATTTTCTATTAAAAATTAATGAAAGAATGCATTATTCATGATAATACATATTTAATATAATTGAACCAGAACGCCTTAGCAATTCTGAATGCAGGAATGTAAATGAAGTTGATAACAGCATCTTAAAAATGTCGTTTAACTAAATCCAAATTTAAACTACTCATTACGTAAGTATGCAAGTTAAAGGAAAACCATATTTTTTCACTAATCCTATTTTTCTCTTTTCAGATTTGTTAACAATTGCTAATTTTATAATGTGTTATTAAATTTACTGATGAAGCCAACATAATTGGCGAAACGTATAATTAATTTTTTTTCAATTTAAAATTAAAGTATGTTTACGAAAAATAATTTTTATTTATAATCAAAAATCATGCTTATTTAATAACGTTGTGACTTAATAATCTCCTAAAATACTTATCAAGTTTTAAAAAAATCATATAATTTTGAAAATTTTTAAATCGTTTTTTTGTTTATTTTTGTTTATTTTTTTTAATGTTTCTATTTTATTTGCCATCTGTACAATTACATTTAGCAAATTTTGTGATAATGTAAGAGTAAATGACCTGTAGAAGAATACTAGTAGCATTCTTCAATAGCATTTAGCTTTAGAGCTAGGTGTGTCTTAGGGACAAAACTTACAAACTAAAACTTTCGACTAAAACTTAATACTACATTTACATATACAATTAGTATAAATAACTCGGAACTTTACTACATGCCATCTGCAATTGTATGGAGAAGTGGCAGAACTAAATAAGTGTTATCGACCATAAATATCGTAAAACATTTATTTTCTATTTCTTGCAAGGAAACACTAGATAAATCTTTATTTAAATTAGAACAAACATTTATTCCTATTAATTTACTATCACAAGGATTTTCGAAATAGCTCTTCGTATTTTCAAAGTGTTTTTCCATTACATGTATTTCTTTAAATGCCAAATCAGTTAAAACATATTCAAACAGAAAGTATGTGCCATTTTTTAACAAAATGCAATCATCTGCAGAATTTCCACAAAAATGGAAATTTTTGTATAGAAAGCTTTTATGAGCAGTTAATCCTTGATTATTTAACAATTCAAATGGACGCTTCGGAATGAAACAATGATCTGCTGTAAAATTCTCAGTGTCTCTTTTTAAATTTCGAGCTTCTTGAATACGATTATAAATCTGTTCGAGGGGTTTTTCCTGTTTTCGCAACAGATTTTTAATAGCTTTCATAAAATTTTCGAAAGGGAATGCGCTAAATGAATCTAAAACACCATAACGATTTACGTCGTCTGTTAGATGAATTAAATTATGGACGTTGTATGATACCTGTGCCTTTCCATATAATGTGGGAAAAACACTAACAAAATAATTTAATAATTTTTTTGCATAAGCCATTTGCTTATCACAAAAATTCGGTGATAATAATATTCTAATGGAACAACACAGAGTCAAAAAATGAATGTAGATTTCTGCTGTTACAACGCCTTTTAATGTATAAACTCCTGAGTAAATTAAAAATTGCCGAAACTCTGTTGCTTTCCATCTATCTACTTCACCTAAACTACGTGGTTTTCTACAAAAGTCTCTAGAAACTTTGCATTGCAAACTTAAAGGTTTTTCAGAAATTTCTGATATTTTTTGGGAATTTAAACGTCCATGGAATTTATTCGAAATCCATAAATTTATAAGTTTCTTCGTAACCCCCAAACAAACTAAGTGCATATAATCCAAAGGAAAACTGGTCACCATTCCGATATCTAATTTTTCCAGAATGGACAAATCTCGATGGTGTTCGCTTTGATTTTTTATTAAAAAATCTTCATTTTTACGTAGTATTGCTCCTGTTTCGGTAAACGACATTCTATTATCAATATAATCTCCTTCAGTAGTACATTTACCGCAACCAAAATGTGCGTTGTGACCTTTTGCCGAAGTTATAAATGATTTCGCAGGAGCATCACAAATAAAAGCCCTAATACTAATTTCAATAGATACATTTTGAAAAGTACAACCTTTGTTTTTTAAAGCTAAATATTCTTCTACAAAACCTTCTAGAAACTCATTTGCGTTAAGTGGCTTTTTTGCACCATGATAGATTCCAATTATGAAAGGAGAACTTTTTATTTCATGAATATTTCCCAAAATGGGCCATAATTGTCGGTTTGTACTTTTTGTAAGTGGTAAGCCGTCAATATTTATATTCAAAGAAATTTTCTGTGGTATGTTATTAGAAACACAGTTTTTGGACAAAGTATCTAAAATTCCATTTTCAATACCTATATGGCAATATTTTCCTGGATTAATAAGTATAAGGTTGGCAACTTTCTTAGGGGTACTTAAAAGAGTCCTAGCATTAACGGGCAGATTGCTGTGTCTTTTTAGAATTTTTAAAAGTGTGCTAAGGCACTGCTGGTTTACGTTAAATTGCAGGGCCCACTCAATTAAATCAGTTTTAATATTACTTGAAAAAATGGCATCGTCTTCTTCATCACAAGAATCCGAATGGTTGCTTGAATTACAGTTTTCAGTCATAAAAATATCAGAATTGGACATTCCATCTACATGCAAGTCTGAGTCACATGAAAGTTCTGATAATGAAATATTTGAACGGGGGCGGGTGGAAGTTACATTATCACCACTAATTGCAGAAACGTTTACAATATTTTCTACTGCTGTTTTTAGACGCCTCTAACGCTGTCGGCTACTTAATTCTTGCCACCCTTTATACATCTTAAAAAGTTGAAAATAAAAAACGACTTACCTTCACTATCAATCGGAGATCGCAAAGTGTATGAAGCTTTTGCTTATTGCGACTGTAGAACTGCACACTGTTCACTGCTGAATAAATCGCTTGTGAGAAAATTACGGACACCGTAAATTCAATAAAAACGTTTATTAAACAACACGCTCCGAAAGCCAACCTCTCCCGCTTACAGTTTCTTAAATTCTCCAAATCGTATATGTATCACTACTTAACAGGAAACCACTGACCATTTCCCACATCTGGTTCAAATTCAACATACGACTTGCCCTACAACAAAGACACCCAACCCTTCGCACTTAAGACTGACGGCTGAGTTGTTTATGGGCTTCCTCTACTGTAGGCACAAAAATTCCATTGTATACAATGCAAACGCTCATAATACATAAATAAGCTACTAATGCTCTTAAATATAACACGCTGTTGAAGAACTTCGTGCAAAATTCAGGAAACGCATGTAAAGAAATAATCCCCCTTGGAAGGGTGTTACAGCTCACCAACTTATTATTAAGGAGTTGAATATTCAACTAACATTATTGTTATAAATATTTTACTTTTCATTTTTCTTATATATTTGGGCGATTGTATTTATTTCCAATTTTCTCTTCCTGAAATATGCCCTGCTTGCTATTAGGCATCCAACTGTAGGTACCTACCCGATGAAGCTAATTCCCAGAATCGCATTTGAAATAAGTAATTAAACATTCTCCTATACCTACTTTAGCTGAAATATTACAATTTTAAAGAAGCTACTTCTAAACCTAGGCAAATTTGTGTTACAAAGAAGAGTCGTTGCCATTGGTATACTAGCAAGTAGATATAGTTAAAGTACATTGTTCCCTGACGGCAACTTGTGTTTGTATTTTCAGCTGTTTAATTAAAGTTTTAGTAATAAACAAATTCGGTTCTTACACAACATCTTTATTCAGCATACGTATGTGGTCAATATAATCCATTACATAAAACCCACACACACGCGCCAGTGTTTTTTGAAATCATTGCAGCAGTCTGAATAAGTACCTACTGACTCTTTCAATTTTTATGTTCAAGCAGCCGTTTTGGAATTACGCATCTAAAATTCTTATTGAAATTGAACTTGTAACTTGAATATAAAATAGTTGTTTACATAACACATAGAATATTATGAAGGAGCTATATTAAAGCTTGATACGTAGTTGAGAGCTTTAAGAGTTATGTATATTTTTTTGTACAACGGCGATTATAACATTTTAAGGCAGCTTTATTTGATTTTTTTCACAAATACAAAATCATTACCAATAGAAATTGATTGACAGAGAGGTGCGGTAAAATATTAACGTACTCATGTGGGTGTGATAATAGTATATTGTAATACTAGTGTGGAAATAATGCCATTGGAAAACGCATCTGAGAGATGGAGCACGTGTGCTAACGAGTGTTCCATTCACATAAGTTTTCCAATGGAATTGCCACATGTGCGTTACATATTATTTTTCCTACAACGGCTTCGTCGCATTGTACACGAAATATATTTTTTTTTCAATTTGACATATATAAAAAAATGGCATGTCAAAACAAATTGACACTTGTCAGTTTTAACCAATCACATGATTATCACTTGACATTAGAGTGCAGAAAGCGTTGAAATAAGATTGCAGAAAATGGTCACTTTCTGCACGCAAATGCGTGCGGAAACTGAGTATTAGCTGCACCAAAGTAAGAAAAAATATTAAAACACTTGTGCGTTAAAACTGTCATTATGCCATCAAAATGAGTACAGAATTTGACATTTACGACACCGGAGTGCAAACAATTTATTTATTAATAGGATTTGCCATAAATCCAATTCCCATTGGTTGAAGACATATCCATTCCAAGATGGTTAGGGTACCACAGCGACATCCGGGAAATAGAGCTGCATGCTTTCTGTGATGTGTTGGAAAAAGCTTACGGGGCTGTAATTTACAGCAGGTTAATATCTCAAGATGGTCGCATTCAAGTAACTCTATTGACAGCCAAGTCAAAGGTTGCACCTATAAAGATGAAGAAAACGTTGCCAAGACTGGAATTATGTGCAGCAACGTTAGCAGCAAAAATGTTGAAGGAAGCTATTAGTGCTCTGGACATCCCCAGCATCTACATCTTTGCGTGGTCAGATTCCATGATAACCTTATCCTGGATAAGAGCAGGCCCGGAGAAATAGAAACCATTTGTTGCAAATAGAGTAACAGAAATATTGGAAGTAACCCCCAGTGGAAATGCGCGTTCAGAGGACAATCCAGCAGATGCCGTATTCCGAAGGCTCGCTCCTGTCAACCTACAGCATCATATATTGTGGTGGAAAGGCCGGCAATGGTTACAAACTAATCATTTGCCACTTACGGAAACAAACACTCTCTTGACAGTTACAGAAGAAGCAAAAATTCACCAAGTCCAAGCGTTTATCGCCGCAAAAGAAGATTTGGACATCTTATCCAAATACTCGTCATTGCAAAAGTTATTGCAAGTCACTGCATACTGTAACAGGTTTGTTCAAAAATGTATAAGACAACCGTTTCCAACCGAATACTCTATGGCAGCAGAACTCAACAAGTGTCTCATTCAAATCATGCGTATAGTGCAAGCAAGCAGCTGGTCGACAGAGATTCAAGCCTTGAAGAAAAACATTTCAGTTGACACAAAAAGTTCCTTGGCACCATTACGACCATTCGTCGATGATGAAGGTATTCATAGAGTGGGAGGACGACTTCAAAATTCGAATTTGCCATATAATGAAAAACATCCTATTCTCATTCCCCATATCAATCATTCATCCCAACTCAAAGTGAGAGACGTCCATCGGAAGCTTCTACATGGCGGAAGTCAAGCTACATCGGCATACATCCGTAGAAAAATTTGGATTGTCAACGAGAAGAAAATAATACGCAAGGAAACTCACAACTGCATGAAATGTTTTGCATTCAGAAGACAACCGTTGCAGTACTCATGGGCAATTTACCTGAGCCCACAGTAACGCCGTTTCTACCATTCTCTCACACTGGTCTGGATTATGCAGAGCCGATACAAAACAGAACGAAATGGAAGTCAGACGAAGAGAATTTGCAAGTGGGAGATCTAGTGTTACAGAAGGATGACAGCAGTCCTCCCAATCAATGGCCTTTAGCAAGAGCGGCAGAAGTGCATCCAGGAACTAATAATGTTGTCAGAGTTGCAGCTGTTAAGGAAAAGGAAGATACAATTCTCAAGCGTCCTATTACCAAACTCGGTCCGGTACCCAGACAGGAAGAAGGAGAAGAAAAAAAAAGCAAAGCAGGGGTAGTGGAGTGTCAACAGTCACAAGAACAATAACACTCTTACTGGCGTTGTGCACCATAATTTCAGCAACCAACGGGGTCGTACATAGTAAAGTATCCATCACCTGGCCTATCTATTGAAGAACTTGGCCACGCAAAACTCTCGAGGAGAGACTTCAAGATCGAAGTTACAGTGAACATCTCTAGCATCCAAGTAGAAGAAGAAGATATAAACAAGACAATCCAACAAATGAATACCTTATGCAGCAAGGCACTTGTCTTATCGGCAGAATCCCATTGCAAGGAATTAAATCATCACCTGAGAGAGCAGCAACGGCAGATGAACGGGAATATGAAAAGCATGTATAGTCAAGATGTCAGGACCAAGCGAGGAGTACTAAGGCAGCTACTAACCTCAGTGTTTGGAGTTAACGATGAAGTTTACCATGACATCGAAGCATTGGAGAAAAATCAACTAAAATTAATGATACATCTAATCATCAGACAAGGATAATGTTGTCAACTGCAGCAACTCTAAATGAGACTGAAGCCAGAATATCCCAGAAGTTGGATAATTTTCGGAGAAAGCTCAACGAAGGGTTTCTAGCGATCAATGAGATGGAACCTAGGTACAAAAAGACAGACGACAACAAGTTAAACATACATGTGTTGACATCATATCAGATGGCTACCAATTACCTACAAGAGATGGGTGAGAATGTAATAACCTGGCTTTCTTAATTAATTCTTTAATTTTGAGCTATGAATGATTACCAATGTTAATAAACTTTTTACTCTCGGATAGTCAGATGCCAGGGTCCAATCTGGTTAACTCAAATATACAATCAAGTACACATCAAACAAAGCGATTTATTTTGTATACCTATTTACATTTTAAAATAATAACTAAAATATTCCATGTATTTTCAAATAAAAGATTTGAATTTCAATGTATCACGGGCAGGCTGACGCCTACTGGGTTAGGCAAGCCACGATACTTCTTCTCGTACTTTGTCGGCGGCAGGACGAAGGGATTCGTAGTTAGAAGAGCGTCCTCTACTCGGCTAAACTGGAAACAGAATCTAGGTTAAGTTTGTTTACTTTTATCGGGGGGGCATGAAATAAAGTTATATTTGCTTTTATTTCGGGGGTGTTGAGATTGGACTTGATGTAAGGCGTAATCCCATTACGTCGAAGCTATTCTACAGTGCCCACAAAACTTCGTGTGCTGCAAAAACCTGGTGTGACAAGTGAAAAGACGGTGGAATTACATATCGTGTGTCAGCTAATAACTTTTAAGCCAAATTTGCGTTTAAAGCTGTTACTGAAATTCCAGGGGTGTCTAGGTGATAACTAGGGGTTTTCTAATTACGTTATTCAAGGTGTGTAAACCCTTCTTTAAGCTACATGAATTACTTTTAGCTTGAAGCTAACCTCACAATTTTTGGTTTAGATTATGTACTATGAATTGCGGCACTGCAGAAAGCACGGGAAATCTTCAGGACGAGATTGCTCTAGGTAAGTGAAGCTTTGAATCTTTACGGTTACGTTAATTACGTGAGTTTCGTGCGGGTACTTAACCTCGCAATTCTTGTTCAAATTTATGCAGAGATCTGGAGGGCCTCGCTTTTAAAATGCTTTCTAACTGAATTACGTGAACGTTGTCGGGAAGCGGTTTCGAGGAGGTCTAAGACTCATATCAGGCGTATATGTACAACGAACCACGTACGAGTTCTAGACCACACCGGTTTCGAAGAGCAAACTTATATAAATTCCAGACAGGCATATATAAACAATGATCCACGTCTGAATTTTAGACAAGATAACTCCTGAATAGGCTCGACGGAGATCAATAGGCACTGAAAATCAATGGGCCACTTTGATCTTTCGGGGATTTCTGGGAAAGATTGGTTCTAGGACTAAAAGTCAAGAGGTTCTTCGGGCGGGACCAGGATTTGGGCCCTCAGGGGGCCCCAGGCAGGAAGCTGGTTCGGCTCGCTGGATGCAGGTCAAGTTCTCTTCACAACGTACGATACCTCTTATTTATACATTACCATACGCCGTGATTTGTGCAGGATTTTAGGCAGGGATGCGCTGGAAGACGACGGCGCCGGCGGCTCGTAATTTCTGCGCACCTCGATTGTTTCTTCGTGCCTCGGCGATGTTTTCGGACAATTTGTGACGAAGTTTTGGCGGCGGTCAAATTCGAACGTATTCCAATACGTAAAAATACGATTTCGGCCGGCGCTAACGTCACAAGAAGTACAAACAACTTCTAAATGTAGAATTCAAAAAGGCAGACATCCTGCAATTTATTCCATCATCACAATTTTACAGAATAGTGTCGAACACAATGGCCAATCTTCCATCAACCCTAGAGATACTTACCACACCAATGCACAAGATTGAAGTTAGCATCAATAATGAAACCATCGAGACACTGGTATGGAAAAACTGTACGCAGCGAATACATGGTTGTTTATTCCAAATCAACCCATAACAGCAGCAGTACAATGCAACGGGAATCGAGAAGATGTGAAGATTCAAGATGTTGGCATACTCCAAATATCCCCAGATTGTACTATATACACCAAACGGACTACTTTGCATACTCAGCTATTCACTACTATTCCTGTCCTAGCTGGGTTCAACAAACCAATTCAAGTAATTTTTAACACTACTTTGCAGAATACAAGCACCCACCCTCAATTGCAAATGGAGGAACTTGTGTTGCTATCGTTCGATCACTTTCAACGCCTACAAGAAGAATAAGACGAGTTGCAGCTACATCAGGACTATCCATTGTGGCACCACCAACATACCATCATGGTGAACACTGGTACTACAATCGGTATCTTGGTATCAGTTTGTATCATCTGGACATTATGGAAGTACTGGAGAAAGAACAGGAAACGGCAGCCACGCCCAAATTCAGACCCGTTAGAGAGCTCCAGGTTACAACCACTGCTACCTGACAAAGAAGATGGAGAGACAGCCTCAGCCACACCATCCCGGCCCATTGTCGCTCGGCAGAATGTTTAGGAACCAAAACATAATTTTAACTTTTAAAATTAAATATGCATACATTTTGTAAGCGAAATGTTACATGCGAAAATTACAACAAAGCAGTCAGCGATTCTTATCAGCACTGGTCGAATGACCCGGTCGACAAACTGCAAATTTGCAAACTATCTGTTTGTTAAGAAATTGAACACGCAAGTGCATATGCGAGCTCAAACTGGGGCAAAATAACATGAACCTTGTAATTTACGTCATAGTTAATGTATATAAATAGGAAATATTCTAGTCAATAAAAAAATACAGTTTTAACATCTGTCTGTATTCATAAACCCCTGCAACCACCGAAATTAAGTCTATTATTACATCATCTCATATGAGACTGCACGAGACCGTTGGTTTACAACCCCTTTTTATTTCCTGCACCCCTAAGACGTATCCTGCAATTGTCGAAATTAAAATCATACAGTCCACTATAACCTCCACCCTGAATAATTTTACTCACACGTTGAAGACACAGGATGAAAATATTTACTCGCAGTTTATTGTGTTGCATATGTATAGGGCTAATATTAATTCTTTAAATGCAAAAAAATACTATTCTATACTTAAAAAATGAAAAAACCTTATTTTAAGCAGGTTAAAAATTTAAATAGGTGCGAAATTCAAAAAATAGACAGCAAATAGGGCGTTAGGTCTTATAATCTCTAAAATAGATATTTTAGGTGATATCAAATAGGCATCAAAATGCATAGTTTTTATTGAAATGAGTTTATATGTATCTAAAAGTGATGCTAAAAACCTAAAATCAGCTCTCTACTTATTACTTATATATTAATTCACTTTTAATATTTTGTTAGGTCAACCCAGTAAAATTTTCAACCGACTGATGCTGCTAAACGAATAACCGTCTCAAATTCGTTTTTAAACTCACGCCGAAGCAACACTTATTTCCCTTGAAAATTCTGTCGCTCGACGAGTGTACCTTTACCTACAATGGCATGTTTAATCGAAACCAACATTATCGCTGGAGTTACGAAAATCTAAAGGAAGTGAGCGAACAACATTTTCAGACATGATTTAATGTTAATGTTTGGTGCGGCATTTTCGGTGGGCCCTTTTTTTATCGACGGCACACTAACAGTCGAGCGTTAGGGCCATCTTCTCGTTAATGATTTAGACGCATATCTTGACAAGCTGCCGCTGATTGTAGGCAGAATAAGTTTTTCAGCAAGATGGTGCTTCTGTCCATAACGCTAATATACAAATTGTTTGAACGAAATGTTTTGGCAGAACTGGATAGATAATAAGTTCCCAACTAAATGGCCCTCTCGTTGCCCCGATTCAAGCTTTCTTGAATTTTTTCTGTGGAGTGAATTAAAAGACAAAGTTTTGACAACATTGCTCCAAACCGCAGACGAGCTAAAAGACGGAATTAGACGGAATATCCCAGATATTCCCGAAGATGTACTAATTCGAGTAGTAATTAGTGTGAGAAGACGATGCCAGTTATGCATAAACAACAATGGCTCCTGGTTGGAGCAATTTATTTAGTTTTGTTTTATTATCGTTGTGGTATAATATCTAATAGTAGTGTTCTCATTAGTAATAGCATTCAGATTCCACTAACGTGCAGTTAAATAGGTGTTTTAAGGTTACTTGATTATGAGTAATTATTTTGTTTCTACAGAAGTTTTGATTAAATGGCCTACTAGCTCGAACTAGCTTTTTTTGCATTTTTGTGAAAAATTCCATCATATACCTACCTAATTCGTTTTAATAAACAATTGTCAAAATGTCGTCAGGTTGGTAGAGTTGCCAAATTCAAACCTAGTTATTTCATAAATCAATGTTGGTATCTCTGAGTGTCGCCCAATTTCGTACGTTTGACGCATGTCTTGTATAAATATGAAAGCATACAAATCAAAATTGGCGAAGAATTTAAATTTAAAGAACAGGTCAGCCGTTTCTTCAACGTGAAAAAATGGCAGTAGTTTGATATTGCAAAGAATTGGGCATTGAAAAACCATTGATGTCCATTAAAGAAATTTTCGAGAAAGCTGCTCAAATTTTTTTGCATAGTGATCGTGAAAGTTCCACTTTTTTAACGCAAAAATCGTGAAAAAGTACACTTTTTTTAATGATTTTATTTAAATGTCAATTTGACAGTTGTCAATTCCGAAGTCCTTTTCGACTAAATTTCGACCACTATGCAAAAAAACTACGTGCACAACACGTTTTGAAAGTCCTTTTTTCATTCCTTTGCTTGATTAACTAGGGCTTCGCCCTCGTTATCAAACTGCAAATTCATGAAAAAAAGTATGACTTTCAAAACTAGTACAAATTACTACTGATTTAACAATTTACCTATTTTTAAAAATCCTATATCATAATATTGGATTTCAAGTAAATATTCCGTACAAACCTCCATTTCTTGTTGCTAAGTTTGAAGACGCAACTCACTTTTCAGCATCATTAAACATCATAACATTACTTTTGATGTGAAAGGTCTTAACATATAAACAGAGTAGAAGTCGGTTTCTATAACATAAAAATTGTGACAGAAGTAAAGCATTTACTCTCTAGAGACAAAATAAGACAAAAATTTCCCTAGGGAGTTTTCATTATGACTTAAACAACAATTATGTCAAATACGAGGTTAGCAGGTTAGGTTTTGGGTCAGTTTTGACACAGAATGACGCAAAACCTAACCTGCGAACATTGAATTTGACATAACTTACAGTGCCACTAACATAAACAGCGCCAACCTAAGAAAAAAAATCACAATCATTTATAGTCACCCGGTAGTACCTTAATTCAAACAACAGTGACAAGTGAAAGAACTCAACAGAACTGACAAATACAGTTGACAGCACAGAACAATACCTACACACTGTATATAGGTTTTAATAACCACACTTGGATGAATACTGTAATTATAATTAGCATCGTAATGGAATGCACCAAGATTTAAATCAGCGTGCAGTATTCGTCTGGATCGACCATTGCGTACTCGAACGGTTTCCAGTGTTGCTTGGTTGACAGACGACAGAACGCACGGTTACCGGTCAGCGCAGCCAATGGCTTGGCGCTAAAGTCCCTGTGATACAATATCTAGGGGGGGGGGGGTGGTCTATAAAGCACTTTAGAGAATTATAAACTTATAAAATCCGTTCGTTTTAATAAACAATTGTCAATGTCAAAAATTCTTAAAAGAGCAAACTGTACCACTCCAGATTCCCAAGAATATCGTATTTATTGTGCAGATGTACAATGGCTTTTACACTAGATATTTATTGAGGTTATGTTGAACTCTGACGTTTTCCAATCGCAGTTACAAATCACAATATAATGTCATATCCAGCAACCGGTTAAGAAAGTACCTACCTACAGAAAATTATAATAGTAGATTATGCAATGAGGGAGAGAAGTCCGTTATTTTACTGTGGTGCAATTTGTGACTCGAGGGCGAAGCCCGAGAGTCACATAGCGCTGAAGCAAAATAACAGTTTCTGCGAATTACATATACTATTTTTTCACGTTGCAGGAAGATTTAAAACTACAAACCTGTTGTTTTAAACGTAATTTATTGACATTTTTAAATTTTAAAGTTGGTGGCACTGTAAGTCTATGTCAAATTCGAGGTTTGCATGTTAGGTTTAGCATCAGTTTTGACACAGACTTACGCAAAACCTAACCTGCTAACCTCGAATTTGGCATAATTGTTGTTTAAGTCATAATGAAAACTCCCTAGGGATATTTTTGTCTTATTTTGTCTCTAGAGAGTAAATGCTTTACTTCTGTCACAGTTTTTATGCTATAGAAACCGACTTCTACTCTGTTTATCTGTTGAGACCTTTCACATCAAAAGTAATGTTATGATGTTTAATGATGCTGAAAAGTCAGTTGCGTCTTCAAACTTAGCAACAAGAAATGAAGGTTTGTACGGAATATTTACTTGAAATCCTATATTATGATATAATATTTTTAAAAATAGGTAAACTGTTAAATCAGTGGTAATTTGTACTAGTTTTGAAAGTCAAACTTTTTTTCATAAATTTGCAGTTTGATAACGAAGGCGAAGCCCCAGTTAATCAAGCAAAGGAATGAAAAAAGGACTTTCAAAACGTGTTGTGCACGTAGTTTTTTTGCATAGTGGTCGAAATTTAGTCGAAGAGGACTTCGGAATTGACAACTGTCAAATTGACATTTCAATAACATAGGTAGTTAAAAAAATTGTACTTTTTCACGAGTTTTGCGTTACAAAAGTGGAACTTTCACGATCACTATGCAAATAAATATGAGCAGCTTTCTCGAAAATTTCTTTAATGGACATCAATGGTTTTTCAATGCCCAATTCTTTGCAATATCGAACTACTGCCATCTTTTCACGTTGAAGAAACTGCTGACCTGTACCCCTTTTACGTGAAGCCATTCTTTAAATTTAAATTCTTCGCCAATTTTGATTTGCATGCTTTCATATTTATACAAGACATGCGTCAAACGTACGAAATTGGGCGACACTCAGAGGTACCAAGATTGATTTATGAAATAACTAGGTTTGAATTTGGCAACTCTACCAACCTGACGACATTTTGACAATTGTTTATTAAAACGAATTAGGTAGGTATATGATGGAATTTTTCACAAGAATGCAAAAAAAACTAGTTCAAGCTAGTAGGCCATTTAATCAAAACTTCTGTAGAAACAAAATAATTACTCATAATCAAGTAACCCTAAAACACCTATTTAACTGCACGTTAGTGGAATCTGAATGCTATTACTAATGAGAACACTACTATTAGATATTACTAGCAGTCCAGTGAGACAAATGTCTCATTTAACGCGCCTTCGAACCTCGATCGGTTAGGCAACCACCCAGACCTGGAAGGTGTCAAAGTGGTTTCTTAACCCGATCGACGTTTTAAGGCGCAGAGGGTCGCAGCTCCGTTTAATACGCGTTCTATTTGAAAAACGGTCTTTTTTTTGATTTCTCGAAAACCGGAGGTGTCACGTGACTGAAATTCGGTTCCTGAGCTGACATGACCATTCCAAACATATAGGTAACTTTAATAACTTTTTTCTCTATCTCATACGGTTTGGCTGCTGAAACAGCGTCCCGGACAAATCAGCGTCCCGGACAGATCAGCGTCCCAGACAGACAAGTCTATTAGATAAAGGACTAGCAGACCAGTGAGACAAATGTCTCATTTAAAAAAAGAAAAAAGACCGTTTTTCAAATAGAACGCGTATTAAATAAAAACTGTACCCAGACCTGGAAGGTGTTAAAGTGGTTGCCTAACCGATCGAGATTTTAAGGCGCAGAGGGTCGCAGCTCCGTTTGGCTGCTGAAACAGTTTTTATTTAATACGCGTTCTATTTGAAAAACGGTCTTTTTTGTGATTTCTCGAAAACCGGAAGTGTCACGTGACTGAAATTCTGTTCCTGACCTGACATGACCATTCCAAACATATAACTTTCATAACTTTTTTCTCTATCTCGTAGGGTTTGGCTGATGAAACAGCGTCCCGGACGGACCAGCGTCCCGGACGGACGGAAATCACGTGATTTCTCGAAAACCGGAAGTGTCATGTGACTGAAATTCGGTTCCTGGCCTGACATGACCATTCTAAACATATAACTTTAATAACTTTTTTCTCTATCTCTTACGGTTTGGCTGCTGAAACAGCGTCCCGGACGGATCAGCGTCCCGGACGGACGGAAATTACGTGATTTCTCGAAAACCGGAAGTGTCACGTGACTGAAATTCGGTTCATGACCTGACATGACCATTCCAAACATATAACTTTCATAACTTTTTTCTCTATCTCTCACGGTTTGGCTGCTGAAACAGCGTCCCAGACGGACCAGCGTCCCAGACGGACGGAAATCACGTGATCTCTCGAAAACCGGAAGTGTCACGTGACTGAAATTCGGTTCCTGACCTGACATGATCATTCCAAACATATAACTTAAATAACTTTTTTCTCTATCTCTTACGGTTTGGCTGCTGAAACAGCGTCCCGGACGGACCAGCGTCCCAGACAGACAAGTCTATTATATATATATATGGATGGATGGATGGATGGAATGGATACCACCACGATAATAAAACAAAACTAAATAAATTGCTCCAACCAGGAGCTATTGTTGTTTATGCATAACTGGCATCGTCTTCTCACACTAATTACTACTCGAATTATTACATCTTCGCGAATATCTGCGATATTCCGTCTAATTCCGACTTTTAGCTCGTCTGCGGTTTGGAGCAATGTTGTCAAAACTTTGTCTTTTAATTCACTCCACAGAAAAAATTCAAGAAAGCTTGAATCGGGGGAACGAGAGGGCCATTTAGTTGGGAACTTAATATCTATACAGTTCTGCCAAAACATTTCGTTCAAACAATTTGTATATTAGCGTTATGGACAGAAGCACCATCTTGCTGAAAAACTTATTCTGCCTACAATCAGCGGCAGCTTGTCAAGATATGCGTCTAAATCATTAACGAGAAGATGGCCCTAACGCTCGACTGTTAGTGTGCCGTCGATAAAAAAAGGGCCCACCGAAAATGCCGCACCAAACATTAACATTAAATCATGTCTGAAAATGTTGTTCGCTCACTTCCTTTAGATTTTCGTAACTCCAGCGATAATGTTGGTTTCGATTAAACATGCCATTGTAGGTAAAGGTACACTCGTCGAGCGACAGAATTTTCAAGGGAAATAAGTGTTGCTTCGGCGTGAGTTTAAAAACGAATTTGAGACGGTTATTCGTTTAGCAGCATCAGTCGGTTGAAAATTTTACTGGGTTGACCTAACAAAATATTAAAAGTAAATTAATATGTAAGTAATAAGTAGAGAGCTGATTTTAGGTTTTTAGCATTTCGTGAGTTTTTTAGGCACATCACTTTTAGATACATATAAACTCATTTCAATAAAAACTATGCATTTTGACGCCTATTTGATATCACCTAAAATATCTATTTTAGAGATTATAAGACCTAACGCCCTATTTGCTGTCCATTCTTTGAATTTCGCACCTATTTAAATTTTTAACCTGCTTAAAATAAGTTTTTTCATTTTTTAAGTATAGAATAGTAATTTTATTTTTTTTTTGCATTTAAAGAATTAATATTAGCCCTATACATATGCAACACCATAAATTGCGAGTAAATATTTTCATCCTGTGTCTTCAACGTGTGAGTAAAATTATTCAGGATACGTCTTAGGGGTGCAGGAATTAAAAAGGTCTCGTGCAGTCTCACATGAGATGATGTAATAATAGACTTAATTTGCGTGGTTGCAGAGGTTCATGAATACAGACAGATGTTAAGACTGTATTGTTTAGAGTGCTTTATAGACCCCCCCTCCACTAGATTTTGTATCACAGGGACTTTAGCGCTAAGCCGTTGGCTGCGCTGACCGGTAACCGTGCGTTCTGTCGTCTGTCAACCAAGCAAGACTGGAAACCGTTCGAGTACGCAATGGTCGATCCAGACGAATACTGCACGCTGATTTAAATTTTGGTGCATTCCATTACGATGCTAATTATAATTACAGTATTTATCCAAGTGTGGTTATTAAAATCTACAGGGTGATTTTAAAATGTTTCGCCAAACTTCGGAGTATTGTTCTACACACCAAGGCAAGTAAAAAAGTCCATATAAACATGTGTCCGAAAATCGCGCGTTTCCGAGTTACGAGCAATTTTTGAACTTGCGAAGTAGTCCAGTCAATTGGTGCTCAAAAAGGGCGAATAGGGGAGAGTTTTGGTGGAGTTCTGATATTTGGTTCCTATATGTTTTTTGGGTCGCTGTGCACGAATATCAGGTTTTTCAATAAAATTTTTGACCGGAAACAAGTTTTTTTAAGTAAAAACCTTGTAAAAACCGATTTTTTTTAGTTTTTCTAAAAGTACCCAAAAGATGTCCATTATTTATAAATATTGAACCTATATGAAATAAAAGAGGACACAGTTTCCTACACTTTATGTATGTGAGGTTTTTTTCTCCGATCAATCGTTCAGCCGCGAGAGCGCCGCAAAATTATAGTCCAGTCAAATGGTAGAAAATAGGGGAAAGTTTTGGAGTTTTTATATTTGGTTCCTATATGGTTTTTAGGTCGCTGTACGCAAGTATCGAGTTTGCCAACATTTCAATTATGAAGATTCATTTCATATACCATTGTTGATTTACGAAAAATGTATAGTTTTCGAGTTACTTTGAAATAAACTGGCATAATTCCCTTTTAACACCTAACTTCGCGGCGCTCTAGCGGCTGAACGATTGATCGGAGAAAAAACCGCTAGTACATAAAATGTAAGAAATTTTACTCTCTTTTATTTCATATAGGTTCAATATTTACGAAATTGTATAGTTTTCGAGTAATTCTAAAAAAACTAAAAAAACGATTTATTACACGGTTTTTGCTTAAAAACGTGTTTCCGGTCAAAATTCTTGTTGGAAAACCTGATATTCGTGTACAGCGACCCAAAAAACATATAGGAACCAAATATCAGAACTCCACCAAACCTCTCCCCTATTCGCCCTTTTTGAGCACCATTTGACTGGACTACTTCCCAAGTTCAAAAATTGCTCGTAACTCGGAAACGCGCGATTTTCGGACACATGTTTACATGGACTTTTTTACTTGCCTTGGTGTGTAGAACAATACCCCGAAGTTTGGCGAAACATTTTAAAATCACCCTGTATATACAGTGTGTAGGTATTGTTCTGTGCTGTCAACTGTATCTGTCAGTTCTGTTGAGTTCTTTCACTCGTCACTGTTGTTTGAACTAAGGTACTACCGGGTGACTATAAATAATTGTGATTTTCTTTCTTTAGGTTGGAGCTGTTTATGTTAGTGGCACTGTAAGTTATGTCAAATTCAATGTTCGCAGGTTAGGTTTTGCGTCATTCTGTGTCAAAACTGACGCAAAACCTAACCTGCTAACCTCGAATTTGGCATAGACTTACAGTGCCACCAATATAAACAGTGCCAACCTAAGAAAAAAAATCACAATCATTTATAGTCACCCGGTATGAAAGTTCTCTAGTTTGAATCAAGTGCGTGTTAGTTAACAGTGTATTCACTTACAATACCATGAGTAGTCAAAGTTATGTCGAATATTTTTGCTGTGGTATCACGAATGTCCATTGCTCTTAGGTTCGATTAGGACGAGTGCGCTAGCACGAGTCCTAATCCTAAGCGCAATGGACATGAGTAGTGATACCACCGAAAAATTCTCTACTTAACTTTGACTAAGAATGGTATTCGAGAGACTATTCAATGAACCAAACTACTTTTTCAAATTAGTTTTCAGTAAATCTAGTAACAAACTACGCAATTTCTATAGTAACAAAGTACTAATATTAACTTTTTCTAATAAAAATCACATTTGTTTAAAATATTCACTATACCACTAGTGAAAATTGTCGATTATGTTCACTAGTGAAAATTGTCAATATAGTTCACGCTAATTGGTGCAAATAACAAAAATACTAAATTATGATTGGTTAATAGTTAACATGAAGGGGGTGAGTTGAATAGTCGTTCTAATTTTTCTGCTTTCTTTTATTTGTTTAAAAACCAGTCTTTTTTAAGACGGAGACAATTAAATGACATGATCGTTGTTTTTCTGAATTAACGTATGCTAATTGGAAAGTAACTAGAATTTGAATTTGTCGCCACTTTCAGTAACTCAAAATGGCGGACCAGCTTGCTCGTATAAATATAGTACCTTACTCTAAAGAATACACAAAAAAATTTAGACCGATCAATTTTTAAAAATTGTGTTCGACATCACAACAAATAACGAAGTTAAAAAAATTTTTGTTTGTCAAATTGTAGCTAAAACCGTCCCATTTACCACTACATATGGTTTGTTGGAGTAAAATACAATTAAAGTCGCTATAGTTTTGGGCCGTTTTTGTAGAACAGAATGTACAGTCGTGTTCAAATAAATCTGGGACAATATTTTTTTCATATACAGGTTCGGTTAAGCATTGAAGAATATCTCCATGGATTTCCTGCAATCAGAAAGAGTTACAGATTTCATTACCTGTTAAAGTTTAATATAACTCATTCTGATAGCAGGAAATCCATGGAGATATTCTTCAATGATTAACCGAACCTGCATATGAAAAAAACGTCCCAGATTTATTTGAACACGACTGTACCTCTACTTTTTGATTCGAAATAAATTCCAAAATCCATCCTTGCGATATTGACAGAACGGTTTGGGACACCCTGTAGAGAGCTAGTCGAAAGGAAGTTAGTGTTGGTCATGGAGGTTTCAAATTTCTCTTTGTAGTCCATTTCATGTTGTGTCTCTAAGTAGGCGTATTGCACTTGAGTAGACCAAGCACCGAGAAGCGCATTATAACAACTATTTGAATTTACTACGGCGTCGTTTGCAAACTGTTAAAGTTATGAAAGTTATAAGAGCCGTTTTAATACAGTTCATACGAAGCGTTTGTGAAAATTAACCCGTGGTATGTGTAGCACTTACCAATCGTTAGTCAAATGGTTGATCGTTACAGGAGTTTAGTTTGGTTAAGACTCTACTTGCTGTATATCTGTAACATAACCTAAAATACTTAAACTTCGTGGTCACCATCAAGTGTCTTGTATGGTATGTATGATTTACAGTCTGACGGAATATATTTCATAGGAACACGCCAACGGTAAATTCTATTAAAGTTTCACGTTTCCTTGACACGGTCTGTGCTGCTCACAAATTCTTTGTCGAATTGGTCTCTGCACACATACAGTGCATTCATTTAAACCCTATATTATAATTCATGGTTCGTTTTCGTTTACAGTTCCATTTAATTTTTATTTATAACCAACATTAAAGATCCTCTCCATGCTGCATAATCACAATGTACAATAGTTTAATATTCGTAAATTAATATAAGTAGTAATTAAATGACCGACAAGCATTCGTCACATGAATTTACTCTTTTTTCAGAACCTTGGCAAAACTTCAAGTGTAGCATCCGATGGAATATAGCAACAAGGTGCCTTTTCTGATTCTGTAGATTCTATATGTCACAGGCTTCAGGTATAACGGGTGTTGTTTGTTTCTGATATCAGAAAAAAGTAGTCTTTGGAAAAAAATGGTGGTGCATTGTTAGTTTGACGGCAGTCTTTTTGAACATCTGTAAATTTAATACCTATTGAATTGTTTCGAATTTCGCTTTATTATTGTTTGTGTAATTTCTTTATTTATTTGGTTATTAAATTAACGTTTCATAATTCAGACACAAAGTGCATTTCAATATAATAATGGCATAAACATTTCCCAACTTAATACTGTTTGAACCTATTTTTATAAGCAACTAGCTGTTACCCGCGACTTCGTACGCGCGAGGTTCGTTATTTGTGTATTAAATAATGACTAATTATTTCCTGTCATCCCATCCCATCCCCGTCCCTTTCCCCGTGCCCGTCCATTTTCCCGTCCCCGTCTCGTCCCGCCCCGTTCCCACTCCGAACTGTCAAACGCGCGAAGGTTAAATAGTCGTTAAGTTTTCTGTTTTCCACTTTTCTGCACAATTTTCTTAATTTTTCTTTCCGTAAAAACCTTCTACAGCGTATTAGAAAACTTAAAAAAAAAGATGAATGAAATCGGTAAAGTCGTTCTCAAGTTATGGCGTGTCCAAGGGAAATATGGATTTATTTATATATATATTGTTTTGGATATGCTAGCTCCTCGTCGGCTAGATAGTCATTAATTATGTATTACAATTGCACCACGTTGGGTGAACTTATGTTATATATTGAAGTTATCTCATATATTTGAAATAGTCATAATTTATGTATTCAATATTTTACTTTAAGCTTGCCCTTAATTAATACAATGCCCCGTTAGTTAAAATATAATTGCTTTCAAATCAAGTACTCTTATTTCAGAGGTGGTTCGCCAAATCTAGATCTCTATTAGTTGAAGTTTAAATTTTTAAATTGATTCTTAATTATTCAATGACATCAAACGTCAACCCAACTTCTACACCTTCTCAAACCAGGTATTGACAAATCTATTTTTTACATTGACATAATTATTAATTAATTTATTAAAATAATTACTGTTTTGTATTTTACTTTTTCCCTTATTGCTGGTTATTTAAAATGTTTTGATATTAATTATTAATACAAACCTTATCACTTCGTAAGCTCACTCTACAAATATCCAAACACTACTGCTCCTTCCCTCAAGAGATCCCGACGTTCACCTTGTGTGGTACCTGCAACCAGTTCCTGTCAACCAATTCCAATAATCCGCTGAATCCAGCTTCAACCCCCCCCCCCCTCCTACCCCAAACGTCAACTTCAACTCCAATAGACTCCTGGTAAGTTTCAGCTTTATAAATGAATCTGATATTTCCTTGTTTATTCCTTAGATAGTTCTCTGCACTCAGCAATCCCCTCAGAAGCCTTCCAATTCTAGTAGCACTCCTACTAATCTCCTTATAGATGAATAACCTTACTTCCATACAACCACCAATGTCAAAAATAAATATTTAATTATGTGTCAAGTTCACCAATAAATCCAATCTTCTCCAATTCAGTAGTTCTCTGGTTCTTTCTATGTAATTCACTGTATTCGTCAATCCCTTCACAGATTGTCCAGCCCCAATAAAATTAATATTTCACTTTCATTTCTATACCTCGTAAATTTGTTAACAGCCTTAATATTTGTATTCAACCAAACCACTATACAAATAAGGCATAATTTCTAGTTTTTATTAAGCAAAATTAAATACTTCAAGACCAATTGTACATTTTTCAATGAGTTTATTTATGTAACTAAACTAAACAAAAATTTCATTCCTATTAGATACTATTCAATTTTGAATATTATATTATTACAGGATATTCATTCTGATTATTATAACAAATACATTTGTCAATTGTAACCTTGGCTTGTTCTTTATTAACCTTCACTGCAACCATCAAATTTGTATATTCAATTAATATCTTACTATCAAATTACCTCTCTCATTGTCTCAATTAATTTCATTATTAATATTTAAAAATTAACACCCATCAAGATTTAATTACAGTAATCTTCCAAATTTATTAGTTTCAAATATTTCTTTGTTATGATTGATCATACCACTTCGTGTATCATACTAATATAGATGAGAAATGCAGGTCCATATCTTAAAAATTTCTGGATGATCAAATAGGCTTGGAACGTAATTCAACTGTAATTTGTGGTACATTATTGAATTTAGAATAAAAAGGGCTTCTAAAATTTTACATCAGAAAATCCAGACCGTTTGGTTAATGGTTGTTCGAAGACGAGATCTTTAAGTCTATTATGTAAAGGTTGTTATACAGAAGTTTTGTCAGTTTTGTACCAACTTTAGTATTAACACCACCCAAAAATAGAATTCTAAATCTGAAATTTCGGCTTTTTTGGGATATCTCAAAAAGGTTAAATCGTATTAAGGATTTCTAGGCGTCGTTCTGTTACCACTTTAATTGACGTAACTTTTTCCCCGTTTAACCAATCGCGTATCTCTTGCTATTAAGGAGATCCCCATATTGGCCCCTTTTATCTTGGGCACACTGTACCTGTATAAGTAAAAATTATTTGAGGAGCGACGTTTCAACCAACGTTTGAAAAATTTTGTTTGTAATTTTTCTTTATAAAAAAGGGTTCTGTATTTTAATGTGAAACATACTGTGCTGAAAAATTTTAACGTTAAATTAGTAACTGCAATCAATCGTGGGAGGTTTCTGTGAAGGATGAAACATTTGACTCTCGAAAAAGACTTTAAAAATTGTTAGTTCTGGATTTAAGTTTTTGCTTTGCTCACATATTGAATTACATTTCTTAGTTGTCTTGTTTTATAATAATTTTTGTTTTTTTATGAACACAACACATTTTGCTTAATATACTAAGCTTGGAATGACAACTTTACAAATTATTAACGTAATTTTCTGGTGCAGTTTTATAAAAAGTTCGAACAAAATGCAGATTTTTTAGTTTTAATGCTTGTTTATGATGGGAATCCAAAGAATAGATATTTATGTATTTAGTGTGTAAAGAGAGCCATACCAAAATGGCTCTTTACACTCGAAATACATACAAAATTTTTTCTACGGTCCTAAATAAATGACAAAATTGTTGAATAATTGGAATTTCGATTCACACCATTTGATGAAGTCGTTGTACCGTTATTCATAAAGGTCGCGCGATTTGGCAGGCAACAACTCATTGGTTGCTGTCGGGCCTGCTTCAAATACTTCAGGCGGGGTGCAATTATGTGCAGATTCCATCTTCAACTTCACAAAAACTCACAAACTCAATAAAACTGTTGCTTGATTATGGACGCGCCGTGATGCAATTGTCAATAATTTTAGCCAGCTCCAGAAAAATGACGAATTACAATAATAATCAGGTTAGCCTTGGCGATGCGTAAAGTAAAACGAAGTGACGCGATTATTTCATTATGACATTGTTGACGTGGTTGCGATGTTAAAATGGTTACTAGCTGAAGTGCTTCTATTTTATTCTCACAAAGCATCATTTTTTTATATACAGTCCACTGAAAATACACTCATACATACAATTTCATTGGAAGCAAAACCAGCATAAGTTTAAGTTTAGAAAAAATGCTCTGCCTAGGGCAGTTGCCCCATGCATTGCAGGTACATTTCCCGTAATGAAAAATTTTAGGAGGTAAATGCACAACCGCTATCACCTTCCAACTAGGTATATCAATATTACTTCAAAATTTTAAAGATTCTTGATTAAAAAACATCTGTCGTTAATACTAAGGAGATTCCTTGCAGTAGAAAACTGATGCAGCTTCATAAAATACTTTTTTTGCGAGAAGTGCTTCGTTTCCGAGTTATTAGACCTAAAGGTTTCCACATGTAATTTAATTTTCTAGATTTTATTACAAAACCAGACCATAATTTATTTACAGGATGTAAACAATTGACATTTAATATGAATTAACAGTCAAAAACCTTCAAAATAATTAGAACTTTTTATGAGCATATATTTCATTCATTTTTCGCTCCCAGGCATGTGTCCCGTTCAAGGACCTTTTTTGAGAATTCGTTGTAAATTATTTAATTTTTGTCCTGTTGTTTTTGTTAGTAAAATATTAATTTTAAAATCCTGCACATGATATTTTTAACTGAGTTTTTTGTCATGTCTGTAATGGCCTGGTGCTGAAACGGAAACTTTGAGATCAAACAACAAGGAAACAAAGACCTTCCTGCAAAAAAATTTCACATTTTTCAGCAGTATGACCCTCAGTCAATTTTCGCCTTCTGTATAATAAATTCGAGAAAAATTTTGCCTTCTTCAAAGATGAACTTGCTTTTTATTTTGAAACGTTTTATAGAAATCTGTATATTGCTCTTGCAGCCACTGGATAACTGCACTTTTAACACTTTCATCATATTTAAAATGCGTTCCACGTAAATGACTCTTTAAGTTCCTAAATAAATGGTAATCAGAGGATGCCAAATCAGGTGAATATGGTGAATGTGACAATATTTGGAAACCCAATTCGGCCGCTTTTGAAGTTTTGCTTTAATATTTTCTCTCAATTTAGTTAAAAGAGACGCATAATAGTCACCAGTAATCGTGTGTCTTTTTTTCAAAACATCTGAGTATAACACCTCTTAAATCCCAAAAAACTGAAAGCATCACCTTCCCAGCCAATGGCTTGATTCCACTTGATTACTTTGTTTCAGGATGAAAAGATGAACTCAGCATTGTAACGATTTTGTCAAAAAAATGATCAGGGTACAGCTTCAGAATAATTTAAAAGTTGACGACAAATATCGACTCTAACCTGCTTTTGAAAAGGTGTCGGCAGGTGTAACTGAATGTGTAAAATAGAGCTTAAAGACGAGCTGCTTTGTACTTCTTACTATATCAGCCACCGTAATTTTCTTCTGTCCTTCATAACTAATTTTTGCACTTATGCCACTGTTTCTTCATTTTGAGAAGTTACAGGGTGCCCACTTCTTTCACGTTTCAATTCTATTGACCAATATCTAACTGTAGATTCTGAATGTTCAGACAATCCATATACATTTTTTAAACGTTCCAAAATGTATGTGCAGTGAAGTCTCTCTTTTGCGAGAAATTTTATTGCAGTGCGGTACTTACTTGATTTTTCTATTTTTGATTCCCTGTTATATCAGTTTCATCAATTAGAAGTTAAGAAACGAAACTTTATGAAATTTGCAGACACAACTACCAAAACTGACAATTATAACAATTAAGAACTTTTTTTCAATGACGTAATGAGATCGGTAGAACTTTTCTGGGTTTCCTCGTCATAGCACATATCAGAAAATGAAAGTTACCTTTGAGGCCTTCACCTATGTTACAACAATTTCAATTTTCTTCATATGTGGAGCTTTAAACACACTCGAGTGATTCCCCTACAAGCAGCAATTTTTGATATCTAAAGTGCCGGATATTTCTCAACGTGGAAATGTATATCATGCCCTCCACAGTCATATACCAGTAACATTGTTATTTAAAGTAATTAGTTCTAACAACCCATTTGCCTCTGATGTGCATTGACTAATTCACCATCAAACTAAATACAATCATTTGGGCTAGTACTAATTTTGATTTGTTTATGTCCTGTGAAGTCTATCTGTAACCAAAGTTTTGTTTTACAGCATGGAATAAAATGGTCAGCTGTCAAGAACTTTTAGATGCTATTCCATGGCTATTCCTTAACCTTAACAAAACAGACCTTGACGGATAAATTTATTGTCTTGAGTCACCATGGTTAATAACTTCGAAGACACACATCGACTTTGTCGAACTTGTTTCAAACAGATTACTAGTAAATCCATATATTATGGTTTGGATGAATTGGAACCTAACACTAACCCTTCACTTCGACAAAAACTTGAAAGCTGCGTTCCAGAACTTGTGAGTATCCCATTAACTTACTTTAAAGGAAGGTAATAAATTTCTGTCAATGTTTTGTTTTCAGAATTTAACCGTTACACCAAATGCAATAGTCTGCAGATCTTGCTTCCATTCCATTAATTCATCATACGAATTTAAAATGTTGTGCCAACAGTCCGAACTGCAAATCCAGAAGTATTTACAGCAAGTACACTTTAGTGTGGCTACAGTAGATCTTGTAGAGGTTGAAGATGTTCAAATTAAACAACAAAATGCTAACATTTTACAGGAATTCCCTAATGGGCGCAGAACAGGGCAACGTTCAGAAAGTACAACGGAAAATGATTTTATTGAACAGAATATGAATAAGCAATGTATGTCTAAAACATGTTTACAAAGTACTGCTGGTAAAACTTTACACCTCAATAAATCAAGTAAAAAAGACACAGCTGTGAAACAATTTCATGTCAAACACAGTGCCTTTAAAATGAATATTATTTACAAATGCCGTATGTGCACTTTTATCACTAAATATAAACCGCACTTTGTTATGCATGTAAGGAGTCATTGCACAAAAAATGACTATCGTCACATTTATACTGGTCATAAAAGTGGCTCTTTGCAGATTCATAAAAAGTATGGAACGGTAGATAAAGCGCGTAGGACTACTAACAACACAATAGCAACTTCTAATAATGAGAATTCAACGCAAAAAGATTGCATGACAAATGGTGCTTTCAGACCAGCTGTTGCTTATTTAAATACAACTAGAATACAATTACAAAAATCTGGAGATTACGCCAAAACCCCCTCTAATAAAATTGAAAACACAAATATCTCACAGAGAAACAGTGGGATTGCCTTAAAAGGCAAGTCATTTCTGTGTATTTTTTGTGACTACAGAAGCAATGATAAGAGTCATTTAAAATGTCATATGATAATTCACATGAGAGAGAAGCCCCAAAAACATGAAAGAAGCCTACAAGCAGGAGATAAGCCATACGGTTGTTCTATCTGTGAATACAGAACAGCACAAAAAAATAATTTAGTTAGACATCTCAAGACCCATACAGCAGATAAGCCATACGGTTGTTCTCTCTGTAACTACAGAACAGCACAAAAAAGTACTTTAGTTAGACATCTCAAGACCCATACAGGAGATATGCTATACGGTTGTTCTATCTGTGCATACAGAACAGCACGAAAATGTAATTTAGTTAGACATGTGAAGACTCATGCAGGAGAAAAGCCATACGCTTGTTCTATCTGTGACTACAGAACAGCACTGAAATTTAGTTTAGTTAGACATCTCAAGACCCATGCAGGAGATAAGCCATACGGTTGTTCTATCTGTGACTACAGAACAGCACTGAAATGTAGTTTAGTTAGACATCTCAAGACCCATACAGATAAGCCATACAGTTGTTCTATCTGTGACTACAGAACAGCACAGAAAAGTCATTTAGTTGCACATGTGAGGACCCATGCAGGAGATAAGCCATACAGTTGTTCTATCTGTGACTACAGAACAGCACAAAAAAGTAATTTAGTTACACATGTGAGAACCCATACAGGAGATAAGCCATACTGTTGTTTTCTCTGTGACTACAAAACAGCACTAAAAGGTAGTTTAGTTACTCATTTGAAGACCCATACAGGAGATAAGCCATATGGTTGTTCTATTTGTGAATACAGAACAGCATATAAAAATAATTTAGTAAGACATTTGAAGAATCATACAAGAGAAAAGCCATAGAGTTGTTCCGTTTGTGAATCGAGAACGGCAGAAATGTAGTTTACCACATGCATTTTTTTTTTATAAAGCACCTGATATAGTTTTAAATTACGCCTATTTAAAATATGTTTATAAATATTTGCATATTACTACATTATGTATTTCCTTCCTTTGGTTATAAATTGTTTTAGTTGTTTATTTTGTTTGATTGTGTTAGCTATTATATTATAACATTTAGGTTCTAAATACATGAAGGTTTTCTGATTTGATGTATTGTTACGTTACATATTACTACTACATTTTCATTAATTTTGCTTCTCGTTTCATATCCATGATTTGCATAAATGTGCTTGTTTTTGCAGTGATAGTAGAAACAGATTTGAAGTATATATACTAGGTGAGTTTTTTCAAGTGTTACAAGGCGATATTTCGAAAACTGTTTAAAATATTGTAATGAAATTTTGATGAGGTAGTAGGGAGATGGAGGAACATATTTAAACATATTTTCGACATTTACCCACTCTATTTTGAGGGGCATGAGGGTAACTGGGTGTTTTAATAGTGCTAAAGTGAATTAAAAGTAAGGCCCTGAACACACGGGATTCCGTTTCCCAGATTCGGTATGCGGGATACAGAATCTGAGTCTGTTCAGACACGGCGACTGAATCTCAGACGCGGGCCTTCAGTCACTTGCAGTGCCGTGCTGTTATGGACCTAGCATTGCTGTTCTTTGTTTCTGTCGAATTAGTCTAGAAGTGCTGTATTTAAAGTCAGGGATTGGGCTCTACAAAGATAATAAACTTTTCATTGTCAAATAATGTACGCTCTATGATCGTTGTATAGTAAGGAACGCCTTGCTTATTCGATTTAAATAGAAGTTGAAGAAAATCTGCTACGCCTATGACATGATATCATATGTTCTGGCTGGCAAAAGTAGGCGAGTCCAGGCCGTGGTACACGTGGACTCATATCCTCTATATGCTCCAATGGTAAATCGGTATCCGAGATACAGAATGTGTCGCCGGCGGCCGATTTTCCATATCTCTCCATTTCGGCCGCCGGCTACAAATTCTGTATCTCGGATACCGATTTACCATTGGAGCATATAGAGGATATGAGTCCACGTGTACTACGGCTTGGACTCGCCTACTTTTGCCAGCCAGAACATATGATATCATGTCATAGGCGTAGCAGATTTTCTTCAACTTCTATTTAAATCGAATAAGCAAGGCGTTCCTTACTATACAACGATCATAGAGCGTACATTATTTGACAATGAAAAGTTTATTATCTTTGTAGAGCCCAATCCCTGACTTTAAATACAGCACTTCTAGACTAATTCGACAGAAACAAAGAACAGCAATGCTAGGTCCATAACAGCACGGCACTGCAAGTGACTGAAGGCCCGCGTCTGAGATTCAGTCGCCGTGTCTGAACCATATATATAATACACATATATTGCTGGTAGGGCCTGGAAACTTCAGAAAACATTACGGCGCCGACATAGTCTCACTTATAGTATAACGCGTCTCGTGCGCATGCGTGAGAATTCGAACTCCGCCTTTAGAAGCGAATTTTAAACTTGACCACTTCCCCATTGGGCGGGACCACTTCCCCATTGGGCGGACGACGCCGCCGCGCTTGCGCAAAGCTCACCGTATACATGAAGGAGTTGGTTGTGTGTCTCACTTCATCGGCCAGTTTCCCACTTATAGCCGCTAGCAATATAGTAAGTATTAGATATATGGTCTGAACAGACTCAGATTCTGTATCCCGCATACCGAATCTGGGAAACGGAATCCCGTGTGTTCAGGGCCTAAGTGAAGGCGAATGAATGCAAGATAAGAAGCATATAGAACTAAAAAGTAGTTAAACCTGAGCCAGCAGATATGAAAATAGTGAGTTTTGGTGCGAAAAATGCTGAAAGTGATAACGGAAAGGCGGTGACTTCTAAACGTGATGGGCACGCGAGTACGTAAAATCGGCCACCGCAAAGTTTAATAATAATAATAATAATGTGTTTTATTTCCCCAAAATTAAAATACATAATAAGAGAAAAAAATATTATGCCAACAAAGAACTGATAATAATTATAATAATAGGGAAACCACAAGGTATAAGTTCAAGCGCATTGCCTGGTCTTCCACCTAACCTTGAAAAATTAACAGCAACAATACCAATCCCAAAATGCCTAAAACTATCTTAAAATTAAAATTTAAATTAAAAAATTAAAAATTATAAATTCTGCAATTAGCATGGCATAGCTCACAGCACTAAACCTCATAAAAAACACATAAAAGGAACTAAGTAAATAGATATACTAGTAGAAAGGTAAATAGATGACCCGTCTAGTGATGTAGCATCCAATATTTAAGTTGGAGAGGTTTACTGATTTAAAAGAACACTATAAAGACGTTTTTTAAACGAATTAATTGAAAGATTTTTTCATGTAGACCGGTAGAGAATTATAAACTTTTATATTTGATACCGAAAACTTCGTTCGAAAAAAGCTGTTTTGTGACAAGGTGGCGTGATGGTGTACTTGAATCTAATATTGATATTGTGAACGTCTTCTCTAAAAGAAATTTTTTTGTATAAATAAATTGGAATCTTGTCAATAATAATTTTATGAAATAATGTTGCCCTTAATAACTTTCTTCTGTTTGCCATAGAGAGCCAACCGAGTTCATGTCGCTTATGTGAGATGTGATCATATTTTCTAATGCCGAAGATAAGCCTCACGCAAGAACTCTGAACCCGTTGGATTCGATTAGCTGAATCCTGAGTAATAGATGAAGCATAAATCTCTGAACAATATGAAAAATGTGAAAGAATAGTATTTTCACAAAGTGTAGTTTTAATTTTGTTGGATAAATACTGCCTGTGAGGATAGATTAATTTAAGGTTCATGTAGGCTTTTTTAATGTAACTAGTTATTTGAGAATTAAATCGAAAGTTGTTGTCAATAATTAAACCCAAATTACGAGCCTCATTCACTATTGGGATAGTGACACCACTCACTGATAAATTAACATTATCTTTTAAAGGGTCTACATATTTTTTATTTCCAAATAGCAAAATAACCGACTTCTTAGGATTCAGTTTCAATGAATGCTTTTCAGAAATGTCAGCAATATTTATTAAGTCTTGATTAATATTTAATAATGCGCGTTGACTATCACTGATACTAAAGGAATAATACATTTGAGTATCATCGGCATACATTTGCATACTACAAGTTTTAACATATTTATAAAAGGTGGATGTATAAATAATAAATAAAAGTGGCCCCAAAATCGAACCCTGCGGAACGCCCCTAGTAGTCTCTCTGGAATGAGAATAACGATTACGCAACTTCACCCTTTGTATTCGATTACTTAAATAGTTAGAAAACAACATGATAGAATTATCCGAGAGCCCAATGTATCGAAGAATGGAAATTAGTACAGTGTGATCGATAGTATCGAAAGCCTTACTAAAGTCAAGTAAAATCAAAATAGATACGTCGTCGCGGTCTCTGGCTGCAATTAAATCATCAATAACATTTAAAAGTGCAGTTGTGCAACTATGACCTGGACGAAAACCAGATTGAGATGAAGGAATGTATTAGTTTAATAGAGGATTCCGACACGTTCATTTAATCAACTGGTGTAAGATTACATCGAAAAGTCAGACTATTAGCATACCGTACAGTGTTGCCTAATTTCGGGCCACACAACGAGTGGTGAGTGTAGTGGGATTCACAATGTCTGTATACGTTTTTCGTGTATATACAAGGCGCCCCCTGGTGAGCGGTACCCTGAACTAGATGCTGTATAAAGGATATGTAACCATAGCATTGATGAGCCCAGCCAAAAATTTGTGTACGTATTCCTTGTGCACGTTTCAATTGAATGAACTACATATACACGTCGATTCGTTGATGGGCCCTCACCTGGGCTCAACACCGTATGATTGGGCTACACAGCGTACATTAAATATATCCTATGGGCTGGATAATGACCGTCTATGTCTCTATATATATATATATATTTATATAGACTTATAAATGGTCATAGTTAGGCCCGCTGAATATATGAATAGTACGTTGCTAGGCCATTTTCAACGCTGATGAGCCCGCATTTGGCTCAACAACGTACCCCAGTGTATATCATCACCAATTGGTTAGAAATGCCTCAAAGAGGCAGTACACAAATTTTTGCAGTGGGCTCAGTAATGACCGGTACTATGGTCGCTATACATGGAGTAGTTCTGCAATATCGAGTGTAGGGGGCGTTTTTGGCATATTTTATATACAGTATATAAAAATATTTAAACGCTCGTTATTAAGCCCGACATGTCACAACACTGTTGGGCTTCACAACGAATTGATATATATAATAAATATACATAATAGGCTTGAAAACGTATTCACACACATACAGGTCACAGAAATTAGATCGACTCTCAAGGTAGGTCATGAAAGGCGCTGTGATCATATTTGATGAATTTGCAATATGTGGAAAGTTGTCAAACATAAAGAGTTTGATTACATTTTAAATGACAAGTAATCAGTAACGGTGGGTAGAGGGATTTTGTTTGCGCAATGACTAACGTCATGTGACAAATTCTTTGTGTTTTAAAGTTTGAAAATTGCTGTTGCTGGGATAGAAGGCTTAGCAGAGCCTGGTTGTTCAATTTAACACTATTATTTCTGCAATCCTTTTAACATTCAAGAACTGATAATACACCATACCGCAATGTTGCTTACTCCTCTGATTTATTGTGTCATTTAGTTCAAATAAGGTTATCAATTTAATGTCAATATGATAGATGTACAAATGTTACCAATACGAAACTTGGAAATCTCAATCTAGATTATATAACCTGTACCTACATCAAACATTGATACGGTGTAAATAAAAATAATTTACTTTTTTATAGTCATTATAAAAATTTTCGAACTCGAGATTTTTGCGGAAATATCTGTTTCCGTCTCTTCTGATTCATAAGAAGTAGTGTTCGAGGTGATGTCTATGTGTCAATCTGTCTGTATCCTCTCTACAGCACAGATGGTGTAATAGATCGGTTTGAAAACATATCTGCCTAATAAAAGTGGTACTTTAATCGTGCATTTTTCCGTCTCCAGTAAATTTTTATAATTGTGTGTAACAATATTTTTTTCAGAATAACACCTTATATATTTATCTAGAGCTTCTGTTCAAAAATTTTTTTGTGAAAAATATAGCTTTTCAAAAAATCTCACAATTAAATGCTCACATAAATATCCTCAAAATGTTAATAATTGTTGGATAAAAACCTAAAACTTTTGTTTTGATTATTGTGAAGGGTATAGTTTTAAAAAAATCAAAACTAAAATATCACAAAAATGTGCCCAAAATTTTTTTAATTGTTGGATTAAAACAAAATTCCTTAAAACAAGATCCTATATTATACAAATATCTATCACTTTTTGTTTAAACAATTATTGAAAAAAGTGTAAACTATATTTTTACAAAATGTTCTCAAATTTTTTATAACTGTGGTATGAAAATACAATTTCTTGGAACAAGATCGTATATTATATAATTATTTACAGCTTTCGTTTAAAAGGTGTTTTGGAAAAAATGATAGCTTTTGAAAAAATAGCAAAACCAGATTTTTATAAAAAACGGCCAAAAATTAATGAGAATAAAATGTTTGATGTACAAGTACTATAAGATACTGTTTATGACATAGTTTCGCGGTAATGAAGTAGCTCTTTATAGTACTAATAAAATAAAGTTTATATTATTTTCCTAGCACTATAACAGTACGTTACTTTATTTTACTAGTAGTATCCAACACCTTTTAGTTATAAGGCTATTACTAGATCGATTTTAGACCTCTAAAGTGGTCCATAACCCACTAGCGAGTTAAACCATAACTCACTAGTGAAATAAAAGCCAGATCATTTACTACTACTCTCGAATTTGACATAGACTGACAGTATACTTCAATACTGCCAAACGTATAACACGAATCACTCTCCAAATTGTCACTATGACTTTTCATGGCTGTCAATACAAAATGTATGTTTTTTAAAGATATTTATTGATTAATGTAATTATAGGAATTGAATGAAAAATTTGAATTATACACAACGATCAAGTTATTATTATCCACTCTTGAATCATTAACGTCGCGACTCTAATTATAAAATAATGTAATTGACCTCTCTGTACTTTCCAATTTGTCACTATGACTTTTCACGGCTGGTAAAAAAATTGTTTTTTATATATTCAGTCAGCTGAATAAAATTTTGGATATTTGTGATAGTTCACCCGAGAAATAACCCCTTTCGGCCTAGCGGCCACAAAGGCTCCTCTTTCCTCTCCTAGATTATTTGTAATATAACACGCTTAACTATAAATAACTATTACGTCAGCTGTCAATATCAAAATAGTTGCTTTTCAATATTTATAAAGGCACTCTAATGTCGAGTTATTTCTGTCACAGAATAGACGTCAAATCTATAAACTCGACATTTTAGATTTTAGAAGTGAACATAAAGCTTTGTATACAACTCATACATAATAAGACTTTATGACTCGTCTCCTTTAATGACTTCGCTAGGCTATAAAAGAGACTCGTCAAATAAAGCCCTACATTATGTACTTGTTATATAAATAGCTATTAAAAAGGTGTTATATATTACGTAATTGTGTATAAGTTTTGTCAAAAAAGGTTTTTGGAAGTAGTATTGAAAAAATTGCAAAATTAAATTTTTGCAAGCAATAATAGATCGTGTGGTGGTCTACCCGTTTTTTCATTTTTATTGATTTTCAGAAAATAATGGTTTTAATAAAAGTTGGAATTTCAAAACTGACTTTTTTTAAGCGAAGACAGCATTATTATTACATATTAAAATTTTGGGTTATCTGAAGCCTTGTTAAAATCGATTATGTTGACTTTTAGCTAAGACACTGCTATATCCGAGAGTCCTCCTTTTAATTTACTTGCTGTACATTTATTTGAATTTTTTACTACTTTCGTCTAAAAGACGATGTGCCGCTATTTTTCTGAATTGAATAATGACCTTTGATGACATTTATTAATTAGAATTGTCAGTGTCAGTAATTTTTTTTGCATTTTGAGAATTAGGTATAAATAAGTGTCCTGTTTTTTTTGGCCACGACTGTAAGTATACGTGTACGAGTGACTGACATAATTTTTTGTTCTGCTGCTTTAGAAAGGTTTTTTCTTATTCTTAACCGAGGAGGTCGGAAAAGTCGAGGAAATCATGATCATATTACAAAATTTTAATGTGTATTTTGATTTCGACTAATAGAAACAGTTAGCTTTTGTTGTTAAGGTTATTACTGCTCAAAAGTAAATGTTACTAGTGCAAAAAAGTGTCTTTTCAGCCGCTAAACAGTGCCCAAATTCATAGCTTTTCGATGTATTAGAACAAAAAATTATTTATTTAGTAAATGAATAGAAGTTGGCCAAATTTCAGTTTTTGAAGTTGATGACAAAACGGTGTAATAAAATTGCATAATCAGCCTACTTAACTTGACCTTTGCATGGATGTCTCTTTCTCTTTTTAGTCGTTTATTTTTTATATACTCCCTCTCGCGTCGGTTATACCGTGAATTTATTTTATTACAGAACATAGGTAAAAATAGCAAGAATGTTTTGGTTGATGCTGCTTTAGTAACGACAGAATGAACAATGTAGGTATTGTAATTGTTATTATCACTAAGGCACCATAAACACGCACATCCTGTTCTGTTTTAAAATAAACCCGAGGTATTCAATTATGAGCCCACCGGTATACTTCTATTTACAGGAGCCGTGGATAAGATTTATAGTAGTAATGTGAACTTCACTGCTTCACTGCACTTTATGTTAAAGCATAAAGAAAGATATAATAAATTAATAGTAGCCCCATTAATAAGTGATTTTATTTGTCATATTGTTTCAACAACAAAGTTTAGTTGACAATAATATAAAATTTGATTTGAGCAAGATTAACTATGATGTAAATACTAAAAATATATCAATTCAATAGTATTCTACTAGAATCTTCAGGAATACGCTACAGCGTATTTAAGTCATGGTCTCCTATTTTTGCGTAGTTAGACACGACTTTGGTTTTTTAACTAGAACACCCCGTATAATTTTAGATATTTGAAATCAAGCGTGAACAATACTTTATGGTGGCATGCTTCACCAACAATTTTGGAACTCATTATTTTTGAAAATAAAACAATAGCCAAAGTAGGCAATGACTGAAGCAAAACTATAAAAAATCGAACCAGAAATGTAAAACAAACTCCAATTGACTTCAAATATACCTCATGGCGGAATTATTAAATCAAAGGTACTAATACAATGGAGAACTATGAGTTTTTAAATGGTACAATATGAGTTTCATTAAAGCACTTGAAGATTACAATAAAAATGCTTTCCAACTATGTCCCATATTCGCCATTTCATTTAGAAGTAGCTTTTAAAAATCTAAATTTTTAAAAATATAATGCAAAGATAATTATTCTATTTAAAAAGCATAGATTCCAATTGCTTTAGTACGTGAAGCGCTATAATTCGCCAGGAACTTTTAAAGCCAGGTAAATTTGCTTTTACATCTCTTGTTTGATTGTTCATGATTTTGGGTATGTCATGGCATACTTTAGGCAAACATATTATTTAAATAAACAAATAATAAGTTCCATAATTTTTTAAGCATATTACCATAAATAATTTTTAGCACTAATTTAAAATATTTAAAAATATACGGAGTGTTCCATTTAAAAAACTAAAGTCGTGTATCAATACCAAAAATAAAAGGGGATGATTGAGATTGTGTAAGAATTTAATATTGCAAAATTTTAACTAATTTAATTCAAACATCAAGAGATTACAGGATCACAATATAAATTATTATTAAATAAACTTCCTCGCCTTATTTTTGTACTCTTATTTGAGATTAATTTATATTTGAGCACAATTACGGACGTTTTTGTTGCTTAGTAAAAAAATCCCATACATATTTGCACTTGGGATATAATAAGTAATTATTTTCTTCGTACGTGTAGCAATCATATAAACCGATTAAAACCGCAACCACTTAATAAAATCGTTAAAATGTACAATCATTCGATAAAAAAACGCGCAGGGATTAGCTTGCTCCAGGAAAGTCACAGACGAAATGTGGGTCAACACCACACTGCCGTCATTGTATTTTACAAATTTCAAACAAAATTATGAGTAGTTTTTGAATAAAGATCATTAAAAAGATTGAAGATACTGTAGAAAAATAAATATCGTAAGTAGTCAACAGTATATTTTCGTGCAAGATTTTAATATAGGCAAAATTTTTACTAATCCTACCAAAACACCCTTAACTAATTCGAGCAAAGTATTGATTATTATCTCTCGCAACTGCATCTCGAGGTCTTATTTGGAAATAATTGATATTTTAACTCGCAGTAAAGATTATATTTTTTTTAAATAAAAGCTTGAGGTAGAATAAGTGATTTAATTAAATCACAAGTCTAGCTTATGTAATATTTTTAAGGAGCGCAGCAAGCTTACAATGGTGGCCAGCGGCGCCCCTGCTTGTAAGGATATTAATTGTTCTTAATAATTACATAAGGCCTAGCATATCACCTGCATGATTTTAGAGTGCATTTGAAAACCTAGTAATATATTAATTTGACTAACATAAGCCCACTATTATTAAATTCGTAATACGCAAAAGGGCCAGCCAGCAATTCGTTATCCGGCATTTAGTCGCGAACGCATCCGGCACTACAGATTTGGCAACGGTGTCGGGCTTACTAGCGCACGCTTAAAATAGTTAAATATACAAATGGGCCCCACAGAGTACCATTGCTATATCTGGGATTCACAGAAACACGTTTATACCTAAAATCTCTATTTCTTAGAAATCTTTACCCCTCTGTGAATGCCTCGACTGGTGTTATGCAATGAAACAAAAATATGTAACCTATTCTCTTCTATCTTTCTTCCTTAGGCCGGGATCATGAGCGGCCCGAAAACCTATCGGGCTTAACAACATACCGTTTATAAGTATATATATATATATATACACAGTAAAATGTTATTTCTTGACTGGGATAGGGGTTTGGAATAACTCCAATCTCAGTGCTACGCACAGGTACCAAGCTTTAATTGTTAGATTGAAATAAAACCACTTGTATGTATCGCCTGACGTTTCGTATTTATTTTTATACTTTTTCAAAGGCTATGGACAAAATTTACAAATAAGCAACGTTGTTATAAAAGTTATTGAAAGTGAAGGTCTTACCTAACAACTTGTGGAAACCAAAACACATGTTTTTTAATGACTTGTGACGATATTCAAATTTGAACAAATTCATAAAAAGGGACAGTAGGCCACCAAGATTACAGAGCTGGGCTGCAAGTGATATAACTACACTTAGTCATACATCTAGCCGGTTACACATTAAAAATTACTAGCATATTTAAAATTTGATTTACAATAATTTAATGCGCGTTTCTAACAACTTTTCAGACACCTGTTGCTGCTTGCTTAGAAATAACTTTCAATATTACGATTTTTATCTAATTGACGGCCATGTTGGCCAAATAGTTAATAAAATTATTGTAAATAAAATTTTAAATGTGCTAGTAATTTTTAATGTGTAACCGGCTAGATGTATGACTAAGTGCAGTTATATCACTTGCAGCCCAGCTCTGTAATCTTGGTGGCCTACTGCCCCTTTTTATGAATTTGTTCAAATTTGAATATCGTCACATGTCATTAAAAAACATGTGTTTTGGTTTCCACAAGTTGTTAGGTAAGACCTTCACTTTCAATAACTTTTATAACAACGTTGCTTATTTGTAAATTTTGTCCATAGCCTTTGAAAAAGTATAAAAATAAATACGAAACGTCAGGCGATACATACAAGTGGTTTTATTTCAATCTAACCATTAAAGCTTGGTACCTGTGCGTAGCACTGAGATTGGAGTTATTCCAAACCCCTATCCCAGTCAAGAAATAACATTTTACTGTGTATGTAACCACACAAGCTGTGAGAGGGACTATCTTTATATATATATATATATAGGTATGTATATATTGCACTGGCTACCCTGTTTAAAATTGAATTGTACCTTTTAATATGCAAAAGTTTCAAATATTAAGATGATAGCACCTGAGACTCTTTCAGAGGTTTTAGTTCAATTATTATCTAGTTACTTTGTTCTAAAAAAATTATTTTCAAATTGAATGTCACTTCTAATGTCAACAGAAATTCTCAAATCGCAATGACAAATGCCCAATTCTAAGAATTGTACATTATAAATTTATATAATAATAATAATAATAATAATATATATTTATTGGCTACTAACAAGTACACAAGTAAACATAATCTAAACATTCAATACTTATAAAAATTAAATACTTATAAAATAAAATAAAATGAGATATTTACAAAAACAAAAGAAAAAAAGAGTAATTATTCCAGGTACTCGTTAGTGGGGACCAAAAGGTTCACAATCAGAACAACACAAGTGTGTTCTGCTCTTCCATGTGAACCTTATGAAGAAATATTTAAAATAAATAAATAAATACAGGTAAATAAAAAACAAATAGCACTGCCAATTCGAACTTAAATCTTATATATTTGTGAAAAAAAAAAACAATTAGGTAAATGGTGGTTATTGTTGTTGTAGCTGCAACAGATGCCTAAGCCGTAACTTAAAGGTAGTCGGAGAAGCCGCTTCTATGCTGCATATCCTAGTATTAAATTCCCGTGCAACACTATAGGAGAAAGATCTCTCAAAGAGAGAACTTTTGTGCAATGGAGGTGTTAACCGGCCTTTAAATCTTAAATTTAAATTGTGCACGTCTGTTCGAAAACTTAGGCGTTCAAAGAGATAAGATGGAGTCTTATTGTTTATGATTTTAAAATACAAACAAGAAGCTTGTAGAATCCGTCGGTTTGCCATATTCAACCAATTTGCGTCCGCCAGCTTATGAGAAATATGCTCCCTCCTTCTTACACCATATATGAAGCGTAGACAGGAATTTTGTACGCGTTGAATCCGATTTTTATCAAGAGAACTCAAGCAGTCACCATACACTTCACTACAAAAGTTAAAATGAGAAAGAACCAACGAGTTACATAACACAATTTTAAGATTAATATTTAAAAGATGTTTGACGGAATAAAGTATTTTTAAATTGCAATAAGATTTTTGAATAAGTTTCGTGACGTGCACACTAAAACGAAGGTTATTGTCGATATTTAAGCCCAGATTTCTAGCTGATTCCACAGGGGTTATTCTGTTGCCATCTACAGTTAGATTTAATTGATTTTGCAGTGTTGTCCTAAGATGCCTCTTACCAAAGATTAAAAAGCAAGATTTAATAGGATTTATCTTGAGACAGTGATCTTTAGAAATAGAAACTAAGTTGTTTAAATCGTTATTAATAAGAGCATTAGCAATGTGTACATTGTTAGGTGAAAATTTTAAATAAAGTTGCGTATCATCTGCATAAAAGTGATACTTACAGTGACTAATAGAGCTGAGAAAATTAAAAGTGTAAATAGCATACAAGGTAGGGCCTAAAATTGATCCCTGCGGAACACCACTAGAAATCTGGCAACTATGCGAAATATTGTTAAGAACTTGAACTTGTTGTGACCTGCCCATAAAATAATTTTGAAAAAATTTCAATACATCATCATCTACCCCAATGTAGTGAAGTATAGCTATCATAAGCTCGTGATTTATCATGTCAAATGCTTTTGTATAATCCAATAAGACTAGCACAACCATATTTCCTTCATCGATAAATTTAAAAATATCATCGGTGATATTAAGAAGTGCGGTGGTGCAGCTATGTCCTGTTCTAAATCCAGATTGCATTACCGGTAAGATTTCATAAATTTGAAGATGGCGTATCAATTGATGATTAACAATCCGTTCAATAACTTTAGACAAAACTGGAAGGATGCTTATGGGTCGTAAATCCGAGAAATCAGTAGGAGCAGATTTCTTAGGAATGGGCGTGATTAACGCTTGCTTCCAAATCGATGGAAACTCACTATTTATTAAACAAAAATTGATAATATGCGTAATATGTGGCAGAATAACTGGCAGGCACAAATTAATTAAAGATATATCTATACCATCAACACCGACAGATTTTGTTCTTATTTTTGAAATTATATTCAAGACCTCCATTTCGCTAGTTGCACTAAAACTTAATTTTTCTGTAATATTTGCTTTTAAATTCGACTCATAATAACTTCTTAAATTATTAAAGTTGGCGGATTGCAAAGACGGCGTCGAATTTATAAAGTGATCATTTATTGCATTGGGATTTTGTAGATGGTGAGGTAATTCATGCACCCGTTTTTTGCCAATATTAAAAGTTTTTAATTCTGACCACGTTGATTTGACAGTGGCATTCCTCAACTTAAATTCTAGATAAGCTTTCTGTTCTCTTTTAATAGCTCCAGTTGTAAAATTTCTTAAAGTTTTATAGTAGTCCCAATGAGCCATTAATTTGGTACGTTTAGCTTTAGCATATGCTTTATCTCTTAGTTTCATTAATAATTTAATATTGTCCGTTAACCAGGGTGCAGGACTTTTAGAAGATTTAATAGATACTAACGGGGCATGAATATTAATTAAAGTGACCAGATTGTTGTTGAAAAATGCCATCTTCTCTTCTAGAGAGGGAATTTCATAAATATTATCCCAATTCACCTTAACAAGATCTGCATAAAAGCGATCTAGATCTATACGTTTATAATTTCTAAATAATTTAGTTTGTACGGAAGTATGATTCAAGTTAACGTTAAAGTTCAAATTACAAGTAGCAAGCCAGTGATCAGAGATTCCATGCATGGGAACAACATTCGTACTCTCAACAATTATTGAATTTGATACAATAATTAGATCGATTAGAGACTCAGAAAATGATGTGATACGTGTGGGATCATTAATAATTTGTTTTAAAGCATACGTCTCCAACATACTGTCAAAGATACGAATATTGTTACCATTAGTATTTAACAAATTTAAATTGAAGTCACCTAAACAGACAATTTTATCAAACTTTGGCCAGATACCAGAAAGAGTGTCCTCCAGAGCAGAAAAGAACCCCTTAAAGTTAAACCTTGGAGATCTATATATAACTCCAATAGCTATGTTAATTTTGTTGATACAAATACTTATCCAAAGCTGCTCTATATCATCATAATGTTCAATAGGTATAATTCGGTATCGATAATGGCCGCGAACATATAAAGCAACTCCTCCGCCTCGTCCATCCCGGTCTTTTCTCACAAGGTAATAGCCCTCCATACCAACGCTATTGTTATCAATATTGGAAGACAGCCAGGACTCTGTTACAGCTAAAACATCAAAAAAATTCGCATTAAAATACGTTTTAAAATCATTGAATGTTGATAGAATAGATTGCGTATTTAAATTTCCAAATCTTAACATAACACCTTAAATAAATTGAATTTAACAGTGCAACTTATTCAGACAGTTATTTAGCTTAACCAAAGGCTAACTGTGCACAGTAAACATGCGTGTGCGCCCCTTCATAACTGAAATTTGACTTCAATATGTCACTAATAACTCAACTCATTAAAATTTATATAAATTTTGATTTTATACTGTTAAATCAGAAGGAGACTTAACTTGCTTGATTACACCATTATTCTTAACGAAAATGTTTCCATCTTTCGACCAAACGTTCTTGAATGTATACTTCTCAGCACAGGATTTTAGTAGTTTAGCTCGGGAAGCTGTTAGATCTTCTTTAATGACGATTCTCGTACCCTTTAGAAGCTTTTTCTGCAGGAAAACCTTCTGACGATATCGAAATGAAGTAAATTTTACTATAACTGCTCTGGGAGTGGTCGAACTAGCGTTATATTTGCCGATGCGATGCATTCTGTCGACATGATGTATATCTAAATTGGCGTTTAATTTATTATTAAATAGATCCAAAACTTTATTTTCCAGATCTTCGTTGCCCGCTTCTTGTATCCCAAAAATGCGTATTGAATTCCTCCTCGAGTATTGCTGCAGATTATCGAGTTCCTGCACACATTTGGCATTTTCCAATTGTAGATTAGCGACTTTGACCTTTAACATTGTCGTTTCTTCGATATGCGGTTTTAAAACTTCATTAAATTGTTCCATGATTGTTTCCGTAACATGTTTTTTAATGGAATTTAAAAATGTAGCGTCGGACAGAAGCTTTGTAGTAGTATTCGTGATTATTTGGTTGATATCTTCTACTTGGTCTCTAGTGAAGGGCATTGTTGATAAGAATTTATATAACTTCTTCCAGGAAATAGAATGTGATAACACAAACCACGAAACCAGATTATAAAACTTGCAGCAGTTTGAATTGACTGGAGATAATGTATCGGGAGTTTTTAGCGTTAGAGCGAAATTATCGGAGCGCACACTGGCACAACTAGACACAACGACACTCGAGCATCACACATATAATACGGTAAGTTATTGTTTCTTAATTAATTGCACCTTTTAAAATTTCTTTATTTGCTTTATAGTTGGTATGTTCTAAGAAATTACCCACCTTGTATATTCCACTTTAAAAATGTTCAAGACTGTAATCGACCCCTTTATGCAGCTTCTTGCAATGCAGCTGTCACGAGCAAATCACCAGCGTCACGCCTCGTTCAATACCACGAAACCAAAAATCCCTGACAGCAACAGCTAATAGAACAATCCCAGATCTGCTCCTGTCTTTCTCACTACCCTCTGGAATGGACCCCCTCTAAACAGCTCTCTGCAATGCAGCACTCACGTATGCATCACCAGTGTCAAGCTTCGTCCAATACTTCAAAACTCAAAATCCTTGACAGCAAACAGCCAACAGAACAAACCAGATCTGCTCGTGCCTCTGCTCCTACCTTCCGGAATGGATCCTCTCGCTTCACCGACACTTCTATGGTCTTTCTACTCAGCAACACTTAGATTGATGTAAACACCTTTTTTATTTGTTACTTGTCAAATTTATTCTTCTCAATAAAACTGTTCCAATTAATTATTCAATTATTCACTTATAAATAACAATCCCTATAACCATTAAGTTTTACCACTTTGCCAATTATCTTCTGTAATTAAATTCTTTACTTCTCTTACTTGCTTCTTAATACCTAATTTTTTTATATACACCACGTAGATTTAGATTACCCTTCTTAAATAAGCCAAGACATTTTACATTAAAAGAGGGTTAAATTCGATATTTTTTTAATTAGATCAAAACGATTCTCTTTACATGTTTTTCAAGTTGTTATTTTCTAATAATGGGAACAAACTTCCTAACTACCATATTTCTATTCTGTATGCCTCCTATATTCTATTCTTATTTGATATCTACCTACTTTAATTATATCTTTATCAGAATTTTGCATTTGTCATTACTTATACTACCGTCTCTAAAATATTCTTTTTATATTCAAACCACCTGTAAACGTTCAATAGCTATCATTTGATTACAATTTGCTTTAACTCAAATTTATTCATGAAACTTTTATAAACATCATCGATTTTTTTAATGGGTTGATATGGATTGTTCTAACATCCCAATTTCTTTTATACATTTTAATTTTATCTACGACCAACGTATGGTGTATCATAACAATATATATACCTGGTGACAATGAAACTACTACCCACGGCGGCATTTCGAAACGGCTTGAGATAGAAATATGCAATTCGGTATGTCGATAGGGTTGAAAATTGTAAACAATTGTAACATAAAAACAATCAAATGTCGTTTCCGGTTTCACCGAAAATGACCTTGACTTTGTTATTTTAAATGGGACACCCTATATATTTTTTATGACTCTCTGAACAATTCTCAATAACTTTTGTCCAACATACCCCATGTCTAAAATTAATAGTTTTTGAAATAGAGCCGCTTAAAAATATGCCGTAATTCCTATTTGTTTGTATTTTATGGAAAAACGGAGTAGGCTAGGACAGAGGTTGATATGGTTTTTAAAAACAATTGAATTTTGACAAGTATTTTCAACTCTATGGACATACCGAATTGCATATTTCTATCTCAGCCGTTTCGAAACGCCGCCGTGGGTAGTAGTTTCATTGTCACATATGTAATTTATACAGAACTGTATTGTCTGCAAAATCCGTCCTGTTCAGGTGGTTGGTACAGATCGAGTTTGTTAATTATGCAGTTTTGTGTTATTCGTGATCGCAGTTTATACAGTTGTGACAATAAACTGATGAGCCTATAATTTTTCAGATTTGTCGCATCACCTTTCTTATATAGTAAGACCATAATCGTGTTGCTTCAGCCTTTAGGAATTCTCCTCTCGTAATAGTACATTATGTATACAGTACGCAAAATTGAGTTTTAGGGGACGAATCGTTTTTAAAGACGAGGCGACGAAGGAGCCGAGTCTTTGATAAGAAGAGTCGCCTAAAACGATTTGCGTACATGATGCATACAAGATTTTTTGGTATCAGCTCTGCAAATTGTCAATAGGTATTTCCTTGTTTTGTTCTGTATAAGTAATAATTTTTCAATTAAAAAAATCACGTTTCTAATGTATTGCTAAGTTACCTTTCAGTCCGCTAAAACCTATTAAAGTACTCAACTCCGTTAATAGTAGATTATGCAATGAGGGAGAGAAATGCGTTATTTTGCTGAAGTACAAGTCAGACATTGCACTAAAGCAAAATAGCATTTTCTCCGAGTTGCATATACTATTTTTTTCACGTTGCAGGAAGATTTAAAACGAAAACCGGTTTTTTTAAACATCATTTATTGACATTTTAGTTACAATTATTTTTAAAATTAGCAGCCTATGGTAAATTTTAAAGTTGGTGGCACTGTAAGTCATTATGACAAGAGCTCATAATTATGTCAAATTCGAGGTTAGCAGGTTAGGTTTTGCGTCAGTTTGTGTCAAAACTGACGCAAAACCTAACCTGATAAACTCGAATTTGACATAATTGTTCTGTCAGTCATAATGAAAACTCCCTAGAGGAATTATTGTCTTATTTGGTCTCTAGGGAGTAAATGTTTTACTTCTGTCACAATTTTGATGCTATAGAAACCGACTTCTACTCCCGGTCGTGGAAAATAGTATATTACAGCCCGAGATGGGAATTGTTTCATTACTGTCGAGAGATTAGTTAGCTGATTGAGACGCGAAGCGTCGGAATCAGCTATTATCTCGAGACTAAGGAAACTTCCTGTCGAGGTTTGTATACTATTTTATTCGCAACCACTTTATTCTAAACAATAACTGGAAAAATTATTATATTATGATACGACAGGTTGTGACGCGCATGAATGGATCAACGAGATTCCCAGTGTCCCTACCTATTCAGCGGGCGGGAATATACTTCCTGCACTCACTTCCCGCACTTGAGCGGAAAGTGAGTGCGGGAACTAGTGGGCTGAAATGTACGACTTCCCCCACTCAAATGACGCCAGGAATGTTAACATTACATATATGGTTGCGAATAAAATACATTACGGTACTATTCCACTAGTCCATTAAAACAGCATTTTGCAGTCTCAAAGGAGCCTGTTAAAGTCTCATTTTGCAAAGCGTGTACCAAAAATACATTTATTTAGCAGTATCCTTATTTTTTCAATTAATTTAACGCCTTCTAGTTTAATCAGTTCAGGGATAATATCATCTTCGCCCCCACTTTTTCCATTTTTTATACTTCGGATTGATGTTTTATTTCTTCCGTACCTATTTTTTATTTTTCTTTTGTTTGATAATCATGTTTTTATTTGGGTGGTATCAGAGCTGGGCCGGGTACTGATAAATTGTACTCGGGTACCGAGTACCAAGTACATGCCTTAACTAAAGAACGAGTACAGAGTACCGAGTACTATACTCATTGCACACCCTGTCGAGTACAGTACTCCGAGTACAAGTACTCGAATTTCAAGAGTACTATTTGCAAGTACATGTTTCTTCCCCCACCACTTTTATTTAACATTGTTTTCGGTTTATAATAAGCAAAATAAACAAAACATTTTATCAGTTTATTACATTCCTTTGTACAACCAACAAAAATATATGATGATTAATAATACAATATTAATATGCCCCTTACCTCGAGCGCTCAAGTCTTCAAGAAAACCACAGTAGCGGCAGCTTGTAGGGTTAGTTATGATAGCGTGTTGTATTTGAATCATTGGAGGGTTAGAGTGTTGTCAGCAGTGGTGTTCCCATAGGATATATTCCATATACACCGTATACTCTCAAGATTTTCTGGGCACACTGCGTATACTCTCAACTAGGGATGTCGGCGGGTACCTGGGTCGACCCGGGTAATAGTCGACCCAGGTACCCGACTAGTAAATTATATAATTTCCAGAAAGTCAGCCTTTTTCGGAGAAAATTATAAAAACTTAAAATCAATAGGAATAAGCTGTGGAAAAACATAACCATTCAGTAATAACAAGAATCCCGTCAATAGTACCATTAAATCGAGTCAGTATGGGTGAAGTAAAATAAACATCCTCTGTGTGATGTTGATGCTGCTACCAATTTCGGACAAAAAGTCACGTACTTGAATTTCATAGCACTTGGAAGTGTGAAAATATTTACGAATAACAGACGACTTGCCGTTTGAATTAGTGAGTAAGTACTATTTTAATTTAGTTCAGTTTAAAACTCGCGGCGTAAAAGAAAGAAATTGTAGTTACTTGAGATGTTCAGATGTACACTAACTTTTTTGTTATATATTTCGGGTAACTGGGTTTACCCGGGTATTGCTTTCGGTTACCCGGGTTTTGTTTTAGACCGGGTACAACATCGCTACTCTCAACCAATTTTGTGAAAACTCATTGAATGTGCTTACAAATTAGGCCTAACGTCAAGTCGAACACTATTTGAACAATTGTCTGCACCAAGGCTGCCAGTGTTTGTAGGATTTATCCCACCACTCTACCTTTCGAGTAGCAGTGAAGGATGTATTCCTCGACCATACGTGAAGGTTTGTCTGCGAAACCATCGATCGACACTTTCAGCTCCTCGTGGTCAAGTTAAAGAAGGCCAAAAAAACAGAGAGGGAAAAAGATACATTACGAAAATTTTTTTTGTCAATATATGTAATTAGGTTAACCGATTTTTTTTCAATTTTATATGGAAAAAAATAAACATTTTAAGCTCATTTGTTGAAATTGCCCCCCCCCCCCCCGCCGCCGCTAAGCAACCATAGAAAAAGTCATAAACACAATGGATTACCGGTAGTAAAGTATACCTTCGACAAAATTGATGGAAACATCACTGGTTGTCAGTCGCTTCGCCTTCTCGTACAGACACCGGCGACACCGTCAAACACAATCAAGTCCAGACTTGCATGGCGCACTTGCGCTTTCGCTTTGGGTATTAAAGTACTCGGACAAATGTACTCATAAAAGACGCGGGTATCGGATACTTCTACCCAATGTGATGACGGGTACGAATACAGAGTACTTTATTGAAAATTGTACTGGGTACCGGGTACAGAGTACCCGAATTGTACTTAGAGTACAGTGTTTGAGTACTTGTACTCGAGTACTGCCCAGCTCTGGGTGGTATATAGTTCTCTATAAAACGTTTCAGTGATTTCTGCTCATTTATTTGTGTTGGGAGTGGTTACTTCACTGTGATCTTCTAGAGTATTTATTTGTCTTATGTTGTTTGTTAATTTTCCTCGTAGTACTTTCATATTTTTATTTCCTTTCTTTCGAAGGAAGGAAGGAAACAGATGCATTAGATTCAGAAATAATCATAACTAATTATACCATGTGTATATGCAGACTGCGCATCATATGAAATCACATGTTAAACCGAGATTTCAAAAACTTTCACTTAGGTGTATTTGTTAATGATTCTCAAATGTTGCCCTTGCAACAAATTTATTATACAAATGCTATTAATGTTAAAGTAGATATACTAAATAATAACCTAATTAATTTATTTGATAGACATGCTCCTTGGAAAACAACTAAAATTACAAAACCTTACGCGCCTTGGCTAACAGATAACATTAAGCTAAGGATGAAGTTAAGAGATAAAGCTAAACTAAAATTTAAAAAATCCAAACGTAATTCCCATTGGCAACCTACAAATCGTTGAGGAATCTAACAAATGCTAGTATAATAAATGAAAAAAAGGCATACTTTGCGCATAAGTCAAAAAATATTGTTCATCAAAGCAATTGTAGAAAGATCTAAGTCTTTAAATATAACAAACTCAACCCATTGTCAAATTCCGTCAGAGTTATCTGATCCAAATAACATTAACAATTTCTTTATAGATAGTAGGTATACCTAAATTAACGGTTGATGTAAATATAAAACAAAAGTATGCGCGTACTACTAATAATACCACATTTTCTTTTGTCCCAGTATCAGTAAAGGAGGTGGCAACTGCATTAAAGACATTACGAGTAATGCGATGGGATCTCATAGCCTAAATATTAAAATGATAACATTGTGCTGTCCATTTATTCATAATTATTTAACGCATATCATTAATTGTTGTTTAACGGAGAATATTTTTCAGGACAGTTGGAAGCACGCTGTTATAACCCCAATACCAAAAGTTAGTAAACCAGTTGTATACTCAGACCTAAGACCAATCAGCATTTTATCTACCTTTTCAAAAATTCTTGAAAAAATTATGAACAACCAAATAATTAATTAAATAAACATGAACTGCTTCCTGATGTACAATCGGGTTCTAGACCTTTCCACAGTTTTACCACTGCGTTGATGAATATAACAGATGACATAATTGAGGTAATGGATACTGGAAAATGAACAATTCTTGCACTCCTGGATTACAGTAAAGCGTTCTAATCCATTAATCACGAGTTATTATTTTCAATTCTCCTTTCTATCGGTTTTTCTTCAAATGCGTTAGAATTATGTAGAAGTTATTTCAATGGACGGACACAAAAAGTAAAAGTTGTCTCGGTTAGTTCCACAAGGAGTGCCTCAAGGTTCGATTTTAGGGCGGTTGTTATACACGTTATATACTTCAAAATGTTATCAATTCGTCAAATATAGTAAACTTCATATGTATGCTGACGATACGCAAGTGTATTACTCTTTTCAGCCCATGAGTTTTGACCAGGCATTGGAGGAAATAACACTTGACTCAAATAACTTGTTTGAAATGTGAACCAAACATGCATTGCAACTAAATCTTTCTAAATAATGTGTACTTCTTTTTAGTAGAAATGCTGATTGTGAGAGTGTAAACCATTAATTCAATTATCAATTAACCTTTCGAGTATATTGTTGAAAGACAGTGCTAAAATTGAGGTATGGTCCGAGATAATAGTTTTAGATACAGAACTTATGTAAATAAATGTATCCAAAAAGCTTATCTGAATCTAAAGCTATTATATCCACACAGAAAGTATCTAAGTGAAGCACACAAAAAATGTTGTGCTATGTTTTGGTACTTTCGCAATTTACATATTGCTCAGAAATGTATGCTCCATGTTTAGAGTATGTTTCTTCTATGCGAATACAAAGAGTTCAAAATTCTTGCTTAAGGTTTATTTATTGCATTCGAAAACTCGACCATATTTTACATAAATTAGTAGACGCCAATTAGCAAAATATGGAAGACAGACGTTTATTACACACAGCTTCCTTATATCACAAAATAATAATTTACAAAAAGCCGCCATACCTATATAACAAAATAGAATTTCGAACTGATATACATATTCTAAAGTTAAGATTCAAGGGTCTAATTACACCTCCGCAGCACAAATCTTCTCTCTTTGAACGATCGTTTCGATATAATATTAGCAAAGTTCACAATAATTTACCCCATTTTTTTCAAAATACATCTTGTACAGCTTTTCGAAAAAAAATCTCAAATATATTTTATCGGAGTAGCCTTAAGTGTGCCAACACAAGTTTCTAATTAATGGCAGTTAGTTTCTTGTGTTCATATAAATCTCCTACCATCAGGTTAATTTTTGAGTTTAATTTAAGTTATTTATTTCATTTATTTAGGGTTTAAGCATTACATTGTGTATTATTTATTTATTTATTTACAGGTTCGGGAAATTAACAGACAGTAGGCCCAATAACAAATTACAAACAAATTATATTTTCAATATCCTCAAGGTCCATTTGAAAAACGGTATATCTGAACTGCGCCTTGTGATTTTCGATGTATATTGTATACTTAATTTTAAGTTTGATTTACGTTTATTGTAATATGTTGTATATATTCAAAATAAAGCCATTATTATTATTATTATTATTAAATTGTTAATGCTAAACCACCCAGAAAAATGTCCAGTTAGATTTTTTAAAAAGTTAATGGAAAAAAGAACATCCAATATAACTACCGATAAAATGTTCTTAACTCCCAACTCAAACTACAAAAATTCATATTGGTATAAAAATATGCCTGTGGGAAAAAATTTTATTTCAAAATGAATGAAAACGGCTGCGGAAAAAAATGGACTAGATGTTACAAATAGAAAGATTACGAACCACTCAAAAAGGTAATGCTTGTCGTATTTTTTACTAATATCTAATTACAGACGAAATATTTTAATTTTTAGATCGTCGGCAGTTTCTCAACTGGCAAAAAAAGGTGTAGGTGAACAGCAATTAATTCAATTAACAGGACATTCTAGTGCCTCCTCAATAAGGCACTACTTACAAATGGATGACGAACACCACTTGCAACTAGTCAGTGAGTTACGTGCAACAAAGACTACTATAATTAGTACAAAAAACAACAACGACGGCGTCAACAAGTAACGCATTAAACGTATTGCCTGTAGCTAACGAGCTAGGTGATACTAATGAAAATGCAAAACTTACCATTATATTTCAAAATTGCCAAACATTTAATGCAAAATAATACTATTTCAGCAATATTCCCGTTTTTTTTAAATAAGTAAGTAATGTAGGTATTACATGGGATTATTTAATAATAATAATTATGTAATATGTTATAATTCTTGTTAAGTTATTGTCATTGTCAAAAAGTTAATGTAAATAAAGACACTTTTCGTATTTTATTCGTGAAATATTCTCAACAAAGACCACACGCGACGTAATTTTTTCTTGATAAATTTGTTCTTAAGCACTTTTTGCCTTAAGCAAGATTACTCGTCTAAATTGCCCTCTTTATTTTCAAAGATAAAACCGCTCGCTTCGCTCTCGGGGTTTTATGAGAAAATAAAGAGATCAATTTACACTCCTAATCTTTCTAGGCAAAATAGTGCTTTCGAAAAATTTATCGATAAAATTATCGTCTCTTGTGATTTTACATACGATAAGTTCTTACATATATTATAGTCCAATCCAAATTGATTATTTTCGATCACGTGTACCAAGTTGACAAATCAGATCACGCTTCAAGTTTAAACGACCCTAGGGTGATTTTTAATCACCATGGAAACTACCTAATTAAAATGCAGTAGTATCCTATGACAAGTACATAATGAAGTGTCAAATTAAATTGTTAGAAAAATGGCTTCGGTTCGGCTAAAATTATAAATTTATTTAAGAACTTATCTTTCCGAATTCACCGGGGCTAGTGATAAATCCTTATAATTTTGACAAAAAATATCCCTGCGCCTCGGGTTATTTCTAGGCACTTTTCGGTTATTATTTTTGTCAAAATTATTGCGGGTAATTATCACTGCCCTTGGTAAATAAAACATAAAAAGTTTATTAAATGTCAACTTCAACTTTTTATGTCACATATATCATGGCCTGATATTATTAAAGCTAAAAATTAAAATCGTAACCGGAAACTTTAAGCTCTAATAACTCGAAACAAAACCCGATCGGCAAAAATTTTATTTCGCATTTTTTAACCGCAGCATGATGCTGTAAACGCCTGTTCATTTTGTTCAACCAGTTATGAATCACCCTGTATATATAAGATCAGGAATAACACCTTGTAATTACCATAAATATATTATATTTAACTATAGTTACAAAATAAGACGGAATTCGTTAATAAGTAATTTGTACATTTAATGAAAATCCTTCAGTTCCTTTAGGAAATACATTTTGTTGTTTCTGGTCCTTCCGCAACCCAATTAACACACACGGGTCGAGTGTCGTGGACTTCAAACTTCTCGGGGTCGGGCTGAAGCGTGGCTTTGACGTTGCACCTCTTGCGCCGGCCGGCAACGTCGCTCAGAGCGATATGAAGTGACCAAAATGTCGCAGTTTGTTTACGTTTCTCGCTCTAACAAAATATGTGCAAAGAACGGAAGTTACGCATTATCTTGGTTTTCTAGGTGGTGAATTCACAGGAGTAAGTGGTGGCGGTGCTCTATGGTGTAAATCCGGGACTCCCAGAATAACGCATAAGTGAATTCTTACGTTTGTAGTTAGTCCGAGAAGGGCCGGAAAATTACTTGGGACCGGCGGGCCAACGTGAGATTCGGCCGCGGTGATGCTGGCGTGCTGTGGAGGATTTCACCTTCTTCGAGGAGGATCTTCCAAGAAGTATCTGTCGGTTCTTACGGGGTTAATTACAGGTATGTTAGTATATTTATGATTCGGATTGAACCACCTCGGTGAAGCGGTCTGAACCTCAGGAATCGTGCTCAAGAACGGAGCGATGATGATCGCTTTAAGTAATTAGTCCTACAAGACAGGTTTAGTTGTCAAGTTAGGATTTAGGCCTGGAGGATTCTAATTTTACAAGACAGGTGTATCTGCCAAGTAAAATCGAATACTCGCAGCATTGCTTTTCCGGATGCGTTCGGAACGAAGAATTTAGTTTAAGGGTGACAGGTCCGTCTGCCACTTCCTTTAAAGCCCGGACTGGTAAGATTGGTCTACCCCGGTTGTCAGGTCTATCTCCCAGTTGGAGGACCCGGTTAGGAAAGGATGAGGACAGGATCAGGACTGGTGGACTCGAGGGAGATAATCGAAGGTGTCTGGATATTCTAAAGTTACTTGGAACTGGCAGTGTAATCTTCTTTTATATCTTTTCTGCCACGTTATCGGGGTACTTGCCCTAGCTTCCACTGGAGAGGAAAAACGAAGCGATCGTTAATGCGCCGAGACTCGCGCATAGCGGTTGCTATTTATTATCGTCCATTCGAGCGCCGGATAGATGCCAGGTTTGATTACGCCTAAATAAGCAATGTACAAAATAAATACATTTTTGATGTAACATTTCTAATTTGCTGCATTTACTAGCGTCACGCCGTAGCAATTTGAAATATAAAGGTAATATTTGCCATATATGACAGTTAGTGTGTTGTGTGCCTTTCTGTGTTTATGTTGCGTTTTTAAGTGAAGGATATGGAAGATAATCGTCCCAAAAGGCATAAAAGTGGCAGTAGTTAATCTCGAGAAATACAAAAACGGAATAAAGAATCTGGAAAAGCATATGAAACCCGAAAACGTAAAAAAGTTCCTGCAAAATCTGCACCGACGCAAAAAGTAAAATTACCCCCATGTGAATGTTACAATTTTGTATATTTTTGTAGGTGCCATGTAAATGTTATTTCAATTGGAAGACTATTATCCATGTGAGACGCGAAACTCTGTTCAAAGAGTTTTATTTCCAGAATACCAAAACCCAAGGAACGTATTTAATAGGTCTTATAAGCTTTGCAAAAATTAAGAGGCGCCGCCAATGAAGTTTCGATGACCCAAGTGAGTGTCAGAGGCAGACAACCATTTCTTATACTCTCTCTGATGAAAATGGGGAGTTTATTCCGGTGTGTAAGAAACCCTTTATAGACACTTTTGCTGTCACCAACCAGAAAATAGACATATTATTTTAGTTGCAAAGAAACAAATGGGTGAAACATGTTATATTGACTATTGCATACATCTGTCAAACGATGTCATTTAACCAATGATCTAACCCGCTTTTTTAACTTTCAACCAATCAAAAACGACTTGCGTCGATAAGTTGTTACATAACAACTTATCGGTAAGTTGTTTTATAACTACTTATCGGTAATACTCCACCTTACTCATTAAAATGATCATTCGTTAGTTTTTTTAATCGATTCAAGCAATAATCATGCAAAATATATTGAGTAGGGTGTTTTGGAGTGTTCTGAGACAAGGTCAGGTTAAGGTTGCCACCCCCCACCACCAACAATATTAAGTTCAAGGCTAAGTGGTGGTGGGGGGTGGCAACCTTGACCTGACCTTGTCTCAGAACACTCCAAAAGAAAAAAATGTTTAAAGTGAATGACCTCAACCATTTTTTCAAGGTACACACTCCTTCAATGAGTTCTACCCCTAATTTCAAGAGCTTTTGCACACTTACCTTGACCTACCCTTGTCTCAAAAAAAATCTTCAAAGAATTTTTTAGTGTCGGCTTGGACCTCCACCACTGCTATTCACAGGTGTCGTTTCGAGAACGTGTACACTAGCACTGTTTCAAGATCACTAACACTTACCTTGACTTACCCTTGTCTCAAAAAAAAACCTCTAAAAATTGTTTAGAGTCGGCATGGACCTCCACTATTACTATCTACAGGTGACGTTTCGAGAACGTGTACACAAACACTTTAGGAAAAAAAAAATATATGGAGGAAACTAATATTTATTTTTCTATGTACAAAAGTAACTAAGTTCTATTTACAAGATTAACTAAAGTACACTAATATATAACTTACGCTATTCTTCACTAATTAAGGTGTGTATTTGTCCACTGTCACTAAAACTACCACCGTCAACATCGTAGGCTTCGGTGGACACGTCCGAAAAGACTGAGGGTGCAGGTGAGCTGGCGTCGAAGTCTGAGGGATCCCAACTGAATGATACTTCAGCATCGTCGAGCTCAGCTAAAGCTGCAGCCTCTCCAGCCAACACCCTGTTCACGATGTCCTCCAATTGGGGGACGACGACGAAAGCCTCCCAGTTCTGCGCTGACAGATGTCCAGCGGTGTAGTTGAAGAACAACGTAGAGGACGAGGGGGTCAAAGATCGCAGAAGCAATACTAGTTGTTCTTCTGGAGCCGGTGTCCAAGCGAACCGGCTCAACCAGTACCGCATCCAACCGACAGATAATTCTGCACGTGCCTCTTCGGGAGCGTACACAATTGTCAATGATATAAAATTTATAAAGAACAGCATCTTAACTACTCGATGTTTGTGAGACAAGTGTTGCACAGCGTTGAAAAACAGAGTTACCGGAAACACATAACGTTACGGTGAAGGTCGTCCAGTTCTATTTATACTCGAGTTCAAATGCGGTTATTCAAAGTTCATTTATATGCACCATGAATGCAGGGTTCGAGTAACATATCCTGAGCACGTCAGAAAACCACACTGACCACTACCGCATTCCACAGACTCGAGTTCAAGCGCGTTCATTCGAGTTCATATGCACCACGAATGCAGGGTTCCAATTAGGATGAATGCCGGCTACTAATTGCCTTAGAGTGAAGGTGTTCTAGTTCAGGAAAATACAACCACGATAGTATTTCTGCAGGAGCGCTGGTATAAAGCATTGAACTATTGTAAAAAAAATATCCGGGATTGTCGTCAAAAAAATGAGCCAGTAATTGATTTAGAAAGTGAGAAGGGGAAGGGAACAAAAATGTTAAGTCGGTAGTCCTGTCGTCACCAGCACAGTAAATTCCATTATCAGGAACATAATGAAACAACACTTCCGATTGTTCGGCTAACATTATTGCTTGAGGACGGCTGAAACCACACTGACCACAACCGCATTCCACATTTTACAGCTTTGAGTTCGCTGCAGTTCATTGCTATATAGGTCGGCACCCGCATTCAACATTCTAGGTCATTAAAGTTCATTCCTCTATGAGTAGATCCGCGATTGCCCGACCAATGCTAAAACCACACTGACCACAACCGCATTCCACAGTTTAATGCTTCGAGTTCATTCCTATATAGGTCGGAACCCGCATCCAACATTCTAGTTTATTAAAGTTCATTCCTCTATGAGTAGATCCGCATTCCAGGATTTCCCGAGAACACCGACCACAACCGCATTCCACAGTTTAAAGCTTTCAGTTCGCTACAGGTTATTCCTATATATAGGTGGAAATGCACATTCAATAATTAAACATTAGCAATGAGTGCCTCTTACAGTCGGTGTGTTAGATGCGGTGGTCTATTGTTTGTGCTGAGTGACGATCTTAGTGCTCCTTTGTATCCCATGATAGCAAAGGAGAATGCTAAGAACATGCGATTGTGTACTTGCGCCTTCACGGTGAGTAGTTCAAAAACTCCAATTCAAGTAGTGCACGATATTGTAATTGCCCGCCCTGACGCTAAACGTAAGAGTAGCATGGCTGATAACAATGCAAGCGCATCTGCACACCGCAAAAGTGATTCCATTAGTGGCACCCCTGCTAAGCTTCCTAAGCGTCAGGACCATCCACTGTTGAGGGCGCTGCTTACTTCTAGCAATGTGCAACCGTCTAACAGGAACACTCACAACTTGCGCAATATGTTTTTAAATAAACATTACCACGACGATGCTGTCGAGGCATGTGGGGCACACAGCTCTTGTGCAAGCAACGAGTCGCCTGCCTTTCAAGCGCCGGTGGCTGCTACCGGAAATGGCCCATCGGCGTCCTCTTCCAAATTGGTGGAGTATGTTTTTCCATTGCCGAATGGAGATTCTACTGCGCCATCGCAAATTTCGTTCGAAGTGAGCGAACTAATTGAAAATGGTTCTGCTAATGTAGATTGCATGTTGGCAGAATTTGAATTGGAAGCTCTCGTGGGGGACGGTACGCTACCAGACCTCGCCGACATCACGAGACACTTATGGGGTGTAGATGGTTTAGATGTAGTTGTTGGAGAACCAACAACTACATCTACACCATTTACACCTAACGATGTACCCATTGCTGTAGATGTTGTGATGTCTGCTCATACTGACTCCGCACCCATCAATGCTGAGCCAGAGTGGGTAGACTTCACGGATGAGAATTTGCGTGAGATAGATGAGGCAATAGCAAGATGCAATCAGCCTATACCTGTGGAGGCTCCTCCGCAAGCTGTAGATACCCCCGCGGTAGCTGCAGAATGTGTTGTGGAGACAGGTTGTTGCGTGCCGCCGTGGACATCCGCCTCCAGGAATTAGAACTGCACGAGGCGGCTCTGTCAAGGCTAGATAGGCTGGCGCGATATCAGATAGAGCAGTTGCGGGTGAGGAGCCGCCAAGTCGGCAATCACTGCCTAATCAGCACCGTGACTGCTCGAAAGTTGAAAATAAGTCAAATTGAAACACTTGTTCGCATTATTTCCAACATATTAAGGATGTTAGATGACTAGGTCAGGCTATTGTTATTGTTTCTTGCCTCTTCTATCCACACCCCCTCCCTCACTTATAACCTGTCTACTTCCCCTCCTGGCCGACGTAATCCAAACGCCTACATCGTGTCGGCTGGCGCGTATATACCGAGAAGCATTGCCCGCGTGCTAATAGCATTATCGGTACATATTACCAATTTGGATTGCCCTACTGCTACAGTAATAATGCACGTTTGCGAGCAATGTTCTAGCAAATTTACGCGTCGGGATGCCTTGTTGCGGCATCGGCGCCAGAGTTGTCCAAGCAACGTTCCCTATTCGCCTAGTGGTGAGTTTGTTGTTCTCCGTCTCTGATATATATATATATATATATATAGTCAACCATGTCGGTCAGTTGCAGATACTCCTATGGATGCTCCTGCGAGGAGGGTATCCAATCTTCGCGCTCCAGAGGTGAGAGAGAGTGCTACGAAGAAAGCTCGACTTAATCCCCCCTCAGGTATATATCAATTAGTAATTGTAGTTTTTGTTTACGACTGGAATAATGATTTAAAAACTTTGTAGGTAATTTCTGCAGTCAATAAAGTTTCTGTAGAAATAAAAATTTATAATTTTCTAAACAATATAGGTATATTCAGCTTTATTTAAGCCTTCTTCAGTGTTACATTTAGAGTTTATATTTTGAATTTAATAGTTTAAATCTGAAAATAAACATTTTGGTTAGGTTAATACGTTAAAACTTAAAGTGAAGGTTAATATTTCTTACCAGTTAAGAGACATTTATATTCATTATTTGCTAATATTTTGTTATTTGAGATTTAATTCTACATCTTATATTTACATTTATACATCTGAAATTAAAGTTTTTACAATTAGGATTGTGAGCGTATTTACTTTATAAGTTAACTTACTGTTCAGAAATTTTTTTTAATAATATCATTTAGTAAAAATTGTTGGTGGTGGAATTAAACACACCACATTATTATTGTCACAAATTCATACTTTATAACAGTTTATTATGATTGTTTAAACAATTTCAAAACTTTTATGCACGTGTAAGCAAAACGGAAATGAATTGACAGATTGAAACACCGTGGCAAAACAAGAAAACTTAGTGGATTCTTATAATTTCTAATTTCTTTTCATTCTAAGAGTAGTGCGTCTCAGATCCAAGATAATTGCTCAAATTATATTTAAGAACATTGATGAAAATATAAAGTTTGTTTGAAAATATTTATTGGTAATTATAAAACCGGAGTGATTGACATGTTCGTAGCGAATGCTGCAGGACCATGTACGTCAACTGGACCGTCTACGTCAAGGAACGTGTCTGTGAGCTCTCGCCCTGGTAAAGATCTAAGTACGTATGAGTGTGTGTGAGTGGGCGGTGTAGTTACGATTGTTGTTACAGACTCCCGCTATTGCTCCGTATGCGACGAGAATGTTCCCGTGCGTGGCTTCGTTGGGCACATGCGAAGTAATCGTCATGCGTTGCGAACCGGGAGGCCAGGCCTGGATGATGGAGTGGCACCCCTGCAGTCAGCCTTTAGGTCCCGGATTGCCACGTATAGAGTTACAACCATAAATTATCATATAATGGTCGAGGAGTTTCTGTTAGAAATTAAAGAAAAAGTGTTGACGTTATTGCGAAGCAGCTTAAAAATTTAAAGAGCTTAAAGGTGAATTTGGAATTATTTGGATACTTCGTTTTAGAAAGTAAAGGATTGGAAGAAATCAAGTCATTTAACACGCGCAATGAAATTGTAACTTTGGGTACCGACCTCGATGTATTGTATGATAATTTTTGCGGCATCTTGGATGAGAAGGTGTCTGAATTTCAGGAACGGGAATCTGGTAAGTTGATGTGACCTCGACGATTGATGTATATTAAGAACACTTGAATTGTTGCAGGCTGGGCTCTTAAGCAGTTGCTGTCGTTGGTCGTCGCCGTCAACAAATACAACCCCCTCAGAGCTTCCTCGTACCTACCACTGCCATCATTTATTGAGCGAAAGAAAGCTATTGTCAACGTTCAAAACAAGGATGAGTACTGTTTCGGGTGGGCGATTTTAGCTGGTATTGTTGAACCTAGCGGACCTCCCCATCGTACGAGTTCTTATCCCGATTGTAGAACTGTTTTGGCGTTAGATGGGTTGGAATTTCCATTGAAATTGCGCGATATTCCGAAATTCGAACAACTTAATCCTCAACTTTCGGTTAACGTGTATGGGTTAGAGTCGCGTTTTGAAAATCGAAAAATGATTTGGGAAGTTGTGGGACCTTTGCATTACTCTGTCAAGAAGCGGTTGAGACACGTTAACTTGCTTCTGTTAACTAATGACGAGGGTGACAGTCATTACTGTTGCATTAAAAAATTTTCTCGCCTCGTTTCACAGCAAATAACTGCTAGAAAGGGGGCAAAACATTTTTGTGACGGATGTTTGCATTACTTCCGTACTGAACAGCACTTGCGACAATATATGAAGTTCGATTGTAATCAGGTGTATACCAAAATTCCAACCGATGAGTTGATCGTGGACAAACTTGGTGAAACAATCCCACAAAATATTTTGAAATTTGAAAATTACCATAAACAATTAAAATTACCGTTCGTTGTCTACGCAGATTTTGAGACGATTTTAAAACCTGTACAGGAACCTGATACGCAACCAGACCTCTAGAGTTCGTTTACAGTTAAGACGTGCGAGCATGTGCCTTACTCGTTTGCATATTTTATAAAGTGTTCGTACGACGACAGTCTTTCTAAATTTCAAAGGTACCGCGGTGAAGATGCTTCAACTGTTTTTATGGGGCGGTTGGATGCAGACGTTCGTTATTTGTATGACAATTTTTTAAAAAAACGTGGTTCCTTTGGCGACGATGACTACTGCGGAACTTCAAAATTACGAGGCTGCTACGTCTTGCCATATATGTGATCGACCCTTTGTGACCGATCAGATTAGGGTGCGAGACCATTGTCACCTGACTGGAGCGTATCGGGGTGCTGCACATTCTATCTGTAATCTAAATTTCAAAGTTCCCAATTTTGTACCTGTCTTTTTCCACAACCTAAATTATGATTCTCATTTGTTCGTCAAACAATTCGCCGTCGATGGCGAACAGATCGATGTGATACCTCAAACGAAAGAAAAATATATATCCTTTGGCAAGCATCTGTTAGTAGATGAAATCGATTTTGGTTACAAAACGCAGAAAGTTTATTTACAAATTAGATTTCTAGACAGTTACCGTTTTATGAATCGATCTTTTAGTACCTTAGCTGATTATTTGGCTGACGATCAGTTTTATGAAATTAAAGGTTGTTTGGGGACGATGCAAAATTTCAATTAATGAGACAGAAAGGCGTGTTTCCATATTCCTTTGTGGACTCCTTCGAAAAATTGAACCTTGCGAAGTTGCCTTCGAAGGTTTAGTTTTTCGACTCTCTACATGAAGAACACATCTCTCAAACTGATTACGATCGTGCTGTGTCTGTGTGGAACACCTTTGACTGTCAAACTTTGGGTGACTACTCGGACATTTATTTAAAAGCTGACGTGTTGATTTTGGCAGGCGTGTTTGAAAATTTTAGGAAGTTATGTTTGGAAGCATATAAGTTGGACCCTGCCCAATATTATACGGATCCAGGTCTTAGTTGGGACGCTATGTTACGATCTACGGGTGTCAAATTAGAATTATTAACTGACATGGACATGATACATTTTCTCAAAAAGTCAATTAGGGGTGGTATAAGCACATGTATTGGTAGGAAGGCTATTACCAACAATTGTTTAGTTCCAAATTATGATTCCTCCGAGCCTGCATCATTCATTATGTATTTAGACGCTACAAACCTATACGATTTTGCGATGCGTCAGTATTTGCCGCACCGAAATTTTGAATGGCTCGCGGCGGAGGAAGTTGAAAATTTTGGTGTGTTTGAAATTGACGATGAGGCGGATACGGGTTTTATTTTGGAGGTTGATCTGCAGTATCCTGAACACTTGCACGACGACCACAATGATCTACCCTTTTGTCCGGAACTTATTATTCCCCCGGGTGGAAAATATAAATGTCCAAAATTGATTCCAAATTTGTACCATAAGACCAAGTATGTGCTTCATTATCGAAATTTAAAACAATGTTTAGATGCTGGTTTAGTTCTTACAAAAATTCACAGAATTCTTAAATTTATTCAATCGCCCTGGTTGCGCTCATATATTGATATGAATACCGCGTTGCGTAACCGAGCACGAAATGAATTTGAGAAAGATTTTTTTAAGGCTAAAAATAATAGCGTTTTCGGAAAGACGATGGAAAATGTCGACAAGCGATCGGACATCAGGTTGGCGAGCACGTGGGACAATGTCGGCAAGAAACTAGGTGCTGCAGCTCTAATTGCCAAAGCAAATTTTAAGGATTCGGTAATTTTTTCTGAAAATTTGATTGCTGTGGAACTTAATAAAACAGTTGTTTTGTATAATAAACCGATCTATGCAGGTTTCACTATTCTGGACTTATCTAAAATCGTAATGTATGACTTTTTTTATATTTTTTTGAAACAAAAATATGGCAATAATGTCTCCCTACTCTATACAGATACTGACTCGCTAGTAATTCACGTACGGACTGACAATTTCTATGAAGACATAAAAACTAATTTAGATCTTTTTGACACTTCAAATTATAAAGACGGTCGACACGGTATACCTCAAACCGTATCGGTCGTCGGTAAAATGAAAGACGAGTACGCAGGTGTTCCGGTAGAACAATTTCTTGGAGCCGGTGCTAAGTCCTACTGCGTGTTTGTGGGAGGGAAAGAAGTAAAGAAAGCAAAAGGTGTGCAAAAGGCTGCTGCCAATAAATATCTCACTATGGCAACCTATCGCGACGTTGTTGACAATGTGCGTGGTCAGGTTTTTTGCCAAATGTATGTTTTTCGCTCTCACAAGCACACAGTGTACACTGAACTGAAGAATAAAATTGCGCTATCATATCGGGATGATAAGCGCAATCTTATTCCTCAGTCGAATAACACTCTAGCATGGGGTCATGTAGATATAGGCATGTCAGGTGCTAGACCGTTGGACAGATTACTGGAATTATTGCAAGACGATCAGTAATACTACGCGCGGATCAATAACAGTACATTTTTTTTGTCGTTTACATGGTAATGACAGTTTATTTCTTGCAAAGAGTCTCACGAGATTGGTACGTTTACAGAGGTTTTCTTTTCGTAGATATTTAGACATAATTTGATTTCCTTTGTATGTATAATTAGTTAATATGTAATTGTATCGTAAAATGTTAAGTATACATAATTTAATTTTTGTACAATTTGTTATTATGTAATTGTATCATACTATGTAAGTAGTCATCATATAACATTCTCATCTAGTTCCAATTTAAATGAAATGTGTAATGTTGTTTAGAAGTAGTAATGCATATCTACAGAAGAACTCACATTGAAATCTGTAATGTTGTTCAGAATTAGTAATGCAAATCTGAAGAAAAACTCACATAGTTGTACCAGTCTATTAATTAAAAAAAAGATATTTACTACAAAAAAATGTTTTATTTTTTGAGAGTACTACATTATTTCTTTAAGTTACACGAGATTGGTTTTAGGTATCCAAGAATTGTGTCGCTTGTCGAATCCCAACCACTTTACATACAATAAGTTTCCTTTCTTCTTCAGGACCCTTTCAACTAGATATACATCTGAATGTTTTGTTTTTTGCAGTTCATGCTCGTAGAATCCTCCTTTAATTTCGTGACCTTCTTGGTCCGTGAGTCGATAGGTTGTAGGGTTTGTAAGTCGACTGTAGATATTGTAAATATTTCGTTGCTCCAGCTTGGCGTGTACCCCTTGCTAAATGCCGAACGATACTTGCTAATGCGTACCAAGTCCCCTGTACGAAACTTTTGAGGTTTCGGGTCCACGATCTTTGTGTAACTGTACGCCGTGTTTAACAAAAGTTTTGCATTCTTTAAGTTCACTTGGGCAGGTTTCATTCCTATTGTGCGATGCTTGGTTGTGTTATACTTTGCTACGATCTTGGGTAGAATATCCAACCATTTGTAGGACCCTTGCAGGCTGAACTGCTTCCACATCATGTTCTTCAGTGTGCGGTTGCATCTCTCCACTATGCTGCTCTTCATACTAGAATACGTGCTGTAGTGATTGATATTGTGCTGCCGCATTAATAGTTGAAAAGCGGTGTTGTAAAACTCTTTCCCCAAATCCGTTTGCAAGTTTTGCGGTGACACTTTTACACTCCTCAACACCTTACCCATGGCAGCTGTTACGTCCTTTCCTGTTTTACGTTTTACGGGATAGGCCCACACATACTTTGAGAAAGCATTAATTACTACCAGAATGTAACGAAAGCCCTTATTGACTTTTGCATAAGGAATCATTTCTACCAAATCCGCTTGATATAAATCGTTCAAGCCTTTTAGGATAACGCGCCTTCTCTTGAAATTTTTTCGTGCTGGTTTGTGGAGTTCGCTAACTATGGCTTCTTTAAGGTTCATTGTCAACTGTTGCTTTCTACACTCCTACGGGACATTTAAGCAGCAGTTGCACGTATAACTTATTGTTTATGGATTCGAATTGCAGTTTATCTCCTCGCCGCAATGTCTTACCGACAAGCGTGTCCTGTGGGATGCCGTTGAGGTGTGATACTACCAAAGGTCCGCTGACTTGAACACTTATAATCTCGCCGGTTGTTAACGGAAAAATGTACTCGTTCTGTCCGAAAATTTTGGAATATCCGATTTCATCGTACCCACGCCCCACTAGCAGCAGTGGTACTTCTATATGGAGTTGATTTACATTTTTCACTTTCATAAAGACATGTCTGGGATGCGCTGCGTGGCGCGTGCTATGGTAGTGCCGTCCAAATTTGTCGATGGGCATTACTCTATCGTCGACTGATGCTTTCTGACCTTACCGCTATTGGCACTCCACTTTTGTACCCCCTTAGTAGATTATTTTCGCGTCTCGCAGGGCTTCGGTGATGCGAACGATCTCATTGGAATGACCCGTGTGTCCAGCTGCCTGAGAAGCTATTAATATACGCAACCGATTCACTAATGAGTTGGGATCCTTCCAAGGAACATATTCCACTTCTTTGTCCGTCACTGTTAGTAATCCCTTGCCACGCCGTGGTACCTTTGTCGCTGGTCTGCCGGGAGCTCTTATGGTTGAGGAGGCAGTTAGAGGTCGTACTATTATCATGTATTTAGACCCTGCGTTACCACTAACTCTTTGTGTGGGGTCGTAGTTTACACGATTTGCGGCGGAACGATCCACTAAATCTAGATATTGCTCTAAATCTGCGTTTTTGTATATATTTGGTTTCTTTTTCAACATCAATTCGTACAATCCTGGAGTGCCTTTGTAGACTATTCTGTTGCCGTTGTCTGTAATAACGATATTTTCACCCTCGAATTTGATTTCTTTATTTCCTATAGCAAACTTATCTCCCTCTATGTCGAATCGAACTCCGTAGTGCAAATCGTACTTGTCCTCAGTATCTCGTATCATTCCTTCCACGTATGTGCGAGCTAACCCTTGAAATTGTTCTAAATATTGACCAAGAACTTCCGGTGCCAGCATTTGTTGGATGGTTTCTCTGGCCGCTTGTACAGCACCTTCTTCTGCTGCCGCCTCAGCAACCTCCGTTTGCAACTGCTCATTGTATTCCTCTGCTGGTTCACTCTCGGATAACACATGCGTCTGCAAAAATCGAGGTGTGGAGGTGCGTGATGGCCCCGGTGTAGAGGTGTATGATGGCCCCGGTATGGAAGTGTGTGACGATCCCGGAAGGTTTGTCGCAGAAACTTGGCCTGGAGTGGTTATCGCTCGCGGACGGGGCAAGGTAGAGGGAGTGGATACTCTACGTTTAATTGTTATTGGCAAATAATCCGCTTTTGGTTCGCCCACTGGCACACCTTCTTGCTTTATAGTTGTCAGCAATTCGGTGAGCGGTTTGGAAAGAGGTTTAAATTGCTCAGCTAAAATCGACTGGGATTGGGCGATGTCTGCTTTTAAAGCTGCGTATTTACGTCTAACGGATTGTCGGGTTTTGATAAGTTTCCTGGCTAAACGCTTATCCATGTTGCAACTCCTTCAGTTGTTGGTAAACTACTACCTTCCCTTCTTTGGCTGCTGTCTATATATTAAAGTAATTGTCGAAACCTTTTCTATATCGCCCCGCGTTGGTTTCGCTTTCTTTATCGATCACTAAAAATCCGTGATCCTCATTCCAACAATAAGAGCACAATGCTTTAAATTTGTCGAATGACATGTCCGTGTTGACATGATCGTCGTAAATGTGCTTCAGATTGGTGTTGTCTTGTTGGAATATGATGACGAGATTTGCATTATCTCTTATGAGCTGCTTAGGAATAGATGAATACGTCTGACATAGATAAAAACAATCTATGTTTCGGTGACGTCCGAAACAAAAATAATCTCGAATTATGCTTTGCGTCTCGCAAGCTACGTCGTCAAAAACTATCACGGAATGTTCTTTTGCTTCCTGGGGTTTGATCACCTCACAATCGTTACTATATTCGAAGAATCCAATGTCTCTCAATGGTTGAAAGGCTTCTCTCAGATAATTATATTTGGGTTGATCGAGTGTTTTCGAATATATATAAAGGTTTCCGAATCGCAACCCATTTCGATGCACTAGTAAACTGATCATGAGGTTGGTTTTTCCAGATCCGGATCGACCTATGACCACACATCGTTTACATCCTTTACCCAGTAAAGCGCTGTGCTTTCTGTAAGTCTCGGATATGGAATTTATTGTGTGATTTACTACCGGTAAGGAACACCCTTGCTTCACAATTTTGACGTTTTCCATCGTTTTCGCTCGGAAGGAAACTGCGCTCTACCCGCCGTGCGTTCTCGTTATATTTGTTAATTCCGTTTGAAGAACATCAGTCGTGTGTAAGTCTTTAAGATGAAAGCTACTAAGCGTAAACAAACCAGTCATCACCGAAGCGCCAAGCGGAAAGGTCGCGGTTTCCTGAATACCCTTATTGACAAATTACCCTTTGAACTACACATACCAGGGTACAAGTTTTGCGGACCTGGTACCCGACTTAAAAAACGTCTTTCTCGAGGCGATCGAGGAAGGAATCCTCTGGACGAGGCCTGCAAGCAACACGACATCGCATACTCACAATCTAGCGATCTTTCGACACGTCACGCGGCAGATAAAGTTCTAGCAGAGAAAGCTTGGAAACGTGTTAAAGCAAAAGACTCTACTCTTGGGGAAAGAGCTGCAGCCCTTGCTGTTACTGGAATTATGAAAGGAAAGACGAAAGTCGGAATGGGTGTGAAACGGAAGCGTACACGGCGAACGCATTCCAAATGGGTCGGTATCACAGTCCGCTCGCATTCAGGAGGAGCTTTAAAAACAAGGAGGAGGAGGCGGAACCGGTCAAGAGTACTACCTCTTCCGAAGAGAGAAGGCATATTGCCGCTTGTACCCATACTTGCTGCATTAGGAGCATTGGGATCCCTCGGAGGTGGTGCTGCAGCAGTCGCTAAAGCAGTGGGAGACTCAAAGGCTGCTAAAAAGAATCTCCAGGAAAAGGAGCGACATAACAAAGCTATGGAATCCATTGCTCGCGGAAAAGGGTTATATCTACGACCGTATCAGTGAAAAAACTACCGTTGAAGCTGCCGCGCCGCGCGTTAACCAACATCGATATTACAGACTACGTTAAACGCCTAGAAATTCCACACTTTAGGGGAATATTTATGCGGGATGCCCTGTCTATCAAGATTCGTAAACGAGAATGTGGTGTCACTAACTTGGACGATGATGTAGGACCTGGCACGCATTGGACGGCTTACGTAAAAGTGGATACCTTTGTTCTGTATTTCGATAGCATCGGTCGCTTACAACCTCCAACCGAATTAGTGAAATACTTTCGTAGCGATGGTGGAAATAACACGATCACGTATAATTCTAATAGATATCAACGACTCATGTCATACACATGCGGTCACCTGTGTCTCAAATTTCTATATAACTTTGCGAAACCGCTTTTGTCGACAGTTTAAGTGTTGCGCTTCATCATGTCTAGTATATTCACTCTGACAGGTGATTCATCAATCCTTACTGCGAATTTTGACCCCCCTATTTTCTTAGACGACGGTAGCGAATATGTTTTGGGGTTGTTAAGTTTCGAAACCTACAATACTATTGCTAACATTAGACCTCCCAACAATGAATTTCATCTCGTCGGACTACCTCATATTACTATACCTAAGGGTATATACGAAATTACGGACATTGCCGACATTCTGCATAACCAACTTGAGTCTAGCGGAAGTAATGGGCGGGTGCTGCTACGCGGAAACAACAGCACCTTAAAAACCGAAATAAAGTCGAACGTTCCAATCGACTTTACATGTGACAATACTATCCGAGACATGTTGGGATTTGACAGCAAAATTTATGATGCGAATATGTGGCATGCAGGTGAACATGTTACGAAAATTTTGAACATTAACTCCATCCTTATCCACTGCAATATCTCTGTCGGTTCCTATAAAAATGGTAAGCCTGGCCACATCGTTCATCAATTCTTCCCCATAGTGCCGCCTGGGTACAAAATAGTGGAAACACCTAACCCTGTCATTTATCTACCGATCAGCACGAGACAGATCACTAACCTAACTGTTAAAATACTGGACCAGAATGATACCCCCGTCAGTTTTAGTAAGGAAACCGTTACGGTAACATTGCATTTAAAGAAGTTGGGTTTTCGATTCAACCCTTCACCCTACCATGTCCAACCCAGTTCGTATAAGAGACGTTGTCCACAGCCTTGTAAAATCAGTTTAGCTTCGTCCGCCGAGCAGTTAACAAAGGCAAACAGACTTCTTGCGATCGTTGGGTTTTAAAGTGCTGCCATGAGTATTCTAAATATTGGGGAACGTGTCCTCGTCGACAACTCGATCGTTAGCAATCAGTTGCACACCCATCAACCGTATACAAACCGTTTCGACTATAACGATGAAATTCGAATTCCAATTCCTGAAGATATGTCAACTCTACGAGGTTTGAGCTATCTATACATAGATGGAAAATTACGGAAAGCAACCGGTGAAGTTACGACGGCTAAATTTCTTAACAATGGGTTGGCTCACTTATTTAGCGAAATCCGATACGAAATCAATGGTGTCGTTGTCGATTCTGTTACCAAACCTGGTATTACATCTACTCTTAAGGGATATGTGTCCTACAGTTCTGATGATGTTAAAAAGCTTTAAAATTCTGGTTGGCTGTACGCCGCCAATACTCACATTACCGATGCACAGGGCAACTTCAGTGCCTGCATACCGTTGAGAATGCTGCTAGGCTTTGCTGAAGATTATGGAAAAGTCATACTTAACATCCGACAAGAGCTTGTCCTAATTCGCAGCAATACCGATGCCGACGCCGTATTCAGTGCTACCGTAGGAGAGACTGCTAAAGTTATGATTGACAAGCTGTATTGGAAAGTTCCACATGTCACTCCAGGTCTTGCTCAAGAATTATCTCTAACCAAATACATTGACAAAAATATCGACACACAAGTAGCGTTTCGCAGCTGGCAACTTCATATCATACCAGGCGTTAATGCCTTGACTCAACATTCTCATGCCATTGCAACAACCACCAAATTACAAACCCCCAGATATGTCATCGTAGGTTTTCAGACGGAACGTTCGGGGCTCATCTCTAAGGACAATAGTCATTTCGACAAAATTAATCTTACAAATTTTAGAGTTTATCTCAACACCGAACGTTTCCCCTACGATAATTTAAATAACAATTATGGTCTGAATCATTACGCCACATTATACGAAATGTACTCCAAGTTTCAATCGTCCTATTATAACAAGACTGACGAGCCTTGGTTCACGCCCAATGAGTTTGTCGACAAAGCACCCATTGTTGTAATCGACTGCTCCCATCAAAAGGACTACCTCCACGCGAACGCTGTAGTTTTTCGAGTTGAATTTGAAACTTCCGCAAACGTGCTAGCCAACACAACCGCGTATTGTCTCGTTCTTCATGATCGAGTTTTTACGTACAACGCTCTGACAAAAGCAGTAAAACAATTGTAATACTCCGAAGCAGGTCTTTTTTTTGCATTGTACTCCTACTGCCGTCTACTTTCTGATTATTGAAAAAAAATTGACTCGACTAGGATTCGAACCCAGATCTCCTGAGGCGCAGTGTCTAGAATTCCCTTTAATGCATATAATGCTCCCCAGGCGCCATACCATTAGACCACCGAGTCCTTAAACTATTTAATGAAAAACGGCGATGACCTTCGGGATAATCGAAAGTATAAAAGGTTGCGCATTATCATGGTCTCGTTAATTGTTTTATAACTTACGTCAAGTTCGCACACTATTCGTTTACGTATAAAATAATGGATCAGACTCCAAGTGAAGATTCTTCACATGAAATCACATTAAAGCACGCTGTAAAGTTGTGCTGTGCTTTCTGGTTTAAAGATGCAAAAAACAATTTAGATAAAATAGTGAGAAATTCCTCGGGACTCAGAAATTTAGACTTGGAATTTGACGCGTATGTAGTGAGTGCTATGGCTGGCGATAGCCAAAATCAACAAGAAAAACGGAAACGACTGATTGCCAATTTGGAAAAAAACATTTTAAAATATTTTGCTGGAGAAGGAAATACATTGCTGACGCTGGATGTGGACTACCACCCAAAGCATCCCTTTGCTGAAATGCTGGAAGAACGTGTCTCAGTATTCGATCTACCGTGTAAATCTACAACGAAAATTAACTCTACACCAACCGGCATGTTCACACTTCAAGTTAGGAGTGGATATGGCTCGCTCTTCTGGAAATATATTTCAAATATTGATCACCTGTGACATTTAACTAAATATATTTTTTAAATGGTTTATTTTTTTTATTTTGATTTGACCTTGAGTTGAAGGCTAAGGTGATTTTCAAGATCACATCATTTTCAAGGACGAACTCTAACACCTCCCACCACTCGACCTTGATTTCAAAGTCAAACTCTAGAACCTCCTCCCACCAAAAAAGAAAAAAATCTACAAAACGGTGCGGCTGTTGACTAGTATCGGTCTGAACGAACAAATTTGTGAAAAGAAGGAAAATTAAGAAGAGTGTGCAGTGACTAGTATCGGTCTGAACGAACAAATTTGTGAAAAGAAGGAAAATGAAGAAGAGTGTGCAGTTTGACGACTCGAAGAATCAGATGTACAATCTGCATACGTGGGCGTATGCGTATAAAGAAGCTCGGAGAGGAGTCTGGCAACAAGAAGCTGTGGATAAGATGAGGTTCAAGCGGAGGATCCTTAATGTGGAAGAGGTATTGAGAAACGTCTTCAGCTCAAAACATAGAGATAAAGTATACGTAGAACGATATTCAGCCTTTGTAGATCATTAGATTGTACATTGTTAGATTATATATTGTTTGTAAATAAAAAAACAGAATAAAATTTAAATGTTGTTTTATTATTCCATTAAGTAATGATTATATATATGGTAAACATTAGCCAAAGCACAATAGCAACAAGTTTTAGCATGATACATACAAAGGGGTTGTGTTGGACTGAGTGGTGGTTGCTCCGCAATTTCAATGATTGGTGTTGCGGTGTAGCGTTTCAGAAACTCAGCCTTTTCTCTCCCTTTGACATATATCAGTTCAGCGTCCCGCAGAAGGCGTCGCAATATGGTGGGGAACAGGTATGCAGGAGTAAATCCATCCTTCCAGGCTATGCAATGATGGTTTTCCATTAACCAACGGGCTTGCTTTTGCAAATTCTGAGGCAGTGCTTCGAAAGGAAAGGGTTGTTTGAACACGTGGTGAGCAATACTGGTTCCATCGTAAGCAGCAAATTCCTTTGGAGTGAAATTCTTGTCGGTTGTTTTGAATCCTTGAATATCGATAACCAATTTCATGTTGCCTCAGAGAACTAGCTGAACGGCTAAAGGTACTGGCGCACTCACACTTGTCAGGACACAACGAAGTTATGGTCGGATAACTAGCTGGACGGCAAAGTAATACTACCCCCCCCCCCCCCCTCCATGATAAAACTTGCGCAGAAGAGTTACACCTGCTTGACCACCCTCGTCAGAGCATTGTACGTATTATAAGTAGTAGTTTCTTCAGTAAAAGAAAAACTTTAACAAATAAACATTACATACTATAATATAATAGTAATATAAAAAATTATATAAATACTAGCTTAACTAGTAACATTTTCTTCTTTAGTTTCTTTCGCTCTAGTTTCTTCTTTAGTTTTTTCTTCATTTTCTTCTTCTTCTATAAATTTGTTTACTTCACTTAGCTAATGATGTAACCCGAGACCTTCCATCAGATTTACAAAGAGCCTTCGATTTATCACATTATTTAGAAACAATTGACATACTTCTGCTCCATTTTCATATAATCTTTCTCTCGTGTGCAACTCTTCATCGGTATATCCGCTCCGCCCCATACCATACACAACTTCATGTCCTGCGTCGAATGCTAAGTCCTCACACCGACCTTGCAGATTTCCTATGGCGCTGCGCACATCTGTAGCTGGCGCTCGAGCAGCCTCCGAGTAACACATCCACATTACGACGACAGTTGCTGCCCAATTGCTTCTAGTTCAATATCACACCTAACACTGTCGCTAGCAAACGTCAGCAGTTCGTAGAGACACAGAGCCTTCTCCGACAATTCGTCAAAGTTTTGTAACGTAACGTGTAGATTTTGAATATAATCCCCAGGTTGAGTTAGCGCTCGCGTTATTGTTGTTGAATAAAATTGAGGAAACTTTAAGTTCTTCAATTGTGCTAGTTTTCGTCCAATTAGAGTGCGACCTCTGTACAGCTCTTCCACAGTTTCTCTCCCCAGGTAAACATCCGATCCGTCCTGACCCTGTATGCGTAACACCTTCACCGCTTGAATCGTTGTGAATGATAGGAGTATGGGTCCCAACTGAAGCGGTGGCCACTGTCCAGCTCCGGAATAAAAATAATTTGTTATAATTCCCTCATTTTCTAACAGGATTCCCCACTCGGGTTCCAGCAGCTGAACCCAATTATTGTGATTTCCACGTATTTGTATTACTGGTACAAATCCACCGCTGGTTTGTAGACCCACACATACAAACTTAGTCTGTGAATTATTTAATCTATATGTACTACTGCCAATGAGCACTGGACACTGTTGCGGTTTAAACTTCGTGACACCATCGAACACTGCTTGCCCGCTCTTCACTAAGCCAAGAACTTTGGTAATGGTTTCCATTCTTAGTTGCACTGAATAAGACGATGTTCTGCGATTCCTACTCCTGCCTGCTCTTTTTTACTTCCTTTTACGATAAAGGAAGTATTGGATTCACCCCAAATATTCGAAATTGAGTTTTCAACAGATCTTCACGTTTTAGAGTCCCCTGATCCCAAAAAACATATTTTTTTTCATTGGTCTGTGTGTCTGTGTGTCTGTCTGTCTGTCTGTCTGTGTGTCTGTCTGTCTGTGAACAGAATATCTCAAAAACGAAAAGCGGTATGGCGTTGAAACTTCATATATAAGTTTTGTGTACTATGTATATGAGACAGCAAGCTTTTGAAAAAAATCGCAAAACCGGAAGTAGGTGTTTACTCTTGTGATTTTTCAGTTTTTTTCGATTTTTTCAAAAACGGCTCTAACGATTTTTTTTAAACTTTACATTTTTATTACATTTTGAATGTGTATTGATGTGGGATAGGTGATTTTCCAGTTGAATACTTCTAAAATGGGTTTCTTTTGTTTTTTTGTCTATTTTTTTTATTAACTCTTATTTTAAATAGAACACCCGGTATATTATTACATTTTTGAATTCAACTTAAAATTCTAGAGAAAATTTGTCTCTTCAACTAACGCTCTATTTTGAACCGTTTTTGCAGAATTTGTAATTTTTGAAAATTTTTGACAAATGCTTAAAACATTTTAAATAAAATTTTTGGCTAATTATAAGATCACTGTAAAAGGAAGTTGTGTGCGTGTATCACACCAGATTTTTACTTCCTTTTACTACTATAAAGGAAGTATTGGATTCACCCCAAAAATTCGAAATTGAGTTTTCAACAGATCTTCACGTTTTAGAGTCCCCTGATCCCAAAAAACATATTTTTTTTCATTGGTCTGTCTGTCTGTCTGTCTGTCTGTGTGTCTGTCTGTGAACAGAATATCTCAAAAACGAAAAGAGGTATGGCGTTGAAACTTCATATATAAGTTTTGTGTACTATGTAGATGAGACAGCAAGCTTTTGAAGAAAATCGCATAACCGGAAGTAGGTGTTTACTCTTGTGATTTTTCATTTTTTTTTGATTTTTTCAAAAACGGCTCTAACGATTTTTTTTAAACTTTACATTTTTATTTCATTTTTAATGTGTATTGATGTGACATAGGTGATTTTCCAGTTGAATACTTCTAAAGTGGGTTTCTTTTGTTTTTTTTTCTAATTTTTTTATTAACTCCTATTTTAAATAAAACACCCGGTATATTATTACATTTTCGAATTCATCTTAAAATTCTAGAGAAAATTTGTCTGTTCAACTAACGCTCTATTTTGTACCGTTTTTGTAGAATTTGTAATTTTTGAAAATGTTTGACAAATTTTTAAAAATTAAAAATGAAATTTTTGACTATTTATAAGATCACTGTAAAAGGAAGTTGTGTGAGTGTATCACACCAGATTTTTTATCTACTTTTCGAAGGTAGTGGTAGAAGGGAGTTACAAGGTTGCCCACGGTCACGGTCAAGTAGGAGGAGTACCAAAACTAGTGGTGGGGGGAAAATTGGTCAGTTAGAAATAGCATTTCAACGAAGTAGCAGTTAAGCGAATCGAGTGTGCGTAGAAGCGTTAGAGTAAACTATAATGCCGCTGGATAAATTTGGAAGACATCACCTTGGCCATCCCTCAGATCATTCCACTAATCCTCCTCAACTGTTTCTTTTCGAGAACTTGGCGGATTTTACTATGAAGAGGACATACACTTTACAAGTCTAGGAGTTAACCCTGAAGGCTGGTATATTCTACTATCCGGTAAATTAAACTATACAGTTCAATTCGCTGAGGCTGTTATATCTTCTGTCAATACGAATCCTGCAACTCCTACAATTATTTTGAATGATAGCCATCTTAGCGCTACAGAGTTGACTGGAAAGACCCTGAAAAGGGGTGACGTGCTGAAATTTAAAGTAGTCAACGACATTCCTGTTATGTATGTGGAATTTCATCTCAAGGCTCCCATTCTAGTGGAGTCGCCCGGTCAGCCTTGAACAGCTATTCTCCATCTCATTCTGCATTACCAACTATATAAGCGTGTCACAACCTTACAGAGTAACAGTCGCTAGTTTTCATTTAACCATGTGTCTCGAAGTATTTCCGCCATACCTCCGCCGCTACGAGCACCGCATCCAGATCTACAAAAACTGGACTGGTGTCATACCTGCAGCCTCGCTTGCACGGGTTGGATTTTTCTACCTTCAAGACAGCGATGAAGTGCAGTGCTTTTGTTGTGAAATTCGTATCCACAAATGGGTACCGGAAGATGATCCTCTAGAGGAACATTTGCGCTGGTCCGAACATTGCGTCTTTGCGAAGATGTGTAAAAAGTTGCAACAATTACAAAACGAGTTAGAAGAGGTCAAACAATTTTTGGTTGCGGATCAACTTAACATAAGTGATGCCTTACAAAGAATTAGTGCACTAGACTTGACAATTCCTAATTAATGTATTTATACTTAATAAATGAATTTGTAACACTTTTTTTCGTTTTATTCATTGTCGTTGTTCCTTTAGCCGTCTTCACAAGTACATTCTTCTACGCCATCGAGCGAGCATCATTTCAACAATATGAATCTCACAACCCCCGCAGTTCGTGGAGGTTCTTGTTTGAAAGGGTTTGGAACAAGGTTAAGTCAAGGTAACCATCCAAATACGATTTAGCCTTGAACTTAAAAGCAGAGGTCCTTGAACTTAAAAGCGCAGAGGTCCTTGAACTTAAAAGCTGAAGTCCTTGACTTTAAATATTTTTTCTTTGGAGTGTTCTGAGACAAGGTCAGGTCAAGGTTGCCACCCCCCACCACTCGACCCGCCACCTCCCACCAACACTTAGCCTTGACCTTAATATTTATGGTGGTGGGAGGTGGCGGGTCGAGTGGTGGGGGGTGGCAACCTTGACCTGACCTTGTCTCAGAACACTCCAAAACACCCTACTATATTGCGTGCAGAGTTTCTTACTTCGATAATGCTGACCAGATTGCACTCCCTCTGGGAGCTTCGCTGTCGGGCGTATTTTCTAAACAATCCAGCTGGTCGTACAATCTGAGCAGCATTATCGACAAGTCACTATGCACTTAATACATTACTGTTGATTATACCACTCCATCTAACATCAACCAATGAAAAACTTTTGATAATGTACATAGGAACTGATAATCATATACCTTCCTGACTAATAGGTAATAGTCACACGCCTTCACAAACATCACGTTACCTGCTGTCAGTACAATTGTCATAACAACCACATTAACTGTACTTATAATATAGTCCATCTACTAAAGGAAAAAAGTTCTAACTTCGTTGACTCAAAACCGATTTTGAACATTTTTTTTATTATTTCGAAAAAAGTCTAGAGAAAAAATCTCCATAAGTGAGAAGGTGTGCTTTTTATTTTTTCAATTGTTATTAGCAAATAAGTGTTTTTTAATATATTCTTAATTTAAATAAAATTATAACTTCTTTATTTATTTAAACCATTGCCTGACATTTGATAACATACGGTTTTTGGGTTCACAGATTACGAATCTGGCCTGAAAATTGGTCTAAAAACAAAAATGGCGTCTACAAAATGGCGTCAAAGGTCTAATTTTTTATTTTATTTTTTTTAAATTTTTATTAGATGCCTAGGGGTTTTTGGGGTCGCTGATTACTAATTTAACATTGAAACTCAACTAAAATAAAAAATGGCGGATCTAAGATGGCGAAAAAGCTTGATTTTTTTTTTATTCAGACTTTAGTTTTTAGCTATACTATAGGGTTTTTTGGGTCGCTGATTTTAAATTTTATGTTAAAATTTATCAAAAATGAAAAATAACTTCTTTAAAGCCGCAAAATAGCTTAATTTCTGAATTCCGCACGTTGCCTCATATCTAGGGATTTTGGACACAGTAATTATAAATATAGCATTAAAAGGTTAATTTTTATTGTGTACGATTATTATTATTATTATTTAATAAACATTATATACAAATAAAATTCTAAATTGTTAAATTAACTCAAATTCAAATAGATTAAATACATTTACATATAAAGCTGGTATGACACGATACTAAATTTATGCAAAAATTTATGAGTAAATTTTTTCATAAATTAATTTAAAAATATTTGCACGTTGCATACAGAAAATTCTATAAGAAATTTACTAGTAAATTTATGCGTAAATTATTTAGAAACTCTTTCTAAATAATCTGGCTGTAAAAATAAATGTGCGCGTAAATCTGCGCAGATGATAAATTCACCCTAGTTACAAATTTAGATACGCAAATTTTAAGTGAATGTAATGCAGCTGCTGCCAAATATAACTATTCATTGTCGCTAATATCGCCCATGATAATTAAAACGGAATTTAATAAATTCAAGACACTATTTAATTAACGCCACTGGTACATCGTTTTAGGTTATGTTTATGTTTATCTGTTCCAAATACAAATTCTGCCAACTTTAGTGCATAGAAAACATAAATATTTCTGAAATGTTTTACTACTGCGCAGGTTTACAAGAAAAATTACGAAAAAATATTGAATACGTTGCATACGTACCATTTTCGGGTTAAGAAAATTTTAAGGAAAAATTTACTAGTAACTTTTTTCAAAATTTTACTAGTAATTTTTTTCAAAAATTTATCCGTAAATTTTCACAAAAAATTAGTATCGTGTCATACCAGCTTAACATACGAATACACATAAATTCAAACGCCCAAAAATGTGTTTTCTACGACCTCTTTGTACAATTTCCAAAAGATATTTCTGAATTAAAAGATTTTTCTGTTTGCGACCGACGGAGGAATGTTATTACATAAAAACAAATAGCAACTTGTTCAACAGTATGATGCAATTTTAGATATATTATTTTATTGTACGTTATTATGGAAAAAACAAGTGTTTTTGTCGATTATCAGAAACATAGAATAAAATCTGCTGAAAGAGACCGACGTCTAAAAACGAAAACTGCACCAGATATTCGATTTGAAGAGACAGGTTTTTAAAGTTGTATCAAGAAAAAAATCTGGCAAATGTCTTTCATGTCGTTTTATTAATTTTTTAAAAGAAACAGCTGCAAATAATATCCTTGTTCTCAAGCTGAAAGTGATGCTGATCGGTAATATTTAGTTGCAACAGCTCTCAATGCATCAAATAAAAACATAGTCGTAGTATCAGAGAATATAGACGTATTACTTATATTAACAGCTTTAGTTTCATGCTGATAAGGATATATATTTTTTAAAACCTGCCAAAAATAAAGAAAATAAAAATATATCTTCTTCTAAAAGCCTGCAATTTGCGCGTCCCGATAATTGTAGTGATCATGTTCTTCCTGTACATGCTTTAACTGGATGTAACACTTCAGCATGTTTTAACAGAAGAAAGAATCTTCTTCTTCTTCTTGTTCAGGTGCTTATCAGATTTCGTTTGTTTGCCATTAACACGGCTATCTTCACTTTATTGGTTGCAATCCTAGATAACTCATTGGATCATTTCTCATACCACGCCCTTAGGTTTTGCAACCAAGATATCCTTCCACGTCCTGGTCCACGTTTGCCATATATCTTGCCTTGTATAATAGATTGTAGTAGGATGTACTTATTCGCATTCCTCATTATTTGTCCGAAGTATTGGAATTTGCGTATCTTGGTGTTGTCCATGATCTCTTTACTTTCTTTTCATTCTCTCTAAGACTTTAATATTTATTACACGGTCTTTCCATAATAGCCGCAATATTCTCAGGTATAACCACATTTCAAAGGCTTCGATTTTTTAGTGATTGTTTCGTTAAGTGTCCAGGACTCGACTCCATAAAGCAAGATGGGAAAAATGTAGCATCTTAGCATGCGAGTTTTGGTGTCAACCTGCAGATTATGGCTTTTGAATATAGTTTAATATATTGAAGATGTATAAGGATGAACAAGATGAATAGGACCGGCACCTTATTAAAGATCCACATGGATAAGTCCTAGTAAATGAAGCAAAGGCTATGTTCAGCAAAGCATAAATTTGTCAAAATATTTGAAAATAGCAGTGATTTGCAAGAGACTGCAAAAATGTATATAAAAAAATTTTTGGTATAAAATGTATGCTTGCAATGTATGGTGCAAAGAAAGGTAACTGCTTAAACTCTTACAGAAATGTTAAGTGATTGAAAGCTTTTTATTATTCATATACCGCAAGGTAAATGAGGTTACAGACATACAATACACATATTTTTTAAATAAAAACATTTTGAATTTTGGGTTTGAGTCTTTTATTAAGGCGTCTACTAAAAAAGTAGCGTTAATTTTGGCGTAATTGTGACCTACGATGGATCCAGCAGAACAACATTTAAAACATGTGTATTTGCAAACACAGTTGTGGCTGGGAAACCAAGATATTCCAAGGGAAGATTGGGGTTGGAAATATGATACAGGAGAGTGTTTTCCAATCCTAATGACACAAGAACCAGATCCACAAAACATCTTAAAAATTATTTTTTTGCAACTACAAAACTAGTTGCGGGCCAGCTTGTGGGTGTAGAAAAGTGGCGTTTAGGCTCAGCGGCTTGCGGTGAATGTGGCGGAAATAGTTGCCTTAATTCACGACCGGCAGTCTCCATGGAAAAAGTAGAGGAAGAAGAAAATAAAGCTAAATAATTTTGTTTTTAAACCTATCTGGGTTAATTTTAGTAAATCAATTAAATTATAATATCTTGAACACTCATTTAACTCTTCTCTAATTTGTTTCCACCATTTTTCAGACACCGTTTTCCATTTTTGATAAATTTTAACATTTAACATTGGGATGAGCGACCCAAAAAACTTCTAGGTATAGGTATCAGAAATTAAAAAAAAAGTACCCCTTTCCGCCATTTTTTGTTTTAGTTAAGTTTTAATGTCAAATTCGTAATCTGCGACCCCAAAAACCTTATGTTATCAAATTTCAGGCAATTGTTTAAATAAATCAAATAGTTATAATTTTTTAAATTAAGAGTATATTAAAAAACACTTATTTGTTAATAACAATTAAAAAATAAAAAGCACACCTTCTCACCTATGGGGAACTTTTCTATAAACTTTTACCGAAATAATAAAAAAAAAAAGTTCAAAATCGGTTTTGAGTCAACGAAGTTAGAACTTTGGCGAGTGTTTAGCGTTTAGAAAACGGACTAATATTTAAAATACACTATTCAAACGTTGTTTATTGACTCGTGATATACGTAATCTACCGAATGCAACTCGTGTCTTCTTGATTATCACATAATTGTGTTTCCACTCGATATATCAATCAATATATCTCGTTAAACAGAAACGATTATTTGATAATCAAGAACCCACTAGTTGCATTATATATGATAAGCGAACTAACCATAAAACATCCAAATTTTCTGAAGAGGTTCGCCGGCTTGTAAGACTACATATAAATTCTATCCCCAGAGATATTGGACGACTACTCAAGAGCAAAGTCGGCTAAAGAATACATTAGTCCGGATGTAAACAAAAATAGGCATTTCAGGAGATGCAGAACAGTTCTCTGTTAGGTACTTATAAATTTTATGTTTCCATTTTTAAGACTGATTTTCCAAACGTAAGTTTTGTGACAATCTACAGTGTGAAATTCGAACTAATATTGCTTCTAGTCGTGATACTCAAATTACGAGGGACATCCACCATCGTAACGAGGAGAAGGCTAGAGATCTCTTGAACCAGGATATGATTGATTCACAACAACCTGGTAGCAGAACATGCTGTATTAGCATGCATCTCGAACAGGTTATGTTTGTACCTACCTTGCCACATTGTAACATATTTTATGTCCCAACTATCGTGTTACAACCTAGGCGTTCACATAGGCGATACCATTGATGCTTATATGTGCATGTGGCACGAGGTTCAAATGAAATAGCTTTCTGCTTACTTCACCTTCTGAACAAAGACTTCACTCACAAGCGAAATTTAACAATCTGGTGCGATAATTGCGGGGCACAAAATAAGAACAAGGTAGTCCTGTTCATTTTCGTCTTCTGGTAGCACATGGGCTGATGGATTCCGTAGAGATAAAATTTGTAGTTAGTGGGTATAGCTTCATGCCCTGTGATCGCGATTTGGCAATGATTGAAAAACGTAATCGTGTCATGAAGGCTTTTGTTCCATCCGATTTGCACAATGTTGTTTCCTCGGCGCAATACACTCCGCCGTTCAAGATTGTGGACAGGGGCGGATGGGCCAGTCTGGATTTTGGGAAATTTCCCGAAGGGCCGCTGGCTTCGGCCAGAACGAGGGCCGGTCTATCGCTATGACCCTTGAAAAAAAATATAAAAAAAACGCAGCACACCAAAAAAAATCACGGATATAACCGAAATAATATTAGTAGCATAACATTCATGCTTATGAATATTGAGGCTCCAGTCTTAAACAAAATAAATAATGAAGAAGTACTCAATGTTTTGGCGGAAGAAATAGATTTGTTTCAAAGCTCGCGTTTTTATTAAGCACCGACATATTAATATCTATGTTTATGAAAACAAAAATATAAGCGGAGATGTGGGCCCGCTTTTTCAAAAAATATTATGTGTTTCACAATTTTTTTTGAAAATGACCAGGACCAGGAACTAGTTGCCATTCGTTTTTATTTATCCTAACATCTACATATTATGTATTTTTACTTAGAAAAATACGAATAAGTACTTATTTCTTATAATCCCTTAGTAAAACGTGATTAAAAATTTTTTTAATAAAAATGGACAGGGCCGGAGTTAATGGTTTCCCGGGCCGGTTTACCCCACCCCATCCGCCCCTGATTGTGGATATGATTGATGTAGGCTTTTGCGACATAAAGACCATAGCAGAGCTATTTTTGAATACAACGAAATTGAAAATTAGTAAAGCTGTTGTAACATGTATACAGAAAGCCAATCCAACGGTTGTGAAGACCAAAACGTCTTTCTCGGATGTGGCACCCTGGGAGCACATTAATATTTTAAAGAAAGGAAGAAGCTTAAACGATATAAAAACGGCTGAACTATGTAAACTACCCCCAGAAAATATGGTATCTGTAAATAAGCGTGCTGCCCTCAGTTTGATGATCCAGTATCTTGATAATTTGGAGCACAGAGAGCTGCTTTATTTGGAAGAAACCAATTACCCAACCAGGAACCAGTTCCTAACTCGATTAAGTGATGTGGCACTTACCACTTTCCAAAATGCTGGCCTTTTTTTATTTTTCATAAGTTTATTTTTTAGATATGTTTTGCTTTATTTTACTAATTATGTTCTGCGTTATGCGTTAGACTTACCGAATAAATAAAAAATAGTATTTAAAATGTTTTTGAGTTTTATACACTTTTTCTTAATTATCTCGAAAATATGATTTGGGCACTTACTCCCTTTGGTAATTCCACCATTCAATTAAATTAAAGATGAAACTGTGCCTCATGATAAACTCATAGATCTCTTTAATTGTAATGGCATCAGGGGTGCATTATTGAAAGTCTTCGAGAGTTATTTAATAAAGGGAATGCAGTTTGTAAATAATAACTTAAGTGAAACTAAAGAAATAAAACTAGGAATTCCACAAGGCACTATCCTAGGGCCCATATCAGGTGCATAAATTCACTACAAAAATTTTATTTAAAAATTATATATATGGCTTTTTCATTCCTGTCAGAATGGTAGCCGCTTCTTTGAGCTCTTTTGATTCATTTTTCGTCGTGAATCACTCCACTTTTTTTCTGTTTCACTTTTTCCCTCTCTGCAAGTTATTGTCTCGTTTTGTTTTTTCTGTTACTTCTTGCCATTTCCTTCTTGTTATTGTCTCCCCAATTGTTAATTCCTATACTTCTTAGATCCTTCTGAACTTGATCTTCCCACCTCGACTTCGGCCTGCCTCTTGGTCTTTCTGTTTGCGGTTTCCACTCCCATACTTTTTTATGGTTCTTTCCGATTCTCTCCTCCGTATGTGCCCGTACCATTTTGATCTTTGCGCCTTAATGACTTTTACAATGTCTTCGCCTTTCATCTTTTCATTTACTTCATAGTTCATCAATTTTCGGTACCTATTCCCCATCTTCTGTTTTTATTGGGCCCATTATTCTTGTTAGTATTTTTATTTCAAAAATTCATAGTTTTTCTTCATCTTTGAAATTCAGACACATTGTTTCCGCACCGTATGTGACAACTGGTCTTATTGTCGTGTTATAGATTTTGATTTTTGTTTTCCTACTTAGGTTTTTATCTCTTAGAAAGTTTTGGTACCTCCACTAGGCTCTGTTCCCATTTTTTATTCGCTCTTTTACTTCTATGCTTCTTTCGATTAACGTTATTCCTAAGTATTTCAAGTTTGGAACTTTTTCGAATTTGTGCTGATCTATCTTTATTTCTTTGATGTTTTCGGTACTTCGTCTTTTCTTCGTTGACTTCTAGCCCTCTTTTCTTTGTTTTTTCTTCTAAGTTTTGTAATAGTTTTATCGAGCTCTTTTTATCTCTCGATATTAATGCTAAATCGTCTGCATAGCCTATCACTTGTGTACTGTTCTGAGAGATTATTCTTCCTACTTCCACTGCTTTCATTACTCCGTCCAATGATATGTTGAACAATGTGGTCGATAGGGCATCTACCTGCCTTACTCCTGTTTCAATTTTTATATCTTTAGACTGTCCTTCGTTTGTTGTTACTCTTCCTGTCGCATTTTCCATGGTCATATTTGCTAAACGTATTAACTTTATTGGTACCTTTATGCTTTCCATATCTTTTGTTAACATATATCTATCTATACTATCGAACGCCCTTCTGAAATCTACGCACAATATGTGTAAGTCCGTGTTATACTCATAACATTTTTCTATAGTTTGTAACATTCCTTTAGTTAAGTCAAGTGACGGAGCAATTGCAAAAAATCGACACGAATGCGCAAATATACTTGCTGATACCTTTTTATCTGCCTATTCTGATGTACCTAATCTTGTTATTCCGCCTATTCAATTTCCGAGGACTACCAGAAGCTTAACCGATGTAAACTTTACTCCTGAACTAGTTGAAGAAAAATTATCTACACTGAAGTCTTCTACTGCGCCAGGCCTTGATCATCTATCTGCTGTGTTGCTGAAAACTTGTTCGCATGTTATTTCTGAACCTCTAGCAAAAATCATGCAAAAATCCTTTGCTGAACATGAACTTCCAAATTCGTGGAGGAGTGCAGTTGTCACACCCATATTTAAAAAGGGAGACAAGCTAGACTCAAATAATTATCGTCCCATTAGTTTAACGCCAATTACAGCAAAAATCATGGAGTCCTTAATTGTGGACAGAGTAGTACCTTTCTTACTGAATGAAAATATTTTACCTGTTCAACAACATGGATTTACTCCTGGTAGATCTGTAATTACCAATCTCCTGGAATGCATTAATAATTGGACAATGGCTCTAGACAACGCATCCCCCACTGATGTCATATATTTGGATTTTTCTCGTGCCTTTGATCGGGTACCTCACTCTGCCCTCTTAGCCAAGCTTGAACAGGCTGGTATACGCGGAAATCTATTGTCATGGATACAGGCTTTTCTTCAGGATCGATCATTCTGTGTTCGTGTTGGAGAATGTTTATCTGACATCAAACCAGTGTTAAGTGGTGTTCCGCAAGGGTCGGTGCTCGGTCCCATCCTATTCGCAGTGTACATCGCAGACCTTCCACATATTTTGGGTAGTAGCTCTTCCTATTATGCAGATGACACCAAGCTGTACGCCTCAGTGAAGCAACGAACTGTTTTGCAAGATGATCTTGACTCGCTATCGGTATGGTGTAATGAGTGGTGTTTGCCGTTAAATATTACAAAGTGCGTAGTGTTGCATTTAGGAAAAACTAACCCACTGCATAATTATTATATTTCGGGAAACCTGTTACTTTCCGTTACCAGTCACAAAGATCTCGGCGTAACAATTACCACCGACCTATCATGGTCTGAACACATCTCAGATGTGTGTAACAAAGCCAATAAGCTTCTGTATATATTACATAAAGCATTTAGGAACGTCTCCCCAACTACATTTGCCAAACTATATCGCACATACGTTCGTCCCATTCTGGAATTTGCTGGTCCTGTTTGGCATCCGGACTTAATTAGAGACAGAAATTTATTGGAAAATGTACAGCGGAAAGCAACTCGCCTACCATATGGTCGCTTGCGACCATCATACTACGAACGGCTTGAAGTTCTACATTTAACCACCTTCGAAATGCGACGCTCTCGAAGTGATTTAATTATTACTTTTCGCGCACTAAATAGACTGTTCTCTTGTGACGTCCGTTCTCTCTACATACTTAATGCCGATGACCGTCTCCGGGACCACCGTTTGAAATTAAAAAGAGAGTTAGCAAGATTAACGTGTAGAAGATCGTTTATTGTAAACCGTTTCATATGTGGAACAATCTACCTGCCGATATAATCGACGCTCCTACGATTAATACATTTAAAAACAGAATAGACATTTTTCTTTCCGTTTTTGTTAATAATTCAATTATGTTATAATTTTAAATGTAGATATTAGTTGTCTTATATAATTATTATTTTGTTTAGCGTTACAAGTTATGGGTATAGTTTGTAATTCAGAGCTTCATAGGGCCTTTCCTCTGCTCTGCGTTTGTTTTAATAATAATAATAATAATAATAATGGTTTTCTCTGCTTAGTGCTACACTGCATAGCGCTACATCGCTTATAATTTTAGTACTCAACTCCACCACGCGTCAACGGACAAATGGCGCTCTGATAAAAATGGGTGTTATCTTGGCTTATGTGGAATTTACACAGGAAATCAGTAAAATGATTTTATTAAATATATAAACATGGAATACTCTCATACAATTAATTCAGTAATCTAAATAACTAGTACACTACTTTAAAACAAAATTCTTGTACGAAAAGGTAAGCAAAAGTGATTTAACACTAAAAATGTTTTTTCACATAAATGCTACATCCACATATGACCACATGCAAATCGCAAGTGCAACAATGGTTGCCTGCTTTTACATAAACTACAATTTTTTTTTGTATTTTGCATTTCAATTTTACTAGAATAAAATAAGAAAGGTGCTAAAGGTGATAATTAAAAATAGTTATATGGTACAGTGAATAAAGAGACATATTTTTCACTCTCATCATTAAATTGTTACTACTTCAATAGAATAGGATTTTCCAGCTACTCTCAGTTTGAGGTTGTAACTTACGCTACATTATCAAAGATAACATCAGATGATAAAAAGTAAACAAATTTAGACGTATTAGAATAGTTTTATTTTTAAATGTAAAAAGTACAAATAATAACAAAACAAATATTTCAAATGTAGACATACACTGTTAAAAAATTAATATAAAATTTAACCATTTGTAACTAATTAAGAAACAGAAAGACAGTAAACAATTGAATCAGTTGGAATAGTAAATTAAACATATAGTGTCCGCCAAAAAGTCGGCATATGGAAAAAAAAATTATTTTTCATTTTACAGGATTTTTGTAACAGTAATTCATTTACAGGGCTAGATTAGAGTTTCTTGAAGCCATTTAAATAGATATTAATTAGAATTGAAAAATATTTCTCCTAAAAAGCACCTTGCATAAAAAACGTAAAAATTATGCAAACACTACTTTTCGGTAAACAATAAAAAATCTAAAGAAGTAATTAACATTTTATATTATTTTTTCCCAGTATAAATTTTTAGTCTTCACATAAAAAAATTTGAATTTTAATATTAAGTCTTGATATGTGAAATTTTGAAAAACTGAAAAATTTATTTTTAGCTAAAGTTAAAAAATATTAGGGGTTTTCTGGCCTTGAGATTGTTCAGTTCGCTAAAAATAACACGCCTTTAAAAAAAAATCTCATGGATATCTTACTTAGTTTCCGAAAAATAGCACTTCGGATTTTGACAGTTCGAAAAACTCAATTTTCTAAAGAAGTAAAAATCACTCGGTATATATGATAGGGGCTAAATAGGTTTTTAGACAAGCACAAATTATTACCGTAAGTTTTATGCCGACTTTTTGGCGGACACTGTATATGCAACTTCAATTACAAATTTTAAACTAATATAATTCTAATCATTGTATAATAAAACAAACTAGAATTGGGAAAAAATATGCACATAATTTCAAAATATACCCATACCATAGCTGCGCACATGAACATGATTGTAGAGGTACGATATGAGTTTTACATGATCTAGGTTAACTGAGCCAGTGTATTCCTAAAATCATGATAAAAATCAACAAAGCAGTAGGTACCAATAATCGAACAGCGTGTGCAATGCGTTTTGTGGTATGAACAATTCCAAAGTGTTGCACGTGTTAAAAGACGGTTTAGACGTGACTTCGGTATCAGAACAGCACCTAAGTACGATGGTAACAGTCGTTTAAGGCATACGACAGCATTTGAATATCAGAAACACTGTAGTCTTCCTCAAACGACTGATACCATCGCATGTCATCGTATTTAGCTGCTTCTCTGACACCACACTCAATCAAAACTCGCACACGTTACACTTTGGAATAAATTGTTCATAGCACAAAATGCACTGCACATACTGCTGGATTGTATGTACCATTTTGTACACTCGTTTCATGATCTTGGGCAGAAATTTGGCTCACCTAACTAGATCATGTAGAACTCCTGTTTTGTGCATATGATGATGGCATTATCTCTGAATATCATACATACATTTTGAATTATCCCTAATCCAACTGATAACCCTGTATAATTAAGCTAGTACATAAAAATCTATAAATTACATTTTCTAGTAAACTATTAAGCGTGCATAGGCAGTAGCAGTTGATATGAGACGTTACATATTTCGTGTAAGAGCCAGCGACAAAATTTGTTAAGTCATTTCATCAAGAAAATATTCCATTGCTGATATTTGGTTGGGAAGTCTGTCTGGATTCCAGTGGTCGAAAGAGCTACGACAGGGGCGCAAAAGGGGTAGAGATAATTCCATATCTTATGGTCCTTGAGAAAAGTATCCCCAGTAAGTCATGTTTGGTTATGTGATACCGACCTGACAAAATGTCAGGTATATACTTGTAAATTAGGTTATAATTTTTGACGTTTGACAAATATTTTTAGCTATACCGGTATTTGTCAAATGTAAAAAAGTATAACCTAATTTGAAAAGTAAACGTGACATGTCTGTGAGGTCATTTTCACATAACTAAACATGACCTACTGGGGATACCTTTCTCAAGGACCATAAGAAATTGAAATGTACTCTGTTCACTATGGTCCCGGATTGTTAAAAATGATGTTTTGTGGTAGCACTGTTGAATTTCGATTGGTTTTTTTTGTTACTACTAGGTTGGACAACGCAAAACCGTAATTTTGAAAAATTGGGTTTTTGTTACCTGGCAACTTTTATTTATTTTTGCTTAATTTCACTTCGAAAAATAACCTATAATTTATAGTTTTGACATTAGTAACTTAATTAATTGTTTCTAGTTACCCAGAGCTTGACTTAAAAGTATTAACCATGATATACGGGATTTTTTAAATTGGATTTTGACATTGACAATCCGGGACTATAGTGGATCGAGTTTACCAAGAGATCAAATCAATTTATAATCAGCGTCGCCTGTGACATGTGTCATAAGTTTGGCAGTTTTGAAGTGTATTGTTGGTGGCACTGTCAGTGTATGTCAAATTCGAGATTAGGTTAGGTTTTGTGTCAGTCTGTGTTAAATAACAAACACAACCTAACCTGCTAACCTCAAATTGGACATACACCGACACTGCCACCAATAATATACTTCAGTACTGCCCAATATATAACACGAATTTCAGGCCACCCTAGCTGATCTCTTATCTACCCCTTTGCACCACTGCTGCAGCCCTCCCCACCATCGAAAACCAGGCCAACATCCAAATCAATTATCAGCGATATTAAGAGAATATAATTGCAAGAAATATTTTCTTAATAAAATGACGCAACTATATTTGTAGCAGGCCCTCCGTCTAATTAGGTACTTAACAGTAAGCACTTACTACTACAACCACAGATGTGAATAATACAAAAGGCAGACATGCTATACACCAAAAATTTATGAGCAAAATTGCAGTTTCTAAATAAATAAATAAATATGCATCTTAAATGTAAGAGATTATGCTCAGGTTTAAGAGACTTTAGATTTGTTAGTTTTAAGGTATTTTTCGAATAAAGTACACTAAATGCGCATAAGTTTTTTGGTATGTTCTGCCAACGAAGACATTCTTATTTGCCTTAAGAACATTTTGTAGTGCTGCTTTAGAAGGTTTGTCTCCTTGTATTAGTAGGTGTTTAAAGTGCTTCAACAATTTAGCATCCTCTTGTTTTGACCAATGGCATCAATCTTTTCTGCAATCAGTGACACTGCAAGGACGCTTTTTCATTTGCATTCTAATTTCGGAGGCTGATGGACTTGGTGAAGAGTCACTCGTAATACCTGTCCTGAAGTTTTCACTCTCAGGGGTCTTCAAAATTGAACAACCACCGTCAACATTCGAATCTGGAACATTTCAGAATATATATAAATTTTTTAAAAAACGCACAGTAGAAGTACAAAATTTACATGCAAGTGTAATCAATGTAAAGCAGTTACGAATTACTATGAAGAAAATATAACAATGCTTAAAATAAACTGCACACTGAAGATAGAGCTGAGCAATTATTGTAGAACAATTGAAGACAGTGTGAAGACGGTGCAAAAAGGAGACAGCTCCACATTTTATACGTTTTAGGGTTTTTAATGACATTAGTAAAGTGAAAAAAATCGGTTCGATTGGTACAAAAAGGATGCAGCTCCGATGTTTTATACGAGGATAAGATAGAAAATATTCTTAAAACCCAATACTGATTTGGCCCAAAAAGGAGGCAGCTCCGGAGCTACCCCCTTTTTGCACCGAAATAGTTCTGGTTTTTACCGCTTCGAGTACAAAAACTTGCAAGAAAGTATGTTTCACTAGAGTGTATGTGGTTCTACGAGAAGCTTAAGTGTGAGGGACAAGAACGGAATAATTAAAAGCTAAGTATATTAAATATTCCGGATGCGGATGCAAGTTTAACGTAATAGTGGTTATAACAATATATACTTTGTTACTTAACGACAATGTTACATATATTCCGGATAGTTTAACGTAATAGTGGTTATAACAATATATACTTTGTTACTTAACGACAATGGCTGTGGAGCCCTCCGAAATCAGCTATGTATATTTAATGAATAAATACAAAGTTTTTTACCGACGTTTTTAGATGTTATTTTTTGTACTACCAAATATGGTTATCCGGAGCAAAAAAGAGGTAGCTCCAATTTCTTTTTCTGAAATATTATTTTGGTATAGGACAAAAAAAGTGTAATTTCCGAGAAATTGAAAGATATAAGACCAACTTTGATGTGAAAACGAAAAATATCTTCTAAATTCAGAATTTACTTTCACACTGCTCCCCTGAAAATTTTGTAAAAATGGAGCTGCCTCCTTTTTGCACCGGTGTATTCAATTATGGGGTGTGTACCTTTATCAACAACAATGGATGTTTTTCTTGTGGGAGTGTAACACGTGGTCCATTGCCATGCAGCAGGATGATATGGCGAGACAAAGTTGCACTTAACTTGCCGCAAAATAAACACTTATGGCTTTTTCGCTTGGTATCCTTGGCAGTCACTTCTTTTTGAGCAGTCTCATCTTTTTTTCTTTGGCAATAGCATTTGATGCAGGATCTGCAAATTAAATATAACGTTTTTGAATTCGTTAAGGCCTCTTTGAAATGTTTATTGATCTTATTAAGACCCCTTTCAACTAATTAAAGACTACAACGCAGACCTGACGTTTCATTAAAAAAAATCTCATTCTGAACAACAAAACACCCGCAAGATACAAAGTGATTCCACTTCAACAACAGAAACTCTAAAAATCGAGAAGATTATTGAAAAGTAAGTGCGTATTGTTTGGCTTATGAATGTGTTTCAATACTTGGTTTCTGAGATGGACAGATACTGTGCAAAGACAATTTTGAATTCATTTGGTCAATAATTATTAAGAATATCAAAAATGTATAAAATACACTTGATTTTATTTTAAGGAAACAAATGAATGAAAAAGAGGCATATTTTTTTAAATCCATAGGTGAAAATTAGTATATTTTACAACAAGAGATGAAAGTGAGGTTTTTTTGGTGAGGTGAGAGTTTGCTTAAGCGTAGCGAGTTAGCAATCTCACCGAACCAAAAAAACCGCACGGCGTGAATAAGATTGCGAGTGCTGTTTTGGGAGCTTTGTGAATAAATTCTGATTAAAAATTGATAATAGTACGAGCGATAATGGTTTTCTTCGAGTTAACCAAATGGCAGACATGGCATCCTGACAGTTGTAATAAATGCGAGATGTAAATAACTAATTTCTCTAGGAAAGTAAGTACATTGTCATGGAAACCGTAACAATTTTTGTAGATGTTTCCTACATCCCTTAAATCTGACAGTATAAGGATCACTTGCAAAGAAGGTAGTGAAAAATAGTAGGTATACGTATTATGCTATTTTATTACTAGTGTATAAGTACGCCTTTAAAGCACGTGCGATGAGTTTAAGAACACGACGCAAAGCAGAGTGCTTTTAACGTCGCTAGTGATGCTATTTTTTCTACGATTGTAACAGAAATATAAAAACTTAGTTCGGTCACATTGTGTTAGATATTCTAGGTTATGTTGGCATTCAAACGAGTTTTAATATAGTATTAAAACACGCCACCAATGGCAACGTGCAAAAAAACACGTATTTCCGCCGCTAATATTAAGAGTGCTACAAACGTCGCTTTTGACACTAGAAACTGTGCAAAAAGTTGTCATTTTAACACGATCGTAGAAAAAATATAATTTTAGAAAAACGACCGTTTCCCCCATATTTACGAGAAAGTAAATAATGCTTTACAAATATTTTGAGCAATTCATAAGTTTAAATGCCAATTCTGAAGCAAATTCCTAAAAATAATTTGATGTTATGGATGCAAACTTTCAAAAATAAAAAAACATTAAAAAACCAAGCATCTCTAAAAAAATAGTTCATAAAACCCACAACACTTTTCAATAATGTATCAAACTCGAGAGTTTCTGCAATTTAAATGGAAAGACCCGGTGTAAGTGTGCAAAATTACAACAATTAACACAATTTTTTATCGGTTTAGTCCGACTTGTTTGAAATTTAAGCATTCAGGAATGACATAGTCCAGTTTGTGCCATTAGAAACTAAATATAATTTCAGCGACTTATCTAAATTTTAGACAGCAACCAATGATACACTTTGAAATGGTCTTTTTTCCATAATGTTTATTTCAATTACATATTTGCTTTGCTTTGAAACGTATATTGATTGATGTCAGTTGATATATAAATCATGCAACATTTCTAGTGCCACCTGCCACCGACTATAAAAAAAAACAAAAATCATAAAACTAGTTATACAACTGTAAACACTTACCAGTTGAATGGGATAACGTCATAACGATGTCTCAGAAGATGCATAATTACAGTCTGTCAATTTTACTAGGTAGTTGAACAATGTAGCATCCAAAATCATAATCATAGATTTCATTTCCAGTAAACTGACCAAGTGGCACGCATTTCAAAATTTTGAGAGTTAACTGCTGCTCATTTCTTGCAATGATCGGTGGTACTCCCCAAGTAGATGATGGTGCTGTTAAAATAAAATCTTAATTCAAAATTTGCAAATCTCAATTGTATTATAATTATGGATTTAAAAGGTAACACAAAACTCAAAAAGAAAGTTTAAATATATATATACAACAAAGAATTAGTACAATAAAGAATTAAAATTAAGCATGTCAAGGAATAGTTTAGAAAAATTATTTGATTTTATTAATTATTTATTTTAAACCTCCATACATGCTTGTAGTTATCGGTCAATGAATGAATGAATGAATGAATAAATTGAATAAATAAATTAAATAAATTGAATAAATAAATAAATAAATACGAATAGAAATAAATAAACTTCAGAGACATATCAAAACTGTCGTTCTTGTTAGAAGTATATTTTCGTAATGGACATAAAACTGATGACGGCGTATGGGAATATTCTAAACAAGAATGTTGCAATTAATTTATAGAGCGTTTTCCGGCTGAATTCGAAATGCATTCTTCTCAAGTGATATATGAAATCATTCATAGACTAATCAGAAATTTTAGACAAACAGGTAGTGTAGCAAGAAAACCGTGGTCTGGACATCCAATCCGAAGAACGCAAGAGGTTATTGATAATGCACAAAACATTATTGAGACTAATCCTTCAACTTCAGTAAGAAGATTAAGCCAACAAATTAATTTATCTTATGGAAATTGCCATAAGTACAATGTTAAAAAAAGATTTAAAGCTTTTTCCTTATAAAATTCGTATGAATCACCAAATTTTCCTACGAGATTTTATTGCACGTCAAATCTATTCTGAATGGTTTAGGAACAACTTAAACGATGATGATAACCCTGAACTAGGACTGCAACGAGTAGCTGCGTACTCGGTGCTCATGAATAATTAATAATAATTTCTATCAGCAATTTGGCATGTAAATCTCCAAAATAATGCTAATTTAGAAATTATTGTTAATACACTAATCAGTAGATACATCAACTCACACCACAAGGAATGCATGAACAAAATAAGACCGACTGGGCGTATAATGGAGTTATTCTAAACGCATAATATAAAAAAAATTGTTTCAACGTCAATAAAGAACACACAAACATGTAACGCACTAACATTGTGAACCACGAGGTTTATTAAATAAAAAACAATTGCACTTACATTCCTTCTTGTTGCTAATAAAAATGATTATCCAGTAGTTAACACTTCTGCACTTGTCTGTAACAACACCCACAACTGTTTTGTTCACTTCGAACAAGGACGCAAGGAGAACGCTAAAACAGAATACGTTATTTTTAAAGCAAATGTTTACACACGTAGTAACATTTTATCGCGTCCTGCAAACTTCGCGCGCAAGTGAGGTCAGCTTTTACGTATCAACAAAGGGCATATATGCTCTTTGGTATCAAGTTCATATAGTGTTTACGTTTGGTTTTAAAAGACTAAATATAGCAACCCGCATAATGTATTTATTCGAGATTTTGAACCAACAAGAAAGTAGATAAGACATTTATTGGGAAGCCTGTTTTACTTAACCCCTTAAACCCGTACAAAGAAAATCACAAATAAGTCTACCGGTAGGTAGTAAAGGTTTGTCAAGTTTCATTTGGAGATTTATTCTGAATTTTCAGTGAAACAACAAAAATCCTCTCTAATATCTCTGCAAAGGTTGGGAATTGTACTTATGTTTATATGAACCTTTTTTGTCTATTTGTGGCGTAAATTCGGTCACTACAATATTGACAGGCATTTCAGTTACACCCTGTATATACAGGGCCCGGCAACGATGCGGGGCTGGAAGATTGTTCTAAAAGTATGAGAGTTACATAACATTTGTCTAGATAAAAGTTGTAGATACTAAAATGATGCACATTAGTAAAATGTTTTTATTGTACAAGGTGGCTCACAAAAGTGTGGCGTACCAAACTTACTCTCTCTTTTTTAAATAGAATGCCCTATAGTTTGGTATAATAAGGTATGATCAAAAATAATTTTCATCTAGTATGGCTATGGTATATGAATTGCAGCAGGTCCTGGATAGCCTGAATCAGTTGGCAGTACTGAAGTGTATTGTCAGTATATGTCAAATTCGAGATTTGCAGGTTAAGTTTTGCGTCAGTGTGTGTCAAATGACAAACAAAACCTAACCTACTAACCTCGTGTCTACATAAATTTACCATAGTTACGGTATCATTTTTACTTTAGTCCCTAGGGATTAAATGAGCTACTTTAGTCCCCGTAAACAGGGACTAAAGTATCAACTTTAGTCCCGGAAGTGCAAAAAATTATTTTGGACATTTGACTTTTCCTTTGACGGAAATTAAAATTATTTTTACATACTTGATAAATCATTTATTTTCTTACGAATATTAAAATAATAAATTTGGCAATGCGGTGGCAAGAAAAAGTCGAACTGACACAGACAGAAAAAAAATCATAGCCAACTCTATCTCAAAAAGATCGTGAACGGATTATATGTCCAAAAATGAGTCGTTTTCCTGTTACAAAAACCTGACAACAAGTAATGTCAACACTCTGAATAATTAAATTTTTGGTTTGTTTATTTGATGGAAGCCCACTAGATACATTTTAACTTTCTTCGAATGGTAACTGATATCACCTCCGTGTCATGTCTCCATGGATAATTAATTCTTTTATTTCATTATGGCTGAAAATAAAATAATAATTCTTCGTAAATAATCTGAAGTTTCAACACAAAAATTACTGTAAGTAACAGGAAAACGACTCATTTTTACTTCCTTTTACGATAAAGGAAGTATTGGATTCACCACAAAAATTCGAAATTGAGTTCTCAACAGATCTACACGTTTTAGAGTCCCCTGATCCCAAAAAACATATTTTTTTCATTGGTCTGTCTGTCTGTGTGTGTGTCTGTCTGTCTGTCTGTCTGTCTGTCTGAATTGATATCGAAGCAATAAACACTCATACACTTGACAAAAATTTTCGGCAATTTGTCGACCGCTCGCGGTATTGTATATGAACATTGTGCTCTCCACTACAGTTAGAACGTATTTTACTCTCATTCCAAATCATAATTTTGATTTTCCCTGTATATCAGCCAATGTTTTAAAAATTTTGTACTTGATTATGGATCTACAAGTCATGCAGAGCTTTTTATCAAGAATTTTTTTTTGTGAAATGTAAGATAAACTTTTTCTCTATTTGTATAAAACTTTTTGGGACACACTGTATAACAATTGTTTTCAATAGTAATATGAAAACATACATAAATATCTCTTTTTTCCTCATTTTCAATGGATAAGGTATAAAAAACTGTATTTTTCTACATACTTATCATACATATTGTTTAAACAATATAAATAATTTCGTCCCCGCTTCAAAAGGTTTCTGATTTCAAATAATATAAAAAAATTTTTTTTTAAAAAATCATCAAAATCGGAGCTGTTTCTGAGGACTTCCGAGTAAAAGGCTTTATTGACGCGACTAAAATATATGCCCTAGTCTCCACATCAACTCGTGTTCTTTTAAATCTGGTCTGTCCTTTTTACTTCCGTTTACTATAAAGGAAGTATTGGATTCACCCCAAAAATTCGAAATTGAGTTTTCAACGGATCTTCACGTTTTAGAGTCCCCTGATCCCAAAAAACATATTTTTTTTCATTGGTCTGTCTGTGTGTGTGTGTGTCTGTGTGTGTGTGTGTGTCTGTCTGTGTGTCTGTCTGTGTGTCTGTCTGTGAACAGAATATCTCAAAAACGAAAAGAGGTATGGCGTTGAAACTTCATATATAAGTTTTGTGTAATATGTAGATGAGACAGCAAGCTTTTGAAGGAAATCGCACAACCGGAAGTATGGTGTTTACTTTTGGGATTTTTCAGTTTTTTTTCGATTTTTTCAAAAACGGGTCTAACGATTTTTTTCAAACTTTGCATTTTTTTTTCTTTTTTTTTCATGTGTATTGATGTGAGATGGGTGATTTTCCAGTTGAATACTTCAAAAATGGATTTCCTTTGTTTTCTTTTCTATTTTTTTTATTAACTCCTATTTTAAAGGGAACACCCGGTATATTATTACATTATTGAACCGTTTTTGTAGAATATGTAGTTTTGAAAATTTTTGACAAAAATGAAATTTGTGACTAATTATAAGATCACTGTAAAATGTAGTTGTGGGAGTGTATCACACCAGATTTTTGGACATATGTTTATTCAACTTTTTTCATCATTTTGATGACTAGAATACGCTCCTGAAGTAGCGGCCTACATTTATGTTACACCCTGCATATAAATGAATGTTTCTTTGTCCCGCATGCATTCTAATACCATTCATCCGATTGCGACGAAACTTTGGTGAGTTATTGTGAGCACACCCCCGAAGGCTTATGAACAACCATTTTACAACAGGTGGCGCTGGGGTCGAGATATTTCGATAATTTGTATTTATGTTCCGATTTAACTCATATTCGGAATATATGTTGGTTACGTGGAAAGAAATGTTTATACACAAAATCAACCCGGTAGGTGGCGCTGGAGTCAAAATATTTACGAAAATGTGTATTTTTGGACCGATTTAGCTTATATTCGGAATATACGTTCCTTACGTAGAGAGAAATGTTTATACAAAAAATGAAGCTGGTAGGTGGCGCTGGAGTCAAGTTATTTACGAAAATGTGTATTTATGGTCCGATTTAGCTCATATTCGGATTGTATGTTGGTTACGCGGAAAGAAATGTTTATACAAAAAATCAACCCGGTAGGTGGCGCTGGAGTCAAAATATTTACGAAAATGTGTATTTTTGGACCGATTTAGCTTATATTCGGAATATACGTTGGTTACGTAGAGAGACATGTTTATACAAAAAAATGAACCTGGTAGGTGGCGCTGGAGTCAAGTTATTTACGAAAATGTGTATTTATGGTCCGATTTAGCTCATATTCGGATTGTATGTTGGTTACGCGGAAAGAAATGTTTATACAAAAAATCAACCCGGTAGGTGGCGCTGGAGTCAAAATATTTACGAAAATGTGTATTTTTGGACCGATTTAGCTTATATTCGGAATATACGTTGGTTACGTAGAGAGACATGTTTATACAAAAAAATGAACCTGGTAGGTGGCGCTGGAGTCAAGTTATTTACAAAAATGTGTATTTATGGTCCGATTTAGCTCATATTCGGAGGGCAAGTCCGGCTTGCCCGTAGGTAGTGGGTAGACACGATTTTTTTTTTCAAAAGCGGAATTAAGCGATGGCAATTTTTTTGTGCCATAAGGGCACTATTTGCAGCAACTTTTCTTTATAACATTTTGCCGTGAGAAAACAACTTCAATCTTTTACGCTAAAAAAAACGTAGGTGCATTAGATAGTAGCATGCTCCATTTTTTCTGGCACAAGAGACCGAAGTTTTTTTTTCACGACAAAATGTTATAAAGAAAAGTTGCTGCAAATAGTGCCCTTATGGCACAAAAAAATTGCCATCGCTTAATTTCGATTTTGAAAAAAAAAATTGTGTCGACCCAGTACCTACGGGCAAGTCCGGTGGGTGAATATATCAGTTTTGTGGAAATATCTACCCGTTTCTACGGGTTGATATGTCCAGCAAACTGATATATTCACCCGCCGCACTAAACCCCAAACCGGTGGGTGAATAGATCAGTTTTACGGAATTATCTACCCGTACGAAGTGGTTAGACGAGATTTTTTAGTACGGGTAGATATGTCCAGAAAACTGATATATTCACCCGCCGCACTAAAACCCAACCCGGTGGGTGAATATATCAGTTTTGCGGAAATATCTACCCGTTTCTACGGGTAGATATGTCCAGCAAACTGATATATTCACCCGCCGGACTTGCCCGTAGGTAGTGGGTAGACACGATTTTTTTTTTTCAAAAGCGGAATTAAGCGATGGCACTTTTTTTGTGCCATAAGGGCACTATTTGCAGCAATTTTTCTTTATAACATTTTGCCGTGAAAAACAACTTCAATCTTGTTTATTTGATGGAAGGCCACTAGATACATTTTAACTTTCTTCAAATGGTAACTGATATCAGCTTCGTGTCATGTCTCCATGGATAATTAATTCTTTTATTTCATTATGGCTGAAAATAAAATAATAATTCTTCGTAAATAATCTGAAGTTTCAACACAAAAATTACTGTAACAGGAAAACGACTCATTTTTACTTCCTTTTACAATAATGGAAGTATTGGATTCACCCCAAAAATTCGAAATTGAGTTCTCACCAGATCTTCACGTTTTAGAGTCCCCTGTTCCCAAAAAACATATTTTTTTCATTGGTCTGTCTGTCTGGGTGTCTGTCTGTCTGTCTGTGTGTCTGGCTGTGAATATCTCCAAAACGAAAAGAGGTATGGCGTTGAAACTTCATTTATAAGTTTTGTGTAATATGTAGATGTGACAGCAAGCTTTTGAAGGAAATCGCGGCTTTAACGATTTTTTTCAAACTTTGCATTTTTTTTACTTTTTTAATGTGTATTGATGTGAGATAGGTGATTTTCCAGTTGAATACTTCTAAAGTGGATTTCTTTTGTTTTCTTTTCTATTTTTTTATTAACTCCTATTTTAAATAGAACACCCGGTATATTATTACATTTTTGAACCGTTTTTGTAGAATTTGTAATTTTTGAAAATTTTTGACTAATTATAAGATCACTGTAAAAGGAAGTTGTGGGAGTGTATCACACCAGATTTTTGGACATATGTTTATTCAACTTTTATCATCATTTTGATGACTAGAATACGCTCCTGAAGTAGCGGCCCACATTTATGTTACACCCTCTATATAAATGAATGTTTCTTTGTCCCGCATGCATTCCAATACCATTCATCCGATTGCGACGAAACTTTGGTGAGTTGTTGTGAGCACACCCCCGAAGGCTTATGAACAACCATTTTACAACAGGTGGCGCTGGGGTCGAGATATTTCGATAATTTGTATTTATGGTCAGATTTAGCTCATATTCGGAATATATGTTGGTTACGTAGAAAGATATCTTTATACAAGAAATAAACCCGGTAGGTGGCGCTGAAGTCAAGATATTTACGAAAATGTGTATTTATGGTCCGATTTAGCTCATATTCGGAAGATATGTTGGCTACGTAGAAATAAATGTTTTTACAAAAAATGGACCCGATAGGTGGCGCTACATTCAAGATATTTACGAAAATGTGTATTTATAGTGCGATTTAGCTGATATTCAGAATATACGTTGGTTACGTAGAAAGAAATGATTATGCAAAAAACGAACCCGGTAGGTGGCGCTGAAGTCAAGATATTTACGAAAATGTGTATTTATGGTCCGATTTAGCTCATATTCGGAATATATGTTGGCTACGTAGAAATAAATGTTTTTACAAAAAATGGAGCCGATAGGTGGCGCTAGGGTCAAGATATTTACGAAAATGTGTATTTATAGTGCGATTTAGCTGATATTCAGAATATACGTTGGTTACGTAGAAATAAATGATTATGCAAAAAACGAACCCGGTAGGTGGCGCTGGAGTCAAGATATTAACGAAAATGTGTATGTATGGTGCGATTTAACGTACTTATATTCAGAAGATGTGTGTACAAAAACAAATTATTTTTGGGCAGAACAATGTTTGCCGGGTCAGCTAGTATATTACATAAAATGTTAGGTTTTTAATAGTGTTTACACAAATCGTTACGATTTTCCAAAAGTCGGAAAATACAATAGTAAATAAAATGTGATGTGATAGTAGGGGTCTTTAACCTTAAATTATTATATCTAAAGCATCGTTAATGTCCACAATTTCAAGAATCTCATAATGTTGAATAATTATGTTATAAAAAATAATATAAGCGTAGAGGTCACTCGAGTGACCCCTGAATCCTAAACTCTTATAGACTATGTATTGGTTGAACACAAAAAGTGTAAATTGTTTAGAAATAAAATTAGAGCCAAACGCACTGTCTGATCATAACAGGCTTGTTTTTAATATAATGGACAGGGTTCGATTGTACAAACAAAAAGTTACAAATGACATGAAATGTGTAATGTAAATCATGTAAAGGCTAGAGAACTATTTAGTCAGAGTAAATAATAGTATATAGTCTCTTCAAAAGCTAACAGATACCGTTAACATCTGTAAATCCCAAGCAGAGTACATAAAAGTTGTAATATGTCGTTAGAATAATATGTGGGTCAATAGCGAAATATTACAATTAATCAAGCAAAAGGACAGGCTGATAAAAACATTAGTTTTGATATTTTACTTGATAAGTTAAAGAGAATGGGATTCATATAGTACATTTTTTTTCTATAATAATTTTCAAGGTCAACTTTCTAGGGGATAAGTTGCATTCCTGCAGGGTCCCTAGTTTTAATAATGTTGGCACATAGGTTTTTAGTTCTTTTCTTCCACTAAAAAAAATTATTGTCATTTTGACAGATATGTCATAATTTAATATCGCTTGCTTCATTTTTGCGTTTAAAATATTTCTTGGTTTTCTTTTTTTATCCGATTTTATTGATGATGATGATGATTCCATGTTAAAAAAAGAAATTTCTCAAGAGTTCAAATTAAGAAACTTTGACAGTCAAAATTGACACATAACCATAATTTTGAAAAAGTTCTACCAACGCGAGGTATAAAAATTTACTAGCGTTTTAGTCACATATCTACCAACATTGTAACACTTTGACAGTTATTATAGAAAAAAAACGTACTTTAGGTAAGATGCATAGTATTATTCAATAATACCTAGCAAGGAGAAGGCAATATGTTAAATTAGACCATAATGTAAGTGAATTTTAGGGTTCCCCATGGCTTTGTCCTGGGTCCTCTCTTCTACTCTCTGTATGTTCTCAGCTTGAATAATGCAGGGTTAGTTGCTAGATATTACACATTTGCAGATGATACTGTACTGTTGTATCGTTTTGATAATGTTGAGGAGGTAGAGAATGTGATTTCTAATTATTATAGACAAAACTAAATGTATGCTATTTAAACAAATAAATAATGATGTACAAGTTTTCTGTGTAAATATCAATGGTAAAGAAATTGAATGTGTAGCCAGGATGAAATATTTAGGTCTAGTAATAAATAACAAACTGGTCAGATCATTTAGATTAGGTATATTGAATCCACTATATTGTCAATGATGAGTGCACGGTATATAGAAATTATCTTGGCCTTAAAAGTAAGCTCAATGTATACCATACGTTTTTTCTGTCACATTTCAGCTAAATTCCCATGTGGGGCACATGTGGATCTATTCGCTCTATTGTCAGCATGGTAGAAGTTCCTGTTGGCCAATGTCCTAAATTTAAGAGATGATGATTGGCTCGAAATAAAACAAATTATATTCTCAAAAACTGCGGGATCGCCCCTTGGGAACATTGGTCTCTGTGAGGTACAAGCAATGCCCTACCAGTTTCTTAATATTAGCTCGGTTTGAATTATTTCCGCTTTACGTGAAAAAATGTTTTTTCCGGGATCGCGGGACGTTTACTCTCGCTGGATATGTTGGTCAATTCCGAGACTGTCCCTAAGTCCAATTGAGATTTTCTTCTTTTGTGCACAAAAACAGTTTTCTCGTTTGTAATTGAAAACGCCGCATTTTCTTAACTAAATTAAGAACTATTTTAATGTTAATCGTGTTGAATACGCATGCTTGACAGATGTGTAAACTGTTGTTGACATTTGTTTTCAAAGCATACCTAACAAAACAATTGAATTGCAAAATGGATGAGTTTTTTCGTGGACAGTGTAATAGTTTATTTTTTATTTGAAAATGCTTGACGTTAATTGTACGTAACTACAGTTATAACATTTTGCGTTAAATCTGAGTATTCCGGATTTACATTGTAAAATTGTGACAAGAATCCACCCTACAACGTCCCAGAACTACGACCAATAGAACGTTATTGCGCTAGCGCTATTATGAAGGTTACAGAAGATAGGTAAAGCCGTTAAAGAAATAGAACGCCTAAAAATTTAGTGTTACACAGTAAGCATGAAAATCGGAAAGAGCTAGATTTTGTTAGCAGTACAGACTGAGAAATTGAGTTTATTAACATTTGTAATTTTAATATACAGGGTGTCCCAAAAAGAATGGGACATCGATTATTCATATATTCCTTACGTTATAACAAATCCACACAAATAATATACTCTTAGTTCGTAAGCCTAAAAGCAACCGTTTACCTTAAAATGCCATTAAAGTTTTTGGTAGTCATTAAGTCGTGCAATTATCCATGATCACAAAAACAATGGTCATCTAGTAAACAGCAGTGATAAATCAATTAATGACATTAGAGCCACAAGAATTTGTTCTTTTATGTTTAAGAAAATGCCACTACATAACGAATTCTCCAATGCTGAAAGGTTCGTTATGTCGCAGCATTTCCCTAATCACAAAAGACGAAAAACTGATGCCACCAACGTCATTAATTGATTTCTTGTTGTTGTTTACTAGATTACAATCATTACCCATTGTTTTTGTGATCATGGCTACTTGATAATTGCACGTCTTAATGACAATCAAAAACTTTTGATAGGCATGGTAACGGTTGCTCTTACGCTTATGAACTGAGAGTACATTATTTTTGTGGATTTTAATTCTCTTTCAGGTAATAACCTAAATTGTTTGAAAATGTAGCAGATAACGAAGATAGAGCTAAAAAAGTTTTGAAAGATAGGTAAAGTGCCCCTTAAAGTCAAGTCTACTTGATGAAATTTTTGCTATTGGTGCACTACACAATGGTAAGCATGTATACCAAAATTCCAATCGACATCGCTGCATTTGTGGAAATTAACAAAAAAATAAAAAATAAAAATTTGAACTTCAAGGCCCCATAACTTCTTACTGAAGGGACTTTGTACTAAGGTATATTAGGTTTAATCGATTTATTATAACGTAAGGAATTTATGACTAATCGGTGTCCCATTCTTTTTGAGACACCCTGTATATTAGTTTCCGTTCAAAAATACATATATCAAACCTACTTCTTTCATTTATTTAAAAGTTTTCATGGGACATAGTATTCAAGCCGTAGTTTACATCTTGCAGTAATTTTTCCAATACTTTTTAAAATGTTTGACACACTAAAGAGTGCCTTTAATTTTACTTTCAGGCATAGGCTATAAGAAAAAGTTATTTGCAATGAAAACGTTTAAATCTCAATACAAATATCAGTCTCATATCATATTAATCCGCCAAGGCCAGGTATGAAACAGAAGTGCGTTTACCCATTTTTATAAGTGGGCCTCTCGACGAGTCTTGTATGGAGTATGGTCACGTATTGTCGCGCTTATCGCGTGCGACTGTATAACAACATTGGATGGTCAAGACGTACCTATGCATTAAAATTTTCGCAATATATCATTTTAGGCATCTTGATTATTCTCGCTCAATTAATTACATGTAGGTTTTTAAACTTTTAATCTAGCAGTGCATTCTGTCGAAATGTACTGGTCTTATTATTGTTACATCATCAGTAGTTATATCCCTAGTGCATTCTGTATCTTCGGGAAGTACTCGAATTATACAGAATACACGCAGGGAATATTGCAAGACTATTCCTCGAAGAAATATCATCCTTTGTATACCACACTATTAATTTTCATTTTTCAAAGAGTTTTCAGTATTCCTTCTGAAATTTCTTGTGTACCTAGCTGGTTTGCTTTTCTTCCCGCAAATACTCGATATTGCATTTGTGCAAATACCCGGGTATTGCACTAGTGCAAAGTATTCGTTGTATTCGATTCTCATTGGTTCAAATTTTGAAAATTGATGATGGGATTGGTTTATATTATCTGAGCGGAATAGTCAGTTTTATTTTCTTTCTTTTGACCCATTATTATTCTTAATATTTTTCTCTCGAAAATTCTTAATTGTTCTTGATCCTTTCTTCTTACACTTCTTGTTTCTAGTGCGTATATCACGATAGGTTTTATTAGCGTATTGTAGATTGTTAGCTTCGTGTGTTTGCTAATACTCTTACGCCTCAATAATTTTTTATTTACTGCGTATGCCCTCCATGCTGCTTTGATTCTGGCTTTTATTTGACTGTTATCTGTACTGCTTATTTGTGTTCCTAAGTAGCTGAATTTGTGTACTTCTTCAATGCTGTAGTTGTTAATTTTTATTTTTGCTGTATGGTGGGAGCTTGTTTTGTTTTTTTTTGTTTTTCACTTTTCATGTATTTTGTTTTTTCTTGTTTTATGTTTAATCCTGCTTTCTTTGCTGCTCTATCTAGTTTTTTAAACATTTTTTCAAGTTCTTCTTTTGTTCTGCTAACTATAGCTATGTCGTCTGCATATGCTACTATTTGTGTCATGTTTATATATAATTTTCCGTGGTCTTTAGTTTTCCTTATTATGCTTTCTAATACGATGTTAAACTGCATGGCTGACAGAGCATCGCCTGGTCTTACTCCTGTATTTATTTCGAATTTTTCTGTTGTGCCAAAACTTGTTCTGACTACAGCTTTGGATTTATTCATCGTCATTTTTACTAGTTTCGTTAGTTTACTAGGAATATTAAAGTTCCTCATTATTTCTATCAGTGTGTTTCTATTTAAAGTATCGAAGGCTGACCTAAAATCAATGAATAGTATATGTATTTCTATTCCGAATTCGTGGCTCTTCTCAAGTAGTCGGTTCATTGTGAATATGGCATCTGTTGCGGATCTGCCTGGTCGGAATCCATTTTGGTAATCACCTAATTCTTGTTCTACATAATATGGTTCTAACTTCTTGTAGATTAATGATGATAATATTTTGTAAGTTGTATTGAGCAGTGTGATTCCTCTGTAGTTATTGGTGTTTTCTTTTTCGCCTGTTTTATGCAGTGGCACTATTACCCCAGCTTTCCAATCTTCCGGCATTTCTACATTTGTCCATATTTTTTGGATTAGTGAGTACAGATGGTCGTGTAGGGTTTTGCCTTCGTGTTTTATTATATCTCCTACTATGTCGTCTAAGCCTGGCGCTTTGCTATTTTTTATTCTTTTAATTATCATCATGACTTCTTCATATGTAGGTTCATGGGTATTTTGTGATGTTTGTATAGGTTGCTCTATTTCTTCTTTCTCATTTTCTTTTTCGCTATTCAGGAGTTCACTGAAATGTTCTTTCCATAACTTCTTTATCTTCTCTTTCTCATACTCAGTTATTCCTCTTTATTCCTTACCCCTCTTATGTTCATTTTGATTTCTTCCTCTTGTTTCTTTATTTCTCTATAAAATATTTTTGAATTCTTGGCTGCATTACTGTGTTCCATTTCTTCTACTGCTTTGCATAGCCATTGCTTCTTCTTCTGTTTGCATATTTTTGTTGCTTCTTTCCGTAATCTAGTGTATTGATTATGGTCTTCTTGCAGTCCCGATGATATCCATTTTAATCTTAGTTTATTTTTTCTTGAATTTTCACTTGACATTCGTTGTCGAACCATTCTTTTCTTTTTTGTTTTTTCTTGCATCCTATAGTTTCTTCAGCTGATTTTATCATTGTATTTCTTATGTTTACCCATTCTTGATTTAAATCAATTGAGGGTGTAATTTCTAATGTTTTTCTGCTTAATTGTTTCTGTAATCCTTGGGTTTCGTTTTCGGATTGAAATTTGTTTATAATCCACTTATTCGTTATTTTCTGTGTCTATTGCTACTTTCTGTTTCATTTTCACAATTACCAAGTAGTGGTCCGAGTCTGCGTTCGCTCCTCTGTAATATCTCACATCTCGTATGCCTTTTTTGTCAGTTTTTTTCTTATCAGCACATGATCTATTTGGCTTTCATGTTCTCCTCCTGGGGGTTTCCAGGTTACATTATGCTCCCTTCTGTGTTTAAATTTTGTGCTACTAATGACCATGTCCATTGCTGCGGCGTAGTTACTTAGTCTATGTCCATTTTTGTTTTTTGTTTGTGTATTGTTTCTTTTCCTGCTACTCCATCTATGTATTCTTCCTGTCCCATTTGTGCATTAAAATCACCTAGTGTTATTAACGTGTCATGTGGTTGCACTTCTTCGCTTATTTCTAGCAGTTTTTCATAAACTTGGTCTTTTACATTTTCTTCTGCATCACCTGTCGGTGCATATGCATTGATTATAGCTATATTAGCTAATTTTGATTTTATCGTGATCATCGAGAGTCTGCCACTTATTGCATTGAATATCCTTAACTGGTAACGTGCCGTCTGTGAGACTGCAAGCAAATTTTAATCTCAAGGTTTCAGCAAAAACTCGTAGGCATGGCAGTCCCTGTGAATTACAATATTTCTTTAAGTTTTTTTTTACAATTGCATTGTTTTACTTATTATTAATCGTAAAATAAATAAAATTACTTTTGATCAAGTTTTAATTTTTTTTTATCTTGGTCTGGTAAAAAGTACATTGCCAATTTGTGTTCATGTTGAAAATTATATTATAATTTTTTCTTTACATTAAGTTTTCGGTTATTATTACTAAAAAATATATGCCTAACAAACCTCTATATATATATATATATATATTTAAAAACATAATTAAAACAGTTTAATTTTTTTCGCTTTAAAGGTGTGCCAGTCTCATAGACTGCACGTTACTAGTTGTGCTTCAAACTTACACGTTACCAGATGGTATTTTTCAGTTTAATATTTACAAGAAAGCCGATACCGTTTCTTCCTTTCTTTTCTTCTCCACTGTAAAACATTGTGTAGTTTCCTGAGCTTATTTCACCCTGTCCTTCCCATCGTATTTCTTGCAGTGCTGCTATATCTATGTTATATCTAGTTCTTTCACTTGAGATTTATTTCATTTTTTCTGGTTTTAGTATGGTCATTACGTTCCATGTTTTTAATTTTAATACATGTCTAGCTCTTTTGGCTTTCTTACTTTTATAGTTTTTTTTCTCGATATTGTGTTTTCTTTTCATTCTGTATTTTCCATTCTCCTTCTGTTTTAATCGTATCTGATGATTTATTTTTCTTAGTCTTTCCATTTTCTTAGCGGTCGTCTGGTTTATTGACAGTCATGTTCTTTTTTTAACTAGTTTTTTGTCTTCCAGTATACGTGATTGATCTCATGTGTTTTCTTATTTATTCATCTCCTATGTTTAGAGGTGATCCTTCACTTAGCTTTCTTATTTTCTGATGTTTGTCCATATAATCCTCTTTCTTGCTTGTCTCGTGCCTTCTTACTGCCACTTCCCCAATTGCTTCCTCTACTTCTCCCGTTCTTTCTTATTGCTCCAGTGTGTAAGCTTCATTGTTGATTATTAACTTATTGTTTCGGAGATTTGCAGTGTATCTCTTGCTTTTTGCCTCTCTCGTGTATTTTATTAGGTTTTTCCTTTCTTCGAGGGTTTACTTTGGGTAGTTTTCATTGATCCAGATGTTTCTTCCTTTTAGGTTTCTTGTGGCCATTATCTCCTGTTTCTTATTCAATATTGCTATTTCTATTAATATTGGTCTGTTCCTCTGGTTTTCCTCTCCATTCCTTCATAGTCTTTTAATTTCTTGTACTTCTCTTTCCATTATTGTTACAATCTTCTGATATTTCTGGAGACTGTCGTCAGGAATAAAACAACGACAAATAAAAATAAAAGTCAATGTAATTTTAGTATCACATAGTTACATTGTAATACTTAAAAGTATATATGGAAAATCGTTCTTAATTAATGTTATATATAACATCCCGCTAATTCACACCAAACCGTTGCGTCACCGTCTCACCGTGTCCTCCGATTCTATATTTATCTGCACTCAGCTGCTAAGCGCAAACGCAGGGAAAAACTAAAAATTAACATAGTTGATAAGGCACGCAGGTGCACTTGGTTATTTTTAAAATATAGAAACAATTTCGACAAATTGAAGGCTGTGTGTAAAATTACTTTTAAGTACCTACATATAATGTTTGTCCGTAAAAAAAACTGTTAAAAATAAATAAAGATGCTGACAGTTTCCCGAAAGCGAGATTTATATACTGTTTTGTAATAGTATTCTTGGTGTTTCTAAAACAATTAGTAAAGGAATACGATCGAATTAATAAGCTCAGAAATATTTTTTTATAATTTTTAAAAACATCTTCTATATGTTATTTCATAAATAACGTAGTGGAGATATTGAATAACTACAAGGAGCGTGAAAGTAGATATGAATGTATAAATTTAAGTACTAAATGGCAAGATGTTTGTAATCTCACCAAATATAATGTAAATGTATTTTCTTTCATTTATATTGGGCATAGATACCTAAACGCAGCAGCGCAGGAACTGCTGTAATTATGGGTGGAAAAAATTTTTTTTGAGTGTTTTAACATAACTATGCTTTATGTATTATGTTCGACTGTTCCATAAACACTTTATTATAGTATTATTTAGCGTCCATAAAGTGCCACTTTAGTCCGTAGAGTAAAGTAAAACGGCAGCCTGTCAATGTCCTATAGTTATTTTCAAAATAAATATAATTTTATTCAAATCGGGAAAGAAGATTATATTAGCTGAAAAATTTACAAATAATAAAAAGGAATTCATCTTTAATATTCGTCCAATAAAATCCTACATTATGTACTTGATAGTTACAATGACGCTAAAATGCTTTTTAGTCACGTATTCAATGGTCATATGAAATATCAGTTTTCCTGTCTTCTCGCTCAGAAAAAGTTGTTTTCGAAGTGTTGTCTGTCTGGCAGTTTGTAAGCCTGTAGTTTTGGGAGTCTGTCAGTCTGTCTGTGACCTCTCTACAGCCCAGATGGTTTAATAGATCGGCCTCAAAATTTATATCTTTGTTTTTAATATAAATTTGGAGATCCCAATCATTTTTGCTTAAAATACTGTAACCGGAAGTGATATTTTACACTTGTGGTTTTCTGTTTTTCCAGAAAATGTTATAGTTGTTTGCTAAACATTAAATTTCATAGAACAAGATGATATATTGTGTAATTATATTTAGTTCAAACACAAAAGTTTCTCCAAAACGTAGGGGAATAAAAATGTTTAAATCTGTTGTATATTACGTAATGATCTATAACTTTTGTCAAAAAAGTTTTTTGTTAGTATACTTAATGATAAATCGCAAATTGAAATTTTTACAGGCAGTAAAAGCAAGTCGTGTGGTGACCACACTTCATTTTTTTGCATATGGTAATGCAATCTAGGGAAACCAATGACTGCAAGCATTCTCACCAGATTGATAGGAACTTCTGGTTATTATTATGTAATGAGGTTAGGTTTCATGTTGACTGGTTGACACCGTAATTATTTTAAATTGTAGTTCTGGCTATTATAAACTGAATTTGTCCTTAGTGCAATACCTACTTAACTAGTTAAAACCAAATTATATAATCACATTTTAAGTTTATAATAACCTCCATTAGGAGCACCTCATAGCGCATCATTTTTTTATTGCAGCGCTGCGCTGCCCGAAAAGCCCTCTTAATGCATCATAGACATATTGTCTTATAGAAATTGGCATCTTATTGCCGCAATTTTCAGAAGTGAAAACAGCGCCACTTTTGCGTTCAATAGAGAAACGGAGCAGCATGTGAAAGGTTTTATCGTCTTTTATGTTGATATTTGTCAAAATTGATCCTTTTACAAACATATGCAGAGTTGTTCTCTTGTTCTTCTGGCGAAACCTATATTTCAATAATGCCTGCTGCTATAATCGCAAATAGAATTCATATGGTAATGCAATCTAGGAAAACCAATGACTGCAAGCATTCTTACTAGATAGGAACGCCTGGTTATTATTTTGCAATGAGGTTAGGTTTCATGTTGACTGGTTGACACCGTAATTATTTTAAATTGTAGTTCTGGCTATTATAAACTGAATTTGTCCTTAGTGCAATACCTACTTAACTAGTTAAAACCAAATTATATAATCACATTTTAAGTTTATAATACCCTCCATTAGGTGCACCTCATAGCGCAGCAATTTTTTTATTGCAGCGCTGCGCTGCCCGAAAAGCCCTCTTAATGCATCATAGACATATTGTCTTATAGAAATTGGCATCTTATTGCCGCAATTTTCAGAAGTGAAAACAGCGCCACTTTTGCGTTCAATAGAGAAACTGAGCAGCATGTGAAAGGTTTTATCGTCTTTTATGTTGGTATTTGTCAAAATTGATCCTTTTAAAAACATATGCAGAGTTTTTCTTCTGGCGAAACCTATATTTCAATAATGACTGCTGCTATAATCGCAAATAGAATTCCTAGGCTCCGTTATAAACCTTGACAAATCAAAACTATATACAGTGTGTCCCCGGATGGACCTAACAATACTTGTAAACTTCCTTATTTTGCATTTTAGGAAGAACAGTCATTCTTCATAAAAAGTTTTGCTTCATCTAGCAAGTCCGCAGCCACTACCAAAATTTTGAAATAACATACAGGGTGGTTAGCAAACGAGACAACGTGAAATTTGGTTAAGAATAAAGTACCTTTTATTTGAAAGGAAAGCATAAGTATTACTGGGAATAGATGTTTGAAATTTCAACAGAAGCTCACATACCTAATCTGAACGTTGTATCTCAAAGTTGATTTTTTTATTTTTTATTGAAAGAAGTACGTAATAGCGAAATGTATACTAGTATAAATTTTGATAGAAAAATAAACTTTGAGATACAACGTTCAGATTAAATATGTGAGCTTCTATTCCAAACATCTTTTCCTAGTGATACTTATGCTTTCCTTTCAAATAAAAGGTACTTTATTCTTAACCAAATGTCACGTTGTCTCATTTTCTAACCACCCTGTATGTTATTTCGAAATTTTGGTAGTAGCTGCGAACTTGCTAGATGAAGCAAAACTTTTTATGAAGAATGACTGTTCTTTCTAAAATGCAAAATAAAGAAGTTTACAAGTATAGTTAGGTCCATCCGGGGACGCACTGTATATGTCAGATTGTCAGATCTCACAAAAAAGTGCTGGTGCTGGTTTAATTGCTGCATTAAGAGGCATTTTTGCATATGAGCATAGTTCAATGTCGAAGGATGGTGGCCTCTTACGGCGTCGTGCCGCTGTACTAGGTCACCGCCCACGTGTTGGTTAATTAGTAAATTATTTGAACATCCGTAAAATTTTGGATTTGTTCATATCACGATCTTGGCCATTCTTTGGCTAAGCCAACTAGATAATGTAAAACTCCTGTTTTTTGTGCATATTAATATCTCTCTTCGAATGGATCACTCAGTATATCTAAGAAAAATTTGTAAGTTAAAATGTTCGCACTGCAGTCTATAAATAAAAAATTCATTTCGGATGATCTGTTGAATTACGCAATATACAAATTAACATTGAAAGGGGGAAGACCTATGTTATTTAAAAGTTTAAAATCAGTGTAAAATAATTATAAACTGAAACCTTACCTACAGGACCTATTGTTACTATTATTTAATATCACATATGTAGTAACCGGTGCATATATAATCAATCGAATCGTAATTTACCTACCTTTTTGCTTCATACTTTTATGTAAGTACTGTTCTTACTGGGCATATTATATGATAACATCAATTTGTTTATAATTTCGCAATTTACTTATACTGATTCTTATCGTTTTGTATATAACCTTAACTTCGCACTAAATACAACTCCAGCTATGATTAATAATCGATAATAATCACACAATTTGTTATATTGCAGACCACATATCAATATATAAAAATAACAGAAACCATCATTTATTTTATCATTTTATTGATTTAAAAACGTAATCGTCTTCGTTAAATTTTGCCTTAAAGATTTTTCATTTGCTGGACAATTTACAGATTTAGCTATGTTATGACATCTGATTTTTGTATACATTTTTATGATTAATTTAGTTAATACGAAGGTCAAGCTAAATTTATTTAAAATACCTATCGAAAACGGTTTCATATTTTTTTTGGGTTTTATTTTAAATGTGCTCAAAGTAATTCCCTTCAGCAATAGTACACACGACAATTCCTTTCTCTTACTGCTTATAAGTTGCCAATCAACTTTTTTACGAACGCCTTCAATACAATCGTGAACTGCGGTATCAATCTCTTCCTCTGACGAAAACCTACCTGCAAATGTTTTTAGCCCAGCATTTATGCTCCAACACCCCAAAATATCGAGAAATGTGCACAATCAACGTGTCATCATATCAAAGCAATTTTCATATTTCGTCAACATTTGTAAAAATTGCGGTTCTGCATATCATACTTTAAAACAAGCAAATACATATTTTTACTCGCTTTAAATATTAAATAATTTTTACGTAGTTACACACTCGCCTTTTTGTAGGTAACCGAATCATATCTATGATTTCGTATAGCAAATTTGTTACCGTTTGTTTAAACGACAACGATAAAAACATTCTCCGTTCAATTATCTCATCAGATGCACTGGAGCTGCGACGCTGCGAGTGCTTAAAAACATGCTTATCTAGCAAGTAAACTCTACTCAGTTTGGGGTCATGTGGTTACTTGACAATGTCAAGGCGTCACATGACATGATTCATAAATAATGATGCCATGATAATTCATAGATTGTTAGAAAGTATGTAGCACAGTGTCAAAACATGTAACCAGAAAGTTGGGGTGATACACCAGCGAGAAACATGAAAGCAAAATATTACTAGGATTTAATTCAAAATTTCCCGCTCTTTCCCCACTTTTTAGTAATCACGCTGTACTACGTTTTATTAATTATGGGTTAAAATGGCGATACACATAATACGAATTCATAGTTTTAAAAGCGCGCTTCTACATTTTAGAAGCTTAACCACAACTGACTGTCGAATACTCGTATGGCACCATCTTGCCCTCTGCCCTGCACGCGGAGTTATGTTTAATGACTCCTAATTTTTGGATCTGCAATCAGCGCCACTGTCATATTTAGTTGAAACTTGCCGTCTTCCCGAAGCGAATTGCACCGCCATCTCGTGCTAATGTAAAAGTGGCGCTGTTTTCACTTCTGGAATTTGCTGCAATAAGATGCTAATTTCTATAAGACAATTCGTCTATGACGCATTAAGATGGCTTTTCCGGCATCGCAGCATTAAAAAATTGCTGCGCTAAAAGCCGCTTTTAATGCTGCACTGTCGCAGTAAGGGGTATGTTTCCATTATAATAATAATAATAATAATAATAATAATAATAATAATAATAATAATAATAATAATAATAATAATAATAAACGTAATATTGTCTTTGGCGAAGTTCAACTTGATAGAAAAATAGATCTATCCGCTGTTCTTCCACTTAACCCGGTGAAAAAGAGAAAGAATAAATCCTTTGACCCCTCGGGATAACCAGCTGGAGCACCATCGTACATAAAATACAGAACTGGTATTTGTTCTAAAAGTAGCTAAATTATTTTCCAGGAAATTCAAATAATATTGCCAAATTAAAATATATCAAGGGCAGATAAAGCGAATTATTATCAATTTTTGTATTTTTCGTGATTAATTGTTGAACTAAATATTCTCGAAAATTATTGCATTTAGCGATTATAAACAAACATCGAAGTTTTTCCAATGATCAAGGATTTGACGAATATTTTAGCTATAAGTAGTTATTCTAAACATACCTAGCAGCTTTCCAGAAATAGCCCATTTGAGCTTTACGTATACCAACATTATTTATCTAATTCGGCATATGAATTTGAGTAGATATGCCAAATTCCATTAGAGCAACTTTTTTCATTTTAATTAAATAAAACTCATACTGGTTTACTACCCTTGCAGCAGCTTAATATTTTCTTATTTTTACGAGAATTGTCAGGCCTAGAATTATATAACATTATGTTTCACACCTTGTTTATTATTTTCGTTGCGATCTTGAGATGTAGAGAACACAAACATGTTATTAAAAACATATCAAATTGAACAATGCAGGATATACCTAAAATACCAAGCAAAAATGCAATAAAATGACAAAGGGATCTTACACAAAGTACCAATTTCATATTACATTAGAGCAGCGGCGTCTATTTTGCTAAATTCTAATCGAAAACATCTGGACTACGATTCCTAAAGGTAAAATCCACGAGTTTTTAGCCACTTGTTAGACTACATTAAAAAGCTGTAAGAATATGTGTTTTTTATCAGAAGCGGAATGATAATTTCATTACTTTCTTCGATACCGAAACTTTCGCTTTTTAATATTTCTGAAGTGATTAAAGGCATTATATTGCCATACAAAAAAAAAACGTTAGACACTAGTTGTTATTTTTTATTTGAATTTCCAATACCGTCCGACAGTGCTTTTTATATGTCTATAATTTAGGTTCTAGCAGAGATGATGGTGAAGTGAGTTATGCAAAGAAGCCCCAAGAACTGATTAAGTAGCTTCAGCAAGAAGACCGGGTGAATCTCGGCTGCAGCCACTAATCAACTTAGCACGGCTTCATTACAATCTCTTGTTCCGCAACTGGCAGCACGGCAAGTTAGATTAGCGTGATTACCATATGAGTGTATGCAAATTTCCATCCCTAATGGCTACCTATGTCGAATTAGAAACGTAAATAAATCAGCGGGAGCCCCGAATAAACCCAGCTAACAACGCTGTTTAGGTGCCACAACTATATCAAACATATCTCACAATTATCTAGTATTGTTTCTGTTACAAAACAGTTGTGGTTATCATGCAGGCAGTAAATCACAAAGCTGCAGAAAGCTCCACATGCGACTAGAGCGTTCGCATCCAAGGGCTTTTCGACCTGCAACGCGCGAGCGGGTTGCCGAGTGTTGTAAACACGGACCTTATTTACATTTCATCAGAGGTCGAGGACAAAAAAGAGGTCGTTTTAATAGATTGCCGCGATGTTTCAAATGGTCCTACTGCATATGAAAACATTTATTCACTAAACACAGCTTCTAAACTGTTTTAGCAAATGTATCTAGGTATTTTAGTTTTTTAATATTTCACATGGTAACTATACTAGACAATACATAATAAGGGTGAAAAGCCGAGAGTTTGCAAACTAAAATAGTTATTTATGTACCTAGAGCGAAAAATGATGCATTAGGCGTGAGTTCGAAAGTTTCGGGCCGAGCGAAGCGAGGTCCGAAAAAACTCGAAAGAACGCCTAATGCATTTTTCGCTCGTGCTGCATACAAAATTTTTCCTACGACTGTAAAATTTTCGAAAATAGGTTTAAACTGGTGTTTTTTGCCATTTCTAAAATTACCAGCGACGTGCAAATTTTTACATCAGAATTGGATATTTTATCGCCCATTTCTTATTTTTCTTGACACTTAAACACCGACAATACACAAAATAAAGCACAAGTAACTTTAAATCGCGAAAAAGGGTTTAAATCAAATTCACAGTGACAGCTGTCAACTTTGACGTTTTCAAATAGCTGACCACTAGCCGACTTAGGTATATAATCATGAAAGCTTATATAAAATTTATGTATGTTGCTATGTATTACGATACACGATTATATACTTACGTATGACGGCTGCCGCGATGAACTGATTCAAAACAATCAATTTTTGACGTACGTCAACGAGACGGAAAGCTTGATTTTAGAAGCAGTTGTAGAAAAATAATTTTTTTGATGTTTCAGAGCAACTAATGTTTAGTTTTCCTGTTTCCACTATTATAGTAACTATTTAACTACAACATACCACTTGGATTCGATGTAGCTTTTGCTTCTTCTTATTACTATACTCAAGAATTCAGGGTGAATTAGTGAAGGGCTGTTTATTCTTGTAATCGTGGAGTAGAATGTGTATTTGTATCTGATCTGAAATTTTTCTATAATCCATTTTGACATTTAAAATATGCATTCATTCATTACTTATTCCATGAAGGCGTGATTGTTGTTATACGCCTGAGCAACGGTTTTGGACTTTCCTAACCTAATTTAGACATTGTCAGCAAGTATTACATGTACCTATATGTAGTGGAAAGGTTTGGACCGCAAATTTTGGGGTGTTATGGTGCGTGGTTCAAACCTTCTTACTGTTACAACTTCATTTCTCGAAGGTATTTTGTTCGTTTTCAAGAGGTCTACTACACTATTTTCTATGAAAGTAAAATTACAACTAAGAATTTTCCTAATTAACAGAGTTACTACGAAGAAGTAAATTATTGAGCAACCACCATGTATAAAAAATACAATATCCAAAAAGCTGAGTTTGGAGGATTGATGATTGCAACAAAATGATGTGTCAATAAAGTATTCCAGTTGATAAATATTTTCCAATGTGCAACAAATCTCGTTGTCGCCGTTGATTAGGCACACACGCCTGTTCCGACTTCATACTTCGAGGTTCCTCCATCCCTTCCTAGGGTACCTTAAGCTTCGTCTTTTTTTATAGGTAGTTCATTATTAATTTTGGGTATCGGTAGTATTACATGATGTTTATTCTATTTTGTTTCTTTATTCTTTGGAAATTCTTCTAAATTCTTTCATATTGTTCTCTCTAGATAATTTTTTTCTTTGTTTTATTATCGTTCCTGTTTGGCAAGTTTACCTGTTTTGTCAGGACCTTTTTTGGCTTTTTTGTGTGCAAGTTCTTTTATCAGCTTCGATTGTCTGCCAGAATTTCTAGTTTTGTAGGTTTGTGCTTATTCTCGTGCTGTTTAAATTTTGGCTCCAGTTTTGTTCTATATAGGGTGTGTAATTGTGTATAAATTGGCCAAAGAACTACACGTGGCAATGGGGGTCATAAAATTCTGAGTCGAAAATCGTAATACTAAAATAGTCGTCGTGAGCCCTCGCCAGCGGTAGATAATAATTATGTACGTAGCAAGCTTAGTACATTAGCAGTTATGGGCGAGCCGGATAATTTGCAGGATGAGCGACGTAGGAGCGACCCCTGTAATCCGGTGAGCACCAATAAACTTTAATTGCAAGCAAGTCACGTACAACTTTTTATTTCCTCTTGCTGAAAATATTAGTGATTAATAAAGGATGTATTTATTAGAAAACAAGGTGCTTCTAAAGTCGCCATGGCAATATTTTACAGGCACCGTACCTGTAAAGACTCATTTACCAAGTCAGTTCAGACGACAGTAAAAGACCTTTAACAAGTCACGAGGAAATAAAGTACATTTTCTGTTTCAAATACGTCAAAGTATCGTGAAGGAAAGATGTTCAAAATATAAAATTATGGCCTCATGCAAAATTCCAAAACATCGATTTCACAAATGTAAGTCAATATTTGTTAAATTTAACGCGTGTGAGGGTTTACTATCGCATTGGGGTAAAAGAAACAAGGATCATAGCAACATGGCAACTTTAAAAGCCCGAATGTGGAAAGTCTACACATTACCAGCTTACATAAATCAAACAAGTAGAAACACCCACTGTCGGTTCCTTTGATGACAAAATACCGATTTGAATGACCTTGAACGGCTTCTGGGGGTTATTTTCCGATAGTACTAACAAATGGCGCCACCACTTTACCAGATCCAAGGCCAACTAAATCTATAGGGACAAAGTCCCTATCAGGCCGTGTTTGATTCACACAGATGCGTGCATCAAAACCTTTTTGCTTATAATTATTCATGTAATTCAAGTCATATCTGTTCTATCTCATTCAAAGGTCGTGGTAAAGTCAAATTTGCATCTTGCCGTATTTGTTTGCCTCTGTTAATATTGGAAAGGAATTTGTAAGCTTCCCTTAATGGCGTTTAAGCGGATGGATACACTTTCTAAGAGGACTTAAGCCGACTTAGCGTATTTGGGACTCATGTGTTTATGGATTTCGTTCAATACAATGCCTCATTGAGAGAGCTTAGCATTAAGATTTCTTAAAATAAGCATTTATTCCTAAACAACGTGCGACGCTCCGATTGGCTACGCAGGATCGCCTCAGCCAATAGTGTTTGAGCCTTCCCCTCCTTGTTGAACTTGCGAGTTTCGCTCATTGTCAATTCAGCTTCAGTTAGATTCAGAATTTCGAGTAAGCAAGTTCAGCTATGCTTTGTGCTGGGTTGCGGTCGGTCTAGCTCCCTGGTAAAGACGTTTCCAGGTTGTTTTGTGTTACGGTTACGCGCAATTTGCTAAGCGTGTCACAACAGTTGAAGCTATTGTAAAAAACCATCGGTCCATCAGTGACGTTTGTAATCGTTGTTACTCAATATACTCGTGTTTGTTAAGTCTTGTTTCACTCCAACAAATAATTGAACCCAAGTCAAGGGTTATTAAGTGGCAGTTCCCGGCAATCCCATTGAACCGGAATTCGCAGCGGATTAACTGGTGGCCCCATTCGTGGAAGCCTCTTTTCAAGTTAATCATACAAAAAACAGGCTGTCTCATTCATCTTCTCACCCTCTCTAACTTTCAGAACAGTCATACGATTAGTAAATTAGTTGAAGCTCATTCAAAATTAATATTAAAGTAAGTCTTTGTAGCTGTGTAGATTACCTTTAGTGCAACTGGATGTCACTAAAAAATTACTTGTGTCAAAGGTATGTGATATATATTAGGTTATCGTTCTAGCGATGTTTCTCATATTACTGCAGAATACGTATTGACATAGATTTGAAGTTTTGGAATAGTTAAATCTTTCCACTCAGCGAATACTTGTAATACTGTAAGTTACATAAATTATGCCATAATATTTAACAATAGCAGCTCTAGTGAAGATACCACCGAAGAGGTACTGGTTCCGTAAGAGCTCCGTGCTGACATATAAGGGCTGAA